>CM024244.1:34367398-34909910 GCA_013421045.1 Propylea japonica
TTTCCATTTTTTCATTCTTTTCTCAAGTGAACCATATTATCACTGAAAATACTCTGATATCTGACTAAATTTATAATCTTGGAGCGAATATTTCAGAATAAATTTAGAACAAGTACCTAAGTGATCCCTATCAATTGTTGAGCAGTGTACTTTACTGCCGAAGGGGTGAAGTAAATAATAGCTAGATTTTTCAATTTCTACAATTCCTGAATATAATACAACATTTTCGTAATTTTTCCATGCTATAATTACCGGAATACTCTTGATAAGCACAATAAATGCCACCAATCAGTAAAAAATTCAGTTTAGGAACGTCAAATCGCAACAAGAACATAAGCATTGGAATAACTAAACAGGAACAAAACGATGTAGCCAAACTGGCAGAAATATCTTGTATATTCTATAGCATACTCTAGCTGTTAGTACCATAGAAGGGAATTATCAATATGGATACGGGCACAAGTTCGCAACACCAAATGTGTTTTCGCGTGCATAAACAGATTCTACTTAGCTGCGTCAACAAATGCGTGAAGGCATTGGGTTTACTTTTCACTCTGAGGTTGCTTCTGTTATTCTAGGAGTTTACTATTTACACCAGCATTCATTAAAAATTAAATTTGGGAATTTATTTCATTTGGAACGATAATAGAGCGTTCGGATAATTTTACATGTTTTTTTTTGGAATTTTTCAGCTTCTTATCTCATTTTATACAACCTTGGTTTACTAATGCCAATAAGAAAAACGCTATATTCAGACCAAAAATTTTTTTTTTCAATGATATTACTTACTTGTCTAGTTGGGTGGGCGGCTGTATGTATAAGATCTGCACGATGTTGCTCCATAACATAACTGATCCTGCTTCAAGTTGTCATGTGATATACCATATAAGTGGGTTGCCTCAACTCCTTATATAAAGATAGGAATACCCCAACCAAGTGACAGCGTCTTTCATGTTTTGTATGGTTCCAAGTATTATTTCGGCATTCCAACATATCAGGAGTTTTGAAATCAGCTGCGATTCTATTGGCAGCTGCTGATTCAGCAAGGAGAGATAATACTGCAGCAGCTCGCTGTGATTGGTGATAAGATATACCTTCTCCTTGGGTATCATACTGCGGTCTTCCAGCTCTACCAAGCATTTGAAGTAACATCCAAAGCACCTGAAATACAAGAATATTCATGGTTATTTTATAATTTATCCCTATAATTCAACTTCTACAATATCAAGTTTTTTATTTCTTTCATAAGGTGCATTTGGTAATTACATTACTGAGCTGAGAAGATCGAGAGGATTTTATGATCATGTGATTTTCAAGTCTCTGGAGGGTTAAGGAGTAACCAAACGTTTTTCTGAATTTTCGAATTAAAATATGTATTTTTATAACATATTAGGTGTAGCGAATAGTTTCCGCGCGGTTTGTCAAAAGATGCCCCACCAGAAGGTTATGGAGAAATTGTCAGATGTAAACGTAATATCCCAAGTTTAGTCATCTGGCAACACCATAACCTTAAAGTACTAGTGATTCCGTATCAGCATCACGTAATTTTTTTTCGTGCAAAATGTCAAGTTTTATTCCGAATAAGCACATCATTTGCGGGAACTTTTGATTTACTTCTTTAATGTGAAAAAATCTGCAGCTGAGGCTGCTTATTTTGATCGAGGAATCATCTCCCCAATTTATCAAAGAAAAAGGGTTTCTTCCTCCAAGACAATGCTGCAGCTCACAAATCAATAAAGACGGTGGCAAAATGGTAGAATTACGCCTCGAATTGCTTCCTCCTCATCATCCCCCACATTCTGCAGATTCACCCCAAGTGATTATTATCCATTTCTAAACTTGAAGAGATAGTTCTAGAGAAAGAAAAAATTCGAGAGGGATGACGAGGTCAAATGAAAAACCGCGGAACTTATTTGTACACCTAATAAATATTGCTCATTGTTCCTTGGCAAATCAAGCATTCATAAATCATTGGCAAATTATTTTTGACCTGATCATCAGTAATTTGAACAATTTGTTTGAGGTTTCTATAGTCCGTTCAAGAAAGTTTGAGCGCATAGTAGGCGTTTGTTTGTTTATCTGAAGTTGGCAGTATTTGCTGTCATAACATAAAATAAAGTCTACGTTGCCGAATGTACCCGGCCTCGTCCGACAAGCTTGCGAGTTATCAGAGAACTCTATGCAATATTGACAACATGCGTACCAATCTGAAAAGAAAATAAACAACATAACCTAAAATTTTAATATACACAGTGGGAATATGCCAAATTTCCATAGCCAACCGACGGCTCAAACTTTCGTGAACGAACCACCTATTGTTATTTATATTTGGTTCAGCACAATAGGTATTATTCAAATATTGATCTTACCTAATTCAACCCATCTTCCCTTCTCAGGGTTATAAATCTGAGTTCCTTTAATTATAACAGTGTGGGCAGGTAAATTTACACCCCAGGCAAGTGTGGCAGTCGATACCAGCACTTGTATATGCTTGTCTGCAAACAAATCCTCTACAAAAGTTCTGTCGACCCTGGTCATTCCGGCATGATGTATTGCGAAACCATATGGCAATAAATCCTTCAGCTCTTGATTTTTAACCTGTTCAGCTTCTGTACGTAGCACTTCCATAGAGGCAGAACCCTCCCTGAGGAATTGCCCTAAGGTATCTTTTTCAAGACACATATCCCTTATAGCTCTTGCAGTTTTTCCCGTTTCTTTTCGAGAATGAACAAAGACTAACACTTGATTACGACCAGCGTGCTCCATAGTTTTTTTCATAAACAATATCATTCATAACCTGAAAAAAACGAGCAACGATAACTTATGAAACTTTTCACAAGGCCACTTCAACTGACTTAAGTTTCTCAATATTTTATTGTTAATTTACCTGATAACGCTTTAAAGCCTTCTTTTCAGTCACTCCAATGTACTGTTGTTCTAAAGCCACAGGTCTGAAACTGTTATCGAAGTAAAATAAGCCTGAATCTTGCTTAACTCTCAAAAATGTGGCAACATCCTGGTAGTTTGGCAACGTGGCAGAAAGACCGACCAACCGGACATCTTCTTGAGTGGATTCGATCATTCGTATAGTTCTTGCCACTAGTGCTTCTAAGACAGGACCTCTCTCATCGTGCAAAAGATGGATTTCATCTATGATTATCAAACGGACAAGAGAAGTGAATGTTTTCTCCCCTCCTTTTCGAGTTATGATGTCCCATTTTTCTGGTGTACATACAATGACCTGAATAAGCAAACAAATGATTTTATAAAGCTTTCAAAAATATTAAGGTATCAGTGGCGGCTCATCACTTGTTTAAAAGGTGTACTGCAGAGAATTCAGTTGGAAGATATATTGATTGATATCCTGGGAGGCTGTGAGAAAGGGAAATTAAGTTGGTAATAGCTTGTTCACTGATTTTGATTTGAGAAATTCAGGTTGGTGTTAGAAATAACAGTGACAGTTGCATGGTAAGAATTTTACCAAATAACCAACAGCAATCCAATATACTCCGTTTGGATATTATTGAGCAGAAAGTAGGAAACATGGAAATTTGATATACAGGTTTGGAAATTCACATCTGAAATATATGATATACAATGCATCATACAGAGAATTCTTCCCTCCAGTTGCACAGATGAATAGTCGAGACAATCACTTGTTGTAACACACTAAATTCAGTTGTCTTACTTCATTATTCTAGTCTTGTCTCTCTCTTATCGTTTAGAGGAGCGTAATTCTTTAGTTTGGTAGGCAACAGTAAATACTTGAATCGAGTATTACGGGCAGCCTGACAAATTAAAAATTCTATACGTGTAGTGCGGGTTCCCTACCATACTGCGATAAGAGAGAGACAAGACTAGATTATTGCAGTAAGACAGTTGAATTCATTCAGTTATCGCACTTGATTATCTCGCCTATTCATCTGTGCAACTGAAGGGAAGAATTCTCTGTCTGATGCATTGTATATCATATGTTTTCGATGTGAATTTCCAAATCGGTATTCCACTGTGTATATTAAAATTTTAGGTTATGTTGTTTATTCTCCTGTCACATTGATACGCAATGTTGTCATATCACGAAAAAGTTACATAAATCGCTGATTTTTTATGTCAATTTACATCTGAAAATTGACAAATTGGTAACGCAATTCAGACAGTTCCAAATACATAAGGACAGACAATAGAACTTCTACATTGCAGATTTACTACTTGAATTGAATCAAACAATGGAAATTAATGGTATTGTAAATGTATTCAAGAATTATCATTTTCATTAGTCAAAAGAAGTGTGAAAGACAGAAAAGAGTCAAATGAAGGAAAAGTTCTGAAGCAAACATTATGTGACGTACAGAAACATTGTATGATCAGAACAAATCAAGGAATAGCTGGACTAACAAATGGTGAATGATTTATTTGAAGTCGCCGGACGAGGCCAGGTACATTTGGCAATGTTGACCTTATTTTACATTATGACAGTAAACACTGTCAACCTCAGATAAATAAACAAAGGCCTACTTTGTACTCATAATATCCGAACAGAATATATGTTCCTAGGTTATACAGGGTCCCTATAAATGATTGTAACAGAGCAGTTGGCTTTGGATTATTGTACCACTTTGCCGCTTCCTATGCAAAGTCAACACGACCACTTAACCCATGGAAATATACTATAATATAGTATAAAATATACTATATTATATTATAATAATATTCTATAATATAGTATTGTTCTTTGGCCTAACCTGCGAAACTAAGGCTCATTCACCTAGTCACGGAATGCCTTGGCATTACGAGCCTGAGGAGGAAATGCCTTGGACAAGAAACTTGCAAGAGTGAGGAACTAGCCTCGTTGAAGCCTTCACAGTTACTAGATTTCATTAGATCTCTGGAACTGGAAGGCGAGCTGTGAAGGTTTTTTGGCCAGAACAGCTCTGTAAGGGGGCACAATAGACCTTAAGGTCGCAGTGAGCTGTAACCCCTCTGTAAACTATCAACTATCAACAGAGCAGTTGGCTTTGGATTATTGTACCACTTTGCCGCTTCCTATACAAAGTCAACACGACCACTTAACCCATGGAAATATACTATAATATAGTATAAAAAATACTATATTATATTATAATAATATTCTATAATATAGTATTGTTCTTTGGCCTAACCTGCGAAACTAAGGCTCTGAAAAGGGGAGTATACCAGACAGCCATGCTGGGTCCAACCACAGACTCGAAAATTACAGAACAATTCGAATGAAATGAAATCTGTAATCGAATGAATGCTTATGCTTACCTGTCTAGTCTCCAACTTTATTGTTTTGAATGAAAAATCAATACTTTCTATTAACTATTCTTCAAAAAAAGCACGCAACTAACAATAGAGCACAATAACTGAGAAATTGACATTACCATCTGTAATTTTCGAGTCTATGGTTGGACCCAGTCAGCCTGTCTGGCATACCTATCTTTCTAGTGCTCTAGTGAAACAGTGTAATTGTTTTATGTTCTGTGGTGTAAAATAGTTTGGTACCCTTATTCTGTAGCGGCAAAGAATAATCTAAAGCCAACTGCGCTGTTAAAATCATTTATAAAGTCCCTGTTTTTTATATCTCCTATAAAAACCACTGAAAATTTCAGTTATCAGTTATTTTTGGAATCAGAAATAAATTAATCATTACTTCACTGTCAATCATTGGATGGACTCTACTACTTGTATAAATAAAAATTGATTATTTTAGCTTTGTAAACAATACTGCATAATTTTCAGAAAGATTTGCATTATTTTCCGTTCTGAAAACAGATGCTCCAGCTCCACAGCTTTCACACTAGCCGCCACAGATAGGATGCATGATTTGAACTCACCTGTGTTGCTGCAATCTGTTCATGAGTCAACTGGTGATCACCCGTCAATTCTGATACAGTAATATTGTAACTGGCGAGCCTCTTTCCAAAATTACCCACCATTTCCTGTACCAACGATCTCATAGGAGCAACATAAATGATTTTAAATTCATCTGCGTTAATGGTGCCATCTGTATTAATATGTTTTCCTATTTCCCGCATCATACATAAAAGAGCAACATTAGTTTTACCAGCACCAGTAGGTGCGCACAGCAGAAGGTTTTCATCTGATTCCAGAGTTTTTTTGCACAATCGACTTTGAATACGATTCAATGACTTGAAGCCGTCAAATACTGGTTGGACGTACTTCGGTAACTCATCGATTGGTGTGAGTTTTTCGTTTTCACCGAAAGGTTTAGGCTTTAGTGCTGGAACATGAACTTCTTCATAACCTGAAAAAAAAAGAGAATAAATTGAAAAAAACTGGGAAGTAATACTGTATTTATATTAAGCAATGATTTACCACTTATAATAGCATTAAAATTTTGTACAATCCTTTTAAAAATTTTTCCATTGAACACAACTATTCAGAACAAATGAAAATGAATAATGTCACAAATAACTCTCAAAGAACAAATACAAATACTACGACAGAAGAGTAAAATTTCAATAACAGTTCCTGAGAATCCAATATTTCAAGAAATATTTTTGTCCTGAAAAGCACTGGAAATAACTATTCATGATAAAAACTTGGTTATAGTTACTGGAGAAAGTGCGAGATTAAAATACAAAACTGTGTAAATAAAAAATAAAATTCATCAAATTATGCTGAAATATTCAATGACAAACATGACAGAAATTCAGAGCATCTAAAGGCAGTAAGTATTCCGAATGAATTAGTTTATTTCAGTCGATTTTGTTTTCATGAAATAATATAACTTTATAGTCGATATGTTATAGTAATAAAATACTAATTAAGCAAAAGTTAATGTTTGTTTTATAAGAAAGTTTGTTATGAACAAGTACATTTGGCAAAAAAACACTTGTTCAATACTATTTCTGGTACTCTGAAAACTGGTTTGTTATAAATAAATAAAATTTTAGAAATGCCCTGAGCAGGTGGTTCTTCACGCTGTTCTTTGGTAGAGCAATAATGCTATTACCCTCAAAATTTTGTATAGGACATATGTGATTCATGCTATGTATATGAATGTAAAATCTCAGCACAATGGGAATTATATTCTGGAAATTATTCAAAAAAGAAATATGTAAAAAAATCAATAATTAAAAAAATTAAATTCTTTGGTTCAAATGATGCGAAATTTGAAAATTACAGACATTTCGGCAAAACCTAGAACAAGCGCTCAAAAATCATTTAAGCAGATATATAGCAGTTTTTAATTCACAGAAATTCCTACCTTTCCTTTGTTTCCTAAACGACCCCTCGGGTAATTGACACCTCTTGTTGGCCATGAAATGAGACCCTTGCGAAAATATGAGATCTTCTAAATCGATCATGTGTCGAGAACCAGCCACTTGAGCTGCACTTGTCATTTCTACATCGTTCGAATCATGTTTTCTTCTGGATGAATGGGCAGTGGATTCCTCATCATCTCTATCATCTTCTCCTTTACCAGTATCGAGAATTTTCAAGATACGGGTAAGTAACGGGTCTTCAAGCATTTTGTCTTTTATTTTTTCTTTTTCAGAATCGCTTTGTGACTTGGCCAGAGGGTACAATAAAGAACTAAAATAGAATTGGATTTCTTGATATTGGAAGAACTGAAACATTAGAACTACTTACTCATTTTCCTTTGTTTCTTCAGTAATTTGATGAAATCAAAACAATCATAGCCAAGTAAGAGAACTAGTTGGTTTTCACATTCTCGATCATCTCCAGCATCTCTTAAAACATTCAAGACTTCTGCAGCTTTTGCTTGGGAAATCATGGCATCATTATAAATTTTTGACAATTTTCTTTGTAACCAATACGCATCAATATCTAAAGGATGCAGGCTCTTTTCTTTCTTCATTTCTTCAGTGACACCCAACTGCAAAAAATTTTTGAGTAATTAAAAATACAAAGGAGCATAAAGAGAAACGCACATTTTCTGCATGAATAGCACCATCTTCTCTGGCTTCTTCCCCATCATCATCGTCCATTTCTTCTCTAATTTCACCATATACGTCTTCATCATCTTCTTCTTCAGATTCTTCAAATTGTACATTGATTCCATATTGCTCATCTATGTTTTCTTCAGTGGCATTCGCTTTAACATCTTCATTTCCAAAATCAGTAATTTTTTTCCCCAAATTCACCAATAATGCAAATCGTTCATCAGCAATAGGACCTAAATATCAAAAGAGATATAAATATATTCCCAAATTAACTCTGGATAAAATACTTGTTCATCAAGATATTTACCTAATAATATTTCTGTTTCCTTCTTCCTTTCTCGTTCTTTCAATTTCTCGTTTTTCAGCACAGCTAAGACTTCATCAGCTGCTCCACATAATATATCTCTTGGTTGATCCCCTAATGCTTCTTGTAAGAAGCTCAGTAACACTTCGTATGTTTGCCTTGTTTCTTGCGTTTTAGGTCTATAAATTATACCAACCATTTCATCTACTCCTTCTGATAAAAGAGTTGCTCCTTTCATTCTAGTGAAATCGTATTGAGCTTCATCACGTTTTTGTCGTCTGTAAAGTGAATCTAATTAAAGGCTATTCCTTGAATATATGTCTGAAATACTGACTTTGCTTTACGTTCTTCAGCTTTTCCTGGTCGTGTCCTCTGAGCCTTATCTCCCATTTTTGTACCGGATAGCATTCCCGCAAGGGAAGTAACTTCCCCTGTTGCTTCATCTCTACTTCTGCGTTCTATCAGTCGAACATCAGCTTGCAATACGAGATTAGAGTTCTAAAAAGATAAACTCAATGAAAAATATCTCAAACGCTCCAAAACGTTTTGTTTCGATTGTTAGTTTTTACTCACCGCTTTGTACTCGTATTGCAGCTGTCTAGCCGCCGCATCAGCCATGGCTTATTATATAGAGTTTTCCTTTCAGCAATATAAATATCTCAATAATTCCATATAGTTTTTATTATTTTTGTAATACAAACAAACTTTTAACCTCGCTGTCGAATGACAATTGACAATCTACAGAAGAATTAATGAAAAAAGAAGAATTTTTTGATCAGTGACACCAATATTCTGTGATGGGAGCATAGAAATATAAATAAAGAATTATGGCCTGAGCTAGCTGCGGTGGTCTAGTTCAGGTGCTCCCAAACTTTTTCCCTATGCGCCCCACTCACACACAATTTCTGCTCAAAGACTTAGACTAGCACCCTCCTTGGGTACGAAATAGGGAATAGGAGTATTAGGAAAACTTCTACTTTTCAATCGATACTAAAGTAATATCTCGATCTTACAAATTATTCGCAATTGCATAGCTTAAGTTTATATCTGGAGCCGCGTCCTCCCAAGGATCGCTATAGGCCCCATTGGTTGGGAACCTCTGGTCTAGTTGGTTAAGAGCTTACTTCTCACACGGCGGTACTGGGTTCGAATCCCGGCTAAGGCATGGACATTGTTTTCTTAGTGCGAAATTTAGCCGTCAGGGGGCGATGCCTCGATGGTCTCAGATAGTCCATACCTCAGAGGAAGAAGTAAACACTTCTTCCTCTGAGGTCCATACGACCGGACGAATGGATGACCAGGCGGAATTGTTTTTGACCTCGGATACAACAGTGAGTTTGAGACCCCCCTTCAGAATTCGAAACTCACAGACATTTTGGGCCACACTATAGCACGCAGTTCCCATAGAAACAAGAGCGCGATCCATTTGAAAATCTTCTCTAATAGAATTGAAATTGATTTTTTTATGTTTTTCTAATAACTGTTTTTGTGGTTTGCTAGAAACAAATAACTGTATTGATCCTTCCATTCAATTGCCTCTGATCACTTGAATATTATGTTATTTATATTTGTTCAGGAATAAACAGAAGAGCATTACTAATAAAGCGCAATTTCTTATTTGTATTGTTAAAAAGTGAAAATAGATCGTTTCTGATTTTTGCCAGAAAAAAATTAAGAATGCCTCCACTTGAAGCCTAAAGCTTTTGCTCACTTTTTCACATCGATTTTATCAGGTGAAGAAGGAAAATTCATCCACAAATAGTGTATGTCAGTCTGTTTTCATCTGTAGTTGATTTGAGCGGGCCGGGAATGTTGAACTCATGAATGGTTATTCAAACTAACTATGGACAAGCGTACAAAGTGTATGATGTTGAAAACAGTAGATATAAATTGATTTGGATTTTGTCGCAACGATAAATGTCATAAAACATTGTTACAAAAAGTTGGAAATCATCGAACTGTCACCTAACGAGCTAATTTTAGCCGAAATGTGATTATACACTATACACATAAATTATGGAACTTTTTTCAATTTAATCATTCTCCTCCTTGAATTATGTACTATATCATGAATTGGTTTTGAAATATAGCTCAACATCCATATCTACAAATAATGCTTTGGTCATTTTCGACCGAATATAGTATTTTCGAGATCAGAACGCGATTTTGTTTCTTGCTAACAAGGAGGGTGGTACTTTTGTAAATCTGATTTTATTTACGTTCTTTATGCACAAACAATATTCCGGCGATTGAAAAATAAAAAGTTTTTTAGGTACTGAATGTCTCGAATACTTTGTTCTTGAATGTATTTCAAGTATCCTGGACAAACCTCTGTATCATTGTTGAGTAGTTAAGTATGAAATTTCGACCCGATCGGATTTTTGGTTTTCAAAATATCCTAAAAATAAAATTTCAAAGAAATATAACTCTCTGGTGGTAGGCGCTTCCTCGGTTAACAATAATTTCAAAAATAGTTTGAATGAGAGCTGTCGGGTGTGAAAGTGAAGTGCTTTTTGTGTAGGTACTCATTGTATCGAGAAACTATTTCTTTTGGACTTAAATTGTTCTATTTGTATCTGGGTTGATGATTATTTTTTTTCACACTTTTTTTCGAATTGTTTGAAAGTTTATAGACATTATTGCCTCATTTGTTATACTCTTTATAATAATAAACTGATTTGGCTCATTAACGAACAACCGAGCCTTTTCGAACCTGTACCTACCCAGAATATTTCAAGTTTCGACCTTTTTTCCGATCGAAAGTTTGTGTTCACGCACGGATTACCGAACATAATGAAAGTTATTCAGTTATTTTTTCAGATCCGATATATTCTTCGTCTGTGAGTTCCACCGAATATAGGTATTTTAAGAGCACATCCAACACAAAATTCAAAGCTTTTCATTGCTCGAATCTAAATCTTCATTAATTAGCTGCGCAGTGAAATATGATCGTCAACAATTGCACGTATAAGATTTTATCCAGCTCTAATTGGGGGTATGAAACGATGTCATTTTCCGGCATTTCCTTCAATAGATTTTCCTAACGATGGAAATGAGCTTCTGAGCCTGAAAAACGAATGAAACTGCATGATCTCCGTTTACGTTCATTACGGAATTTTCCAACATCTACTCCTTAGGAACAGCATATTATTCACTCGTGAATTGACCTTAAATTCTACTAGGCATACTCTTCCTAAGAGTGATGTCTCGTTTGCAATATAAATAGAGCCCTCCACACATCAAATTGTCGAGACAACCCCGTCAATTAGAAAACATTTGTCATTAAACGGGGAAACTACCATGAGGCGAAGTGAAAATAGAATTTAAGCGTTTCAATTAAATTTCGTTATATATCTTCGCCATTTGTGACAGAGTTCATCAAATCACTAAATATTGATTTATTAATTTCATACCAAAATGTCAGTGCTGACCGTGAAGTCAGCACCAAAAACTTGGATTGTCGATATGTAGATTTATGAGGCCAGGATATAGGCACCAATTAGGCATTGGATATTGAATATATATAGTCCGTTCACGAAAGGTTGAGCCGTCGGTTGGCCATGGAAATTTGGCATATTCCACTGTGTATATTAAAATGTTAGGTTATCTTGTCAGATTGATACGCAATGTTGTCAATATTGCATATAGAGTTCTCTGATAACTAGCAAGCTCGTTGGACGAGGCCGGGTACGTTCGGCAACGTTGACTTTATTTTACGTTATCGCAGCAAATACTGCCAACTTCAGATAAATAAACAAACGCTTACTATGCGCTCAAACTTTCGTGAACGGACCATATTTTTAGAATTAATGCTTCCAATTTTTAGCTAACTTCATAGGCCCCATATATGTCAACACGTTGACGTGCGAAAACTGCAATCGAAATAGAAAACCTGTTGAATTTCCAGATTGAAAAGTGTGTCTTGAAAATTGAAAAAAGTCAATTGACAGATTTGAAAGTGTCAATTGACCAAACATATTCTACAATGTGGAATACCTTTCAAATGACAGATTAAATCTGCAGTGGCACGAATACGCTGTAACGTGGTTTTTCTCGGTGAAACTTACCTCGAGCGCCAGGCCAGCTATTCTTTTTTCTTATAAGGGAGAATAGCAAACCTACCAGGGCAGCTGCTAGTCAGAGACAGAGTTCTTCGTTATCTAAGATATTAGCGATAACAGAGAAAATCAGAAATAGAGTAATTTACACAATTTATTCAAATAGCGAAAATAGTTATACAAAAATACAGTAAATAAGGCGCTATATGAAATAAATACAAAATAAAAGATTGGTCAGTTTTGTCTGACCGCGAGCACTTTCATAAGAAACAAATCTTTTCCCGGTACGAGTCAGCCAGAATAGAAAATGGGTTAAATTTAAACGGTGAATGCAAATATATGATAATACCAGGAAGACAGGGATAAAAGGGGTCAGTATAAGAGTGCACAACGGTTATATTTGTCCGATATTCTTTCAGTCCTAGAATTCACCACGTTGTCTACCACTTTGCTTGTTTCTCGTCTAAACAGGTTGGGTTTGGCCAGGTGAAATTAGAGGGTTGAACAGGATATGTCGAACGTGCTACAGCATTGGTTCGGTTATGCCTTCCGGTCTGACCATGGGTATACACGCCATGAAGGACAGACTAACTACAGGCACTAAGGATCGGGACAGAGCAGGATTGTTATTCGGTTGAACGTACTATAGCATTGGTTTGCATCAGCCTTCCGGTCTGACCATGGGTATACACGCTACGAAGGACAGACTTACTACAGGCACCGGTTGTACGGACAAACGTACTATAGCAGTGGTTCGTTTGGGCATTCCGGTCTGACCATGGTTATACACACCATGAAGGACAGACTGACTACAGGCACCTGGACAAACTAGGAAAGTTATTTTACGGAATCTGACGGAACAGCTATTTCAGGTAGACTTAACGAGGATTAAAAATAGGACTGTAGTAAATCGGCTCGGTACTTACAATTCAATTGCACTAGCACTCACAGCAAGGTAATAAAATTTAGAAAATATGATAGCTAAGAAAGATTTAGGAACTTTGAAGAACGTACTAAGGCAGAAAATAATTCGGAACTAATTACCTATGGAGGGAAACCCCGCCTTTTATAATCTTCCGGATGTGGGTGGAAAAGGTAGGCGCAGAAACGTTAAAAATTTAAGGAGAGTACCTTGGTAAAAACATCTTCAAACTGACTTATCGTACGTATATGCAAAAAAACGGCGTTATCTGCGATCGGCGTTGTTCTTGCGGACGGTTCTACTCTGAAAAACAAAATCAATCGCAGAATGTTCGGTTTTTTTCCGATTGTTGTGAAATAATTCTGAACGGAATAAAAATTCACGAATTTAAAATGAAAACTCGGATAAATTATTTTAAAATGAAGATCAATTTCTCAGTTATGAAATTGAACTTCATTACAACGCCGTCGTAAATCTTCATTAATTACCTGCGCAGTGAAATATGATCGTCAACAATTGCATGTATAAGATTTTCCTCAGCTCTAATTGGGGGTATGAAACGATGTCATTTTCCGGCATTTCCTTTCATAGATTTTCCCAACGATGGAAATAAACTTCTACACCTGACAAACGAATGAAACTGCATGATCCCCGTTAACGTTCATTACGGAATTTTACAACATCTACTCCTCATGAACTGCATATTATCCACTTGTGAATTGACCTTAAATTCTACTAGGCACACTCTTCCTAAGAGTGATGCCTCGTTTGCAATATAAATAGAGCCCTCCACACATCAAATTGTCGGGAAATCCCCCTTAATTAGAAATGTCATTAAACCGGGAAACTACCATCAGACCAAGTGAAAATAGAACTTAAGCCTTTTAGTTAAATTTCGTTAATATCTCTTCGCGATTTGTGACAGAGTTCATCAAATTCTCCTAATTACTCAAATTGATGAGAGCTGCATAAGTATATCGAGACGATCTCTAGTTAGATACAAGGGGAGGTCCAGAAGTTAGTGGAATGTAGAGGATAGAGTGGGGATAGTGGCGCTGGCTTGCTGTCATATTATTTGGAGACTCATCTATAAGCCTCAAATAACTTAGCCACTTCCACTGCAGCTCTTGCTGCCTGAAATAATTCCCGAAATACTTCTGCGGCAGTATCGAAGGCAGTGAGCATTTACACTCTGCTGCAACATTTCTCTTTCAACAATTCAAATACAGACAAAGAAATTCCACAGCAACCTAGTTAAATGTAACACCTCGATTACACTCAGCTCACTTCCACGGCAGGGAGCAGGAAAGTAAGCAGTACGAGAATGTAATCACTACACTTCTCCTGTTGCTGCCGCTGCCACTTGCACTGCCTTACGCTCCCTAACGGAAGTCAAAGGACCGGCAGTAAGTAATTACATTTAACGTGGTTGCCGAAACTTGGTCGAGAGAGTACTATTGCAGTAGAGTGTGAAGGCTCACTGCCTTCGATACTGTCGCAGAAGTCTTCGGGAATTATTTCAAGCAGCGCGAGCGGCAGTGAAATGGCCAAGTGTAATTGAGGTTTAATCATTTACTGCCGCTCGCGCTACTGGTCCTTTGACTTCCGTACAAAAAACCGCCCATTTTGGAAGCGTAGGGTAGCGTGAGTGGCAGTGGTAGGAGCAGGAGAAGTGTCGTGATTATATTCTCGTGCTGCCTACTTCTCTGCTTCCTCACCTGCTCCTTGCCGTAGAAGAAAGCTGAGTGTAATCGGGGTGATAGATTAAATTATTATTCGCTTATCAAAACTTGCATGCTAAAGTCAATCCGGAAGAAAACTGGAAATATAGAGGAAATTGGAGACCGTGTTTTTATGAAATTGCTTACAAAGCAAGAACATAACGCTTAGACTATTTTTGAATCAATTAGAAACCATTATGTTACAGAGCCCTAGTAAGTCAATGACTCATAAGTGATAAGATCTTTTTGAAGAGAAACAGGACTCCGCTTAGGAGAGCCAGGTGAGGCCAGCACACTAGACATTCTTGAAGGAGTAGAAAGAATTGTACTGGAGACCACCCCTTAAAAAAATAGTTAGGTATCTGTTTGCGAACCCTATACATGACCACCTCCTATGTAACACGAAAGTTAGCGCAAGATGGGGTACCGTGAAGGCTTATGTCTCAAATACAGCAGCTCGTCGATGCATCATAGCAATTTTTGGATACGAACCTGCGAACATTTTGCAAACTGTGTACATCACTTTGAGTCTGGGTCCAAAAGAAGAGTTCATGCATTTGCATAAGAAGGCGACTCAACCGTCAAAGGAAGTCAAAGTGTCGAGATGCAGCTGGAATGTTGATGGCTGCAGTTTTGTTTTAAGATACTGATTAATTATAATGAAAAGGGACCTCATAATACAACTAAACGTAATAGAAAAATTGAAGGTGGCCATCAAGTAAACACATTAAGTATCCAACACAGCCTCTCTAGAATATAAGAGAGATTCTATTGACGTGCAACAAATTACTTACTGACGAAAATGTATAGTTTTAATCTGGTGTCTCGGAGATCGGGCTGAAAGGTAATAAAGTTCCAGAACAAGCCTCGAGGGAACCAGTTACACTTAACCATGAAGCAGAAGAAGTGTCAGGCCAGCTGAAATATCCGAGATGTAGGATGTAATCATGTAAGAGTGACAAAGGGAATGGGACAGTGGAAACCGTAGGTTGGTGAGGGCCAAATCAACTGTAAAACCTCAGACAATCTCATTGAAATTGATCAGAAGGGAGTTAATAAACTCAAATCAAATTAAAATTGACCACACAAGGCCAGGTTCAGGTGTGGCTTGGTAATCAACTAGATTCAGAACAATGGGGTTGGAAGCATGTCAGTACCTAATGTATTGTAATCAATCTACACTCTTCTTCCTCCTGCACCAGGAAACTTTCTTAATTATAATAAGAAGGTTTAACTCATAACATCGCCATGAATCCTGTGCTGATGAGTCCTAATGAGGACGAAATGGCCATCCAAAGGTACTCTGTTTGTCTTGAACGAGGACGAAATTAGCTCTGAAGTATGAGGTTAATATTGGTTTATTACAATCGATTAATATTATTCCCTGCTTTCACTATACATATTCCTTAATTATATTCTCTACATCTGCAAAAAGGAGCGTAACTTGAAATATGGCTGCAAAAAAGTAGGCTGATTTATGTATTAAGTTGACTAGCTTGCATCACTTGTCGGGGCCAATCGTGTTCAAATATTGAAGGGGAAGGTTCTTACACCAAATACGAAACGACTGATGTATCGCTGGTAGTATAGGGTTATCCATTTTGCGGTTTCAAAAGTAAACGTAAATAAAACACATAAAAAATATTTTTTATCATGATATTTCTTTCTTATTATAAAGTTTGAACGTTGACATTTGTGTGAAACACTACATCATTCAAATGACAACCACCCGAATTGTTGCAAGCATCGATTCTTTTGAGGTAATTTTCGACCAACTTTTGACACATATTGGGCGGTATCTCAGCCATAACTTGACGAATATTGGTTTTTAACTACTCAAGAGTTGAAGGTTTATCTGCATAAACACGGTCTTTCGCGTAGCCCCACAAAAAAAAGTCAAGCAGTGTCAAATCGCATGATCTTGGTGGCCAGTTGATATCGCCGTCCACCGCCGGTTGTTCAAGCACCCATTCGACGTATCCACGATGTTGATGTGAATGGTCGGCTGGCTTCAGTTGTTGTATGAGCTGGATTTTATTTGGGTGTAGGTGTATATCTTAATGCAAAATACGCCATAATGAGTCGTAAGACAGTCCTAATTCCTGAGAATGACGAGGAATCGACAGATTCGGGTCTTCGGCAACACTTTCACTTACAGTAGCGATATTTCAGTGGTACGAGCAAGACGATGATGCACAGGGCTTACAATATCTGTAACCAATCCAGTCTCTTCAAATTTCTTCACAATTTTACCAATTGCTTGCGTAGTTGGACGATTATGTAAACCAAAATCTGCTCTTAAAGCACGATATGTGGCTGTGGCAGAATCGCCATTTTTGTATAAGGTTTTTACAATTTTCATGCGTTGTGCGATAGTCGAGCGATCCATTTTCATAAATGTCAGACTTTCAACTAAACAAAAAAATTTTTTTTAAAAAACTTCGTTTGACAGATATCGAATTCCAGCCGTATACTTTTGAAACCGCGAAATGGATAACCCGTTACAATTTAAAACTCAAGAAGATGAGGAAGAAAAAGAAATAAATGAAGTAATACCAGCAAGACGTAGAGGGACAAATTTGAGTCGTAGAACAAACCATTCTAGATTCTTGCGACATAGAAGAGCGAACGAATCCAACTGGAAAATGCAGATGTGCGTGTTACCATGGCACAGTTATGTGCAATACAACCGCAAGAGGCAAGAAATGAAAGGAATCAACGAAGAAGTTTTGAAAAAACAGAAGTATTTTCTACAAATAATGTAGATTAATGGCAATACAACATTTGCTTGGCCAGTAAAAACTTCGATAAAAACGAGTTGGAAGAATTAGCTATTTACTTTCCACGTTCAAACTGATCCTTCATAAGCTTTCTCGGAAAATGCCATGTTACATAATGATCAGGAATTCAGGGGCGTAACATATTCCATCAAATCGCTCAGAGCATGTATCATCAGCACTTGAAAAATCGTGATTAATTTCACAAAGCATGTTGCTCATATGGGAAAAAGTATGCATTTAATGGCCCAATTTTAAAATTTCTGGAAATGTTTGCATTGGCAATGTCTAAATTGACCGACTAATATGTATTTTCCTATTTCACACTATGTTCCTCACTCTTCAGTCGAAATGGGCAGTTTGTATTTATACTTCGATAAAAACCAGTTGAAAGAATAATCTAATTAATTTTCACGTTCAAACTGATCCTTCAACAGCTATCTCGGAAAATGCCATGTTTTATAATGATCAGGAATTCAGGAGCGTAACATATTCCATCAAATCGCTCAGAGGGGACACATGTATCATCAGCTTTTGAAAAATCGTGATTAATTTCACAAAGCATGTTGCTCATATCGGAAAAAGTATGCATTTAATGGCCCTTACCCTTTCGTCCGTAATTTTTTCACATTCGCGTTCTTGATTACACTTTGGGGCCTTTACGCAAGGCAATTAAGGGCTCCAATCCTGCATACGGAATATTTAAGGGAAATTAGCTGTTTTGATGGGCGCCTGAACACATGCTGTCATGTTTACCAAATACCGGCAAAATGAAGAATGCTTTTGGTGCTTGTGCGCCATGAATAAAATTTTTGAAATATTGCGACGTGCGGGTGTCTATTTTACTACGTGTATGCAAATCATGCCGGTGGCCGGAACATTTTCTTTTCGATAATGTATCTAGGGTAAAACCGAGATAGACGCCCCAGTGGGATAGATGCCCCATTTTCCAAACAGCTAACTTCCGAAACACTTAAAAAAATATATTATTTGGAGTCGTTTTTCGCTAGTGTGTACGATTATCTCCGCAGTGAACACAAACCCGTCCAAGTTTTACAGGTACCTAAGGATTCGCCGTTGTATATTTTTTGAAAAAGTAATAAATTCCGTTATATTTTTTATTACGTCAATACAGTGAGTGTACATCTGATTATAAATAGTTAGAATAAATATAGAATTAACAAATTAGAAATTGAAAAAGACATAACACATAAAAACCTTATAAATTGTACCCCAGTGGCCCTAATTTAGGGCCACTGCTAACATCTCAAAGAGTGAAGAGTGAGAAACTACGAATTTACTCGAATTGTTTGTTGGAAACATATTTTTAACATATTGTTATCTCGTTATTCGACGCTTCCTCAGAGTAAGAAATAAATAATAAATAAATGAATAAATATTTCTTACTCTGAGGACGCTTCGATATGAATTCAAAATCCAATCGATACACAAATGAATCTCCAATGTCAATATGTATCAACTTTCATATGCTCATATTCGTGGAACGAAACAAAAACATCATGGAATTACTGTATCATTGTTTGGCATGTTCTAATCTTATTTAAGCTTTTTGTTGATTTTCAGCTCTGCTCTGCGTTTCGGAAAAATTCGCCAATCAGCAACCTTCAATTTACCAATGAACATTTCGTCTACCTGAATTCAATTATCTGAATTTTTTGCGCAGTTGGTTATTTGTTTTCGGAACTAATTTCCCTTTGAAAAAGGTCTATAATTGATTCAGTTTGAAATTGTATTTTCATATTATTTTCCTTTGTTTGTTTGAATTTTTTTGGTATCCATGTGTTTTCAGTCTCTTTGTGATGTCGAAATTAGTTTACCGTGGTTTTAGAAATTTGATTTTGTCGACGTACATTCTTGATTGGATATTTGTTGCTCTAATACGAGGGTGTATTGATAATCTAGTTAGCATAAACCAGTTCCATGCATGAACGAAATATTGCGATACCATAGCAACGAACAATAACTTATTAAAAGTGTCCGTGTAAAGTTTGAAATCAAAAAAGTAAACCTCTACGATCCAGAAACAGAGCAACAATCGATGGAATGGCGACACTATGGTTTTCCAAGGCCTAAGAAGCTTCGTGTCCAAAAATATGCTGGAAAAATTCTTCCCTCGGTTTTTTTGTGAACTTATATCATTTATTTTCCAATTCGTTGTTTCGATTTGAGAATTTGATTACCTGGCAAATAGACTTGTGGTATTCGATTACAGTCACGAAAAAAATTGGGTGTTTCCATCACTCGCAGAAACTTGCATGAAGGCCCTGATTTAGGGCCACTGCTAACATCTCAAAGAGTGAAGAGGAAGTAATCAGTGCTTTCAGCATGCGATCTGTGATGATTGAACTTCTCATTCATTCATGTCACCATCTGTAATTTGCTTCTCGATATCTTCTTACAAGTAGTCTTAATTGCAGAAGTTTTTCAATAGGATGTTGTCTCTGAGGGGTATGGGACACTGACGAGGCCTAATGAGGCCGAAACCGGTCTGTCTCTTCCCTCATTGACAACATCTTGAATAATCATCCCAGTTCGCCTGAAGATTTTTTTCTGTTATCGATATCTCTATTATTTCATCCAAAACTAATAGTCTCCCTATCTGGCCACATATTAGAAATATGTGCTTTGTATGAATACTCTTGTGCGACTTTCTGTTAGAGTTACAAAAAAAAATTTTAAATGTATGAATGTACCCCACATGCGGGGCACTTTCATACAGGAAAATTTCGATCGAATACACGATTTTTGCTATCAGGATCTTTTGTTTCGCGTAATTTTTTAATAATTCTATGTAGTGTTTGGGCATTAACGCCATGTTCGGCTGCTGATTTCCGTAAAGAGAGTTTGTTTTTCAAAACTACATTGATAGCTTTCAACATGGCCTGTTTTTCCACCTCTCCAATCCTAGTTCCTTTGTTCTTGTAATTTCTGACCATATTTCTTCTATAGAACAATATCATGATTTCAATTCAGTTCCAAAAACTAATATGAAAAAGTAGAGCAAATTCATGCAGTATGAATGTACCCCGCTCACGACTGTATGAACCTACCCCATCACGAGAAAATGAACTAGAAATATTTAAAAAAAAACCAAACATATGTATCATTATTCTCATATCAATTCACAAACTTGACCCTATTATCTTTCAAATGAAATAATTCTGAATAATTTAAAAAACAGTTTCTATCGATAAAAATGGGTTCAAAGTGAGGTTCAAAAATTACTTTGGCGATGCCAAATCAATTGCCGTGTCACCTCTTCGAGCGTTTGACATCAACTGTTTTCAAACTTAGTGAGTCATCACACACATAGATAAGCTACGTAGGTATACATGTTCAAGTCGTTCCTTTGATGTGCGGCTAACAACAGATATCGGTAGTGTATGATAGTGCCCCGTGTATGAATCTACCCCACTTTCCCCTATTCATTTCGATGATTACTATTTTCAATTTATCAATGTTTCAGAATTTGTTAGGTAAACCTCTTTAAAGGCAAATAATTTTTTTGTTTGTCATTTTTTCTTTATCTTATCATCAAGAAGTGTTTATTAACAAGGATTGAAGTATAGATTGGTCATTAATATACACTACTGGAATAAATTAAAAGATCAAAAACAAATCCTAATTTCAGGGCGATTTTCAACAGACCGTAACTTCAAGAGAAATGGTCGTACAAAGAATAAAAAAGGAAATTGTAGCACCAATTGTCTTATTTTTAGATTAGAACTTCAACAAAAATTTATTTTAATTTTTTTTTGGTCTACGGGCTTGAAATTTCTTTTTTACTCAACCACTATAAGGATACTTTGTTCATTCTGCTCTATAGGCCTTTATATTATGTCCACATATTGTTGAGCCTTCAAATGATAAAGTACCTGTATACATACTCAGGATAATGCAATATCTATACATAGTTGTTAGAGCTCATAAAAGCTCTCGGTGATGATAACGCGATGATTTTTGTTCACGTAAAGTGTGAAAAGTTTTCATTTCAAATCCAAATACGAGAGGTGTCAAACAGAAAAATCACCTACGTAATTAATTATAGAACTTACCTTCAAAAACACAATTTAAAGACACTAAAAACACTCTCTGAACTCTGAACACACTATCAATGGCATTTATAATTCGAATAGGTATGTACTTGTTTCATCAGAATAGGATTACAATTGAAAAGATTCTGCATTTTCCCCCTTCTGGACCCTTATCGGAAGGAATATTCTGATTGCCGATTTGAGGGATGGAATATAAAATACATATAATTATTGCACTATGAGAGAAGCCGCACGAAAAATCTCATATCAAAGAAGGCGCCATAAAGCAAGCCACCTCATAACAAGCCGTCCATAAATCGATCATCTGGTGACGTTGAAAGAGAATGCCGACACTCATGGAAAGCGTTTGGTGAAGATGATGATTTTTATTCACCCAAAAAGTGAACCTAATGAAATTTTCCTTTCAATAAATATCTCTTACGATTATGGATTGTATAATTCCATTGAAAACCGAAAATTTTTTGTGAATCCAATACTCCCGTTTTCCTTGTCCTTCGGATTAAAGAAAAATAATCTTGAGGGTGCTGAAGTACGATAAGGCGATCAAAATCTACCCCCCCCTGCGGGGGCCCATGGGGTTCCATAAAATATGGCCATTCGAAATTTTCGTTCCTCAATATCTCAGAAAATATGAAACCAATCGGAATGAAATGGTACGACCAAATGCAAGATGCTGATAGCAAGCTCGTGGCCATAGTTTTAATAGAACCATAGAAAATTCAATTAGATTATTTTGAAAAGAAGAATCTTTATGTTTCCATAACAGAATATCCTATTCGAGTGAAACTCATTTTGTGAATTGAAACGGATATACTAAATGTTCACGCAAAATTTCAAGAGGATTGCATCATCAGAACTATAGAATTTATTTTTTTAAATTTATATTTCTTACATATTTCTGCCTTATTAAATTTAGCGTTAATAGTCGATCAATTTATTAATAAAATTCATGGGCATCTATGTCTATTGAAAAGAATAGTTGCTCTGATACATTATCTACCCATTTATGGTCTGAGTGTCAATTTTTTGTGTTCTGTTATGTTTTGAGTACTGAGTCTTCTCTAATCGTAGTAGAACCTCAGAACCATGCCAAGAAAATATAAAAGGAAGGAAGTAGTACAAGCTAGAGTATGTTCGTGCACAACAGAGGAACTAGAAGCTTTCGATGAGATGGATAAAAAAAACCGAGAGAATCAACGAGCTACACAGAAAATTTGGAATTTCATCGAGTTTCTACTCAAGATACGGAAAACTGAAATCCCTATCTTCTTAGCTGATTTTCGATTCATTGTGTTATTTTGCATTTAAAAGAATACCTATTAAATTCATTAGTTGGTATGTTATTAGTACGTTTCAACTTCAGTAGAAACGTACTCGTAACAAATCTACTTTAGACCATAACTGAAGAGCAGCATTCTTATTTTTCAAGTGAAGGGGTTGACAGGGGTTGAAAGTTGTGCATGAACAAAACTGTAATGGTCTACTTTCATGCGGTGACAAATTTCATCAGGTATAATCGTCTCAAAGTAAATGAGCCATGACAAAGTGCGCATACTGAAAACCTTTTTGAACTAACTAATTTTTCAAGAAATCTTTTTTAAAAATTTCTGCTCCTGTAAAAAAGATGCAAAGACCTTGTCGAAAAAATTACCACACGACCCACTTTGCCTATTCAAAAAATTTAGAGTGTTGAGGGGGATGGCACAGAGTGCAAGAAAAATCCTTCAAAGTTGAATTGAAATTTGGTAAAAGTGAAACAAAAATTGATCTGTTTCAGAATTTTGTTGCCAAATACTTCTCTTCTGTGAAAATGAATTTGTTCCATAATTTTGAAGTGCACTATATTATCGATAATTCACCGCTTTTGAGATTGGCTGTGTATTTGATTCCCACTTTCATCATGAAATCAAATGAACTGCAAAACGTCATGGCATCAAAAATTTTTGAAAATAGGGATCTGTTTTTAGCAACTTCATCTTTAAATATGCGATATATTCCAAGAAGCAGTGTGTAGATGCTCTTGCAGAATCTTCCTCATGAAGTTGAATGCATTCCGATGTGTCTAATGTTGTTTCGAAATTCCATGCAATTTGATATTCTCAGCTAAATGTGTTAAAGAGATTAACACCTTCAAAAATCTATCGTTTTCACCCCCAAAAAGTATACATATGCATTAGATAGCCATTTATTATTTATTTACCTACAGAATTATATAGATTGAAATATATTCTGCGAGGATTTTGCATTTATAAAAAAACAAAATGATTTGAGATCCATTCTAACCAGAACGAAACCAATGAATGAGACACTAAAATAAAAAAAATTGTGTTCACAACATTCCCTGTATATGTGGAAAATCTTATACAGGAGAGACATCAAGACCTTTAGAGATAAGAAAACGGGAACATAAGAACAACATCAAAAATAGAGACATTACAAGATCACAAATCGCTGATCATGTATGTTCAAATAGCGGAGATCATATGAAGAACAACACAAAGATCCTAATGACGGAACCTGATAATTATAAAAGAACAATTAAGGAATCCACACGTATTTTGTTAGATGAAGAAGATAATTTGGCCAATTGTTCTGTTGGAATAGATCGCATTTGGATTGATTTATTGAAGAAAGAAATGGCATCAGGAAATTTCTGTCATTTGTGTTGTCAACTTTCAATGTTAATTAAACTGCAAATGGAAAAACACACAATTCCGAAGATTTTACAAGTTTGTCTAAAGAAGGTGTCTGATATAGACATCGAAACTTTCCATTATCCTCTTTATTTTTTTTTAGTTTTACTGTTAGGCAACAATTTTTTCAGAACCAATTTGCTCCTGACAAATAAGAGCAAAGATTTTCGCAGGAGTGCTTCATCTAAATTAAACATTTTTTGATTATTTCTGTTTCAGAAACTGGGTGTGAAAACCTAGGTACAAAGTTTTTCAGAAATATTTCCTGAATGTTTTTGTTATATTTCCCTATAAAATTTTCTCTGGCTTTTAGCTGCCACTTCGGAATCAATGTCATACTATGCCTGTTCCGTTCGATTCCTAGATTTTCGTGAATGTTTAATCCAGAAATTTTGTAATTCAATCTATTTTCCAATCTTCGATTCAGAAGCGAGCAAACGAGTCAAGAGTACTTACTTAAAATGTACTAATATCGTATGAAAAATAATCGGTAAATGTTGTATGGAAACAGGGGAGTTCGCATTTTCACTATTAATATCAATTGCAGCATGAGTTACGGTTGTATTTCACGAACTTTAACTAAATTCCGAATCTTAATTAATGAAAATGTCTCACGATGAAAGCACACCTGTGGACACAATTTACGAAAGGTATTAAGGGAATTGAACACATATGTGCGTTGTGCTCCTAAATAATATTTATTTTTATTGAAATGCAACGAGAAGGTATGAATACTTTTTAAAGAGTCAGAATCGAAATCAATATAATATACCTACAATACAGGGTGGTAGGGAGGCATATTTTGAGCCGAAATCTCATCAATCTTAGGTGTAGGTGTAGGTGTTGTCACCCATAAAATTTTCCTTTGATTATTAGTACCTATATAAGTCATCAGCAAACCAAATAATTGAAAGCTCAAAATAATCAACTACGACAGTTCACATATAGGTTTGTTTTACTTCTCATTGAAGACTTTTGACTTTGGTGGCCCTGTCGACCACCCCCATCTCTACAGGTTTCGTGGTGAGCAAGCATTTGGTGACAGTTTTATAATTTCTCTTCTCTCAAGAACTCTGTTGACTTGTCTCTTGTGCGAGTAATTGATATTTAACTTCATTTGTACATTCATGGTCATGCAAATAATTAATTATCACTCATTCTTAAGAGAAAAGATACTTAGGGTTGTAAACACAACACACAAAAGGCAATGGGTATAGCTAGATTAAAAGTGTAGTTGAGGAATGAGGGTAGGGTAAATCATGGAAGACCCAGGAGTTTTTCGCAATCAAGCCAGTGAGAACTGAGAATTCAATTGCGTTGTATCTTGAAGTTACCTCACAAAATGAAATCCTGACAAAATAAAAGTATGTTATCAAGCTCTACAATAAAGGTTATCTCTTCTAAAAGTTGAATAAGAAGAAATCGTGGATATTGCACAGCCTAAATTGGTATTGTAGAGAAGTGCAAGTGGGTTTGACTTTGGTGGTCCTGTCGACAACAGCTTTCGTGGTAAGCAGGTATTTGGTGACCGTTTTATAATGTCTCTTTTCGCAAGACCTCTTTTGACCTTCTCGCGTTTGATTGGTGTCTCACTTTATTTGTACATTTATGGTCTTGAAAATAATTTACACTCATTCTTAGGAAATAAGTTGGTTCTCAGGGTTGCAAAACAACGCACAAAAGGCAATGGGTAGTTAGGTTTGAGGTGCAGGCGGTGGGCAATAAGGTTAGGGTAGATTCTGGCAGATCAAGGGTGTTGTTTAAGAGTTTTTCAATTCAAAGTCAAGCGTTTATTGTATTGTATCCCGATGAAGTTAGCTCGAGAAATAAAAATCTGACAAAATAAAATTATATTTCTAACCCCTACAATAAAGAGAATCTCTTTTTCAAACTAAATAAGAACAAATCGTGGATATTACACAGCCTATACTTAAATCACAAAAGGTAGTAAAACCATAACATTTTTCAGTGCAAATCGTCTAATCTTCTCACAGCTTGCTCTGCTTCTCAGTCAGCAAATCCCTCACCATTTTCACGGCATTCAGAGAGGTACCTGGAGCAAAAGTTATACCTTGGCCCCCATGACCGTAGTTATGAACAACTTTCAGGTTCTTGGAGCCAACGTATATATGTTCTTTCTCTACCCTACATGGTACCCGGTGTGGTCGCAGTCCAACCCTCTGTTCTATAATATGGCCCTTCTTCAAGCTTGGAATCATATTCATACATCTTTCTTCCATTGCCGCAGCATCATGGCGGTCGACAGAGAAATTGTATGACTCATATTGTCTGCAACCTCCTAGTATCACATTGTCGAAACCTGGAATTACGTAGGTATCCCATTCACCAAATACGAACTCTTTGATCCAATCAGCTTTCATCTGTGAACATATAATTTTGATATCATTTTCACTGTTCGTTCGAATTAAAATAGATAAATTGAAATTTTGGCAATTGACTTTGTAGGTGCCGGGAATTGTGAGGGTCGCTTTCTGTAGCAAGTATTAAATAAAAAATAACTCTGAAACATTTCTGGTTTGAACACCCACACCCCCCCCCTGGCTACGCCCTTGGTTCCTTATCTTCAATTCTTAGTTTCAATTAAAATTAACGAAAATATGAAGCCTACTATTTATTATACTTTAAAGGGCGGTCTGCAAAGAGTATACAACAAATAAAAACAGATCTCTGGCCAGTATTTTAGCACAATCTTCAATAGACGAACTCATTTTATGAAATTGTTAATTTGAAACTTTTCAATGATCCGTTTTTTTGCTCGTTAGTGTATTGAAAAAGTCTGAAACCGAAAAATAAATCTAACTAAACTGAATTTGGTAATTTTTTTGTTGTTGGGTGATATACGAGAGCGAATCAAATATAACGAGACTTCTCGTTTTTCAGGCAAATAGTGGAGAAAGAACGTTCCTGATTTTTTTGTTATTGGATAGGTTTAGGTTTGTCAGGAATGGAAAAAGCACGTGTTATGATCAAGTTTCTCGTAGTAGAAGGCATAAAACAGGCCAAAATCTTGAGGAGATTGACTGCCCATTTTGGGAGAAGAAACACAAAAGTGCTTGCATGGCATAGCAGTATTCGACGCCTTATTGAAGACTACAGACGTCGTACTACTTCTGAAATTGCAAGTGAGGTCTGGATAAGTTATGGGAGCACTTTCTCCATATTCATAGAGGAGCTAGGGTACCGTAAGGGTTGCGCCAGGTGGGTTCCTCGCCTTCTCACAGCTGACCAGAAATTGCATCGTTTTGAGGTGTGTGCGCATCTTCTTGTACGATTTCAGGAACAAGGAGACCAATTTATCACTTACATTATCACTTGTGATGAAACATATGGGTGCACCACTACACCTCAGAGTTAAATAAACAAGCGAGTGGAGAGAACAACACGTTGCGCAATTGACGGAAGTACCTCTTGCTCAAACATCGTCATAGTGGACACCGAGAGGGTCGATGAGGCGAGCTCAAGTGCTTCTCCTTCTCCAGACAAACCTACCTAACAACAACAAGAATCAGGAACGTTCTCCCTCCACTATTGTGCTCGAAAAGCGAAAAGTCTCGTTTATACAGGGGTTTTCCTATTTTTCCTATAAGAGGTTTTATTTTGAAAACCCCGTAATTTCGATAGATGTCACGTTTGAAGCTTCCATTTTTTGACATTTGACAAGTAGAAAGTACGCCATTAATGAAAAAGGAACAATACACGCTTCAAGAACGCATTTAAATTATTAAAATTCGCTACAAAGATGGTGAAAATTTGGCAGAAGCGGTTCATAAAAATCGAACATTTTTGGGTCGGTTGATTGTCGGACCGAAATAAAGAAATTGGTGGCGAAATTAGAGCTGTTGGGACAAGTTAGTGATGCGAAGAATAAAACCTGTGGACGTCGCACAAGAACAGCCGAGAATTTTTTATTGCTGCTGTAGCCGAAAGTGTTGAAGAAAACCCAGGTTTGTCCATTCATCGTCGTTCTCTGAATAAGGCATTCCATAAACGTAATAACACCGTATTTTGCTTAAAGATTTGTGTCTTAAGGCTTATAATGTTCTCATGAACTCAAGCATAAGGGCCACACAAGCAACGAAACCATTGATCTTTTGCGGGAAAAGTTTCCGGACCGTGTTATCTCCCGAAGGGGTGGTCACAATTGGCCACCGAGATCTTGTGAATTCACACCTTGCCACTTCTTCCTTTGGGGCCACGTGGAAGAGAAGGTCTACGCCAATAGCCCAGCGTCGATCCAAGACCTCAAAGATGGAATTCGTGAGGCTATCGAGGACATAGGGCAGCCACTTTGTGATTTGGTTAAGGAAAATTCGATTAATAGAATATGGTTCTGTAAGCGTGGTTGTGGTGGTCATCTGCCTGATGTTACTTTCCACTATTAACGGCATAGCTTCTTCTCTATAGTAAAATAAACATTCAATCATTTATTTTGAATCATGGAGTTTTTCTTTGAATATCAAAATGACACTTCTTATTGGAAAACCTTTTATTTGATTTTCCTAGGTGGATTTGAAATTTAATATCTGCTCTAAGTGTAACAATGTAGTTGTGGTTGTGAATGTTAATTATTTACATTGATGATCTCGGCATACCTATAGATACATATGATATTACTCACAATAGAAACCTGTCCCCTCAATGGATGAAGAGCTTTATCATTACACAAAGTCTTAGCACCAATTCCTGTACAATTTACTACAACGTCAAAATCGTTGCAGATGTCTGAAAATGATGATATTTTTCTTCTAGCTATTTTTATATCCAAGCCTTCAATAACACTTGAGGTCCACTTCAAATATTTCGTTGGATCAATGTGTAAAGTAGTGAAGTAACTACCATGTTTCCAACCCCCTGGATACATTTCCATTTCATCTCTGCTAACTGATCTGTATAATGGAACCAAACTCTCTAACAATGGATTCTGAAAATTTATTTCACAATAATAATCTCCATCTGCATTGAGAAATACAAGAAAATACTGTATTGAGAAGAGACAAGTTATAAAAATGATATAATGAAAATGAAACAACATTACATAATATGAAGTCAGGATCTTTGGGGCTCTCGTTCATAGTTTTGGTTTCATTCTATTCTATTGAATTATGGTTTTCATTTACTTTTTCAAGTCAAACTGAAATTTGTAATGTTAATCTTTACATTTTCGAAAATAATTTTTAGAATTCACTATTCTAAGAACTTTTACGAAATTTCGACCCAATCTTCGTATTGTTATTGAGCAGCTAATACTGAAATTAGCGAAATCGAATTCCTAGTTTTGTAAGTAGTGGAAATAAATTACGAATTCGAAAACTACTTAACTGTTTTGACTCATAAATAAACTAGGCCTAGATAATTCTACCTTATTGACCAAAATTTATCACATTATTACAGTAAAAACTAATATTTTTGACCATATATAGGCCCTAATAAAATCATTCCCATCTTGCTCCATGTGGTACCCCGTCTTACCCCGCCTATGGGGCAAGATTTGGTAGAAGCCCTTTTTGTAAAATTCGTTTTTTTTTCTAAGCCCTGAGAACATTTGTTTTTATTCTGCTTTTGTTCCAGTAGTAGTTAATTCAATAAATAATATGTTACTCTTACCATGAAATATGAGTTTAATTCTCGATCAAACCATAACTACCACGTCTTGTCCCACCTCCACCTAAATATTTTATCAATGCTTCTTTGAAAGCTGAAAAGGAGTGGTGGATTCGGAGAAAAAGTTTTCTGTATTATATGGCATAATTTTTTGGTGAATTTTCCATTATTATTCTTGAAAAAAAAATCATTGCATTTTGCGGAATAATTGCAGACATTAATTCCTTGTATCGTTACATTTGAAAGAAGATACAAGGTTAAGTACTTATTACAAAACATGGCTAACTCATTACAAAAGTCATAAATTATTCTTGACTTGATAGACAATACTCAAATCCAATAAAATGTCCAATGTTTCCGTAATAAATATCAAGGTTTATATCAGGTCATTCACATTTTTCATCCTATTATCCGCAATAGTGTTGTATTTTTTTAATTAGTTTATTTGAGTTTATCCTTCTATTTTTCATCTTATACCCAACAAAGTCCATAGACATTGTACAAATAAATGAAAACTAGGAACTTTAGAAAGTATATCAGTTCAGGGTGGAACCTAAATTGTTATATTTCATATATTTAAAATTTATTCTTCATTTTTCTGCTTTAAAAGATAGAATATTTTCGCATAATCATTTCTTATTCATACCAGGTAACTATATGATATAAGAGGGACAGTGAATTTAATATATAACAACATCAGAATGGAACATGAGTATGCTTTGTACCGACTATAAATTTAATAAACTTACCCTGACAATGTGCGGAAAATCTTTTGCAAATATGTATCCTGACAAGTGTCTAACACCGGTCTTCTGGGAGTTAGGCGAGAGTCTGAGTCTTTCATAGTATTCATAGGAATCCACAAGCCAATTTCTAGAATATGAAAGAATAAAACGATTCACGATTCTTGCTCGAGATGCATAGAATCATCATATGGGAATTTGAGAGTTGAAAAATCTGAGACTGAAGTTTGTTGTTCGCAATAATCAGGGAGAAACTCGGTGGCTAACATGTCATGAAATATTCGAAGTTAACTTTTACCCAACTCGTTTTAACTGTGTATTGAACTATCAGGAGCTATAAGTGAAGTATAAAGTTGAAATCAATAATTGACTCGAAGTTGTACCTACCAAAATCAGATATGAATTAGGAGTTAGTATTGGACCTGAAATTCGCCTATTTTTTGGGATTGGATCTGTAATTTAACTTGGTTTTTTCAGGAATCGAAATCTAATCTGGTAGACTTTATCATAAAGTAGTTGAACTTGCTCTTGAATTGGGTTGGAATCGAACGAAATCTTTGAATTTGATCCGGACCGAGTATCGATAAAAAAGCAGTACCTCCATCACGATTTTTAAGAGATCGTTGTTTGTGATTTTCGAATTCTGATCCGAAAATGGTTTCAAACGATAGAGAATTTTTGGTCCGTGTGAAGCCGCCCGGCCATAATAATAATTACGATAATTTTCGAAGGGATTGTTCTAGAGACTTGAGATTTTCAGAGTGAATTAGGGTCCGAAATGCCGTGGTTAAGTTCGTTAACCAGCCAAATCGTACATTATAATATGGCCATTCAAAATTTTTATTCCTCAATATCTCAGACAAAAAGAAACCAATCGAAATAAAATTTTGCGGTGACATGCAAGATGCTTATAATATGCCCAAAATTTGTGTCCATAGTGTTAACAGAACTATAGAACATTCAATTGGATGATTGAAAAGCGGAATCTTTATATTTCTATAACTAAGTCTCCGACTCGAGTGGAATTTTGTGAATTAAGATTGATATACTGAACGATCATGCAAAATTTCAAGAAGATCGCATTATCAGAACTATAGAATTCAATATTTATCTGAATCATGAACTTTTTCGAATAATTACATATTTTCCATTTTTTAATGGTTTTCCAGAATATAATTCCCATCTTGATGAGATTTTGCATTCATATATTCAGGATCAATCTCAAGTTTTATACATACTTTTTAGGCATGATAGTCTTATTGCTCCACGAATGAACGGGCTGCTCAGGGCTTCTCTTGAATGATTTTTTTTGTGTTTCTGACACCGTCAGTTAATCATCAAGCGAAATGGATGAAATAAATGATGAACAAAATAATAAATATTTTTTTCAAGTAGATACTCATCCATTTTTAAAGCAACTGTGTCACCAACCTTGTTCTCTCTTCATCTCCTCCCAGATCTCCTCCTTCTGGTGAAAAAATTCCTCCAGCAACATAGCTTGTTGTTTCGTTTTGGAACTTTTCTGAGATGAGATACACTGAAGCGTTTCGGAAATGTTTCTTAAGTTCAATAACTGTTGTCGATCCAACTATTCCAGCGCCCAGAACGGCAATCTTCAAATCACTCATTTTCTTGACGGGGAATAGGTAATTTTTCTTCACTATGGATAACTAACTACTGCTTCAATATTCTGATTTCGATTGGAATCCATATCGCGTTTATTTTTGTTTGTTTTTTTCGAGTACAAATAGATCCCAGGATGGTCATAGTCGTCTCTTGAACTAAAAGTGAAATAAGTTATCATCTGATGCCCACAAAACCAAAATTATGATAAGAGAACTTTCTGAACAAGTAATTTTCATTATTTTTAGATTTTATTCAATTCAATCGAATTACCTTAATGTTTTTTGGATATTAGTTTTAAGGGACATTATGCAATTATTTTTACAAAATGCCTCTTGTTCAATGAATCTTAATATATTCGGTGGCTAAACTAAGCTGAAAGGTGTAGGACTGTAGGATATATTTTATAAACTATAATCACAGATAAGATGAAAATGTATCCAGAATATTCTGGAGAATGAAAAATTTTTAAATGCTTTAACTATGTCAACTATATAATTCTTAGACTAAGTATAGTCGGGATATAGTCTAAGATATAATTTTTATAGATGACTGTTTCTCTCATATCAATTTCCACAAAACAGAAAGGTGCAGTTTTGAATTAGAAATGGTTTCTCGTTAGAGCATCGAGATATAATAGAGAGGAGATGCTATGACATACAATTGAGTAAGGAAAAAATAGTATCACTGGGCAGGGCTAAGTTTGGGAAAGTTCAGGATTGAATTAAGTTGCAAGTTTTTTCTGTTCACTAATTTCACCCAAAAAATACGACGTGTTGGGTCATTAGGAGCCTGTTCAAATAAGGTCAATTGAATATCAAATGAACAATTTTTCTTCAGGCGATAATATACACATATGAACAGATATCACATTACCAAGACAGACTTGCAAAAATTTCGAATGCGGATCTGTTTAGTACGCATCACTCTACATGTGATATGTTTTTCCTCTAATTTTCTTCTCATCTGTCTCTTATATGCTTGAAGAAAGCCTTACAGCACACGATACCATTTTATTGTATATATTATTAAGCAGAAAAAATCACAATATAAATAGAAAAAGGCGCAAGAATCACAATTCCTCCAGAAAATTCAACGATTTTCAAATTTAACGTTAAGGTGTTAGTAATATGGTGGATCTGATACCACGTTAAATATTTCAATGATGGCAACTCTATACTATCCTATCTCTATGCGTTGGAGAAAGCAGCTATCAGCAGTTTAATAAAATAATGCATGCAGAATAATCTATCACTCATTAAATAGTCTTGTCTAGTACCATTCGGGTAGCTGAATTTTCCTGTGAAAAAAATCTGAAAACACAATGCAAAATTTCTCGTCTTCGACTTGGATTTTTCTTGCCATCCGTAGGCATGCTTCTTGTTGAAATCTCACTTAGTAACCTGTTTTGAATATTTTTTCGGAAGAATGAGATGCCCTTATGATATTTTATTTACGAATATTTCACTCCACAGAAATGAAAAATCATTTAAAGCGAAAAATTGGTCGCGCGAATACCCTGAGAGAACTTATTGATTTCTCATTGATGCATCTTTTGGAAATATCTCATATATAATTGTTTTTAATTTTTAAGGTAATAGTTAAATAGTAAAATCGAAAAAAAATCATTTAAAGAAAAGAGTTTTTCGCGTGAGTACAATTCACGCACAATTTCATACCATGAAAAAATTTTCATCTAAGAGAACTTATTGATTTTTCATTGATATATCTTCTAGGAATTTCTCACATCTAATTGTTTTCTTATCTTTCTGGTAATAAATATTCAAATAAGCGCTAAATAAACATATTCCATTGTTCTTTTTCTTCAAGCTAGTGGTTTTTTCATTTAGCAACTATACTGAACAAATCAGTCTCGATGGAATATATTCTTCTTTTGCGACCTTATTCCCAGTGATACTTTTTTAAGCTGCGCCCCTGTTCTGAAATCTTTTCTTATCATTTCGTGATAACCTTATGTACTTTTTGAGAATATTTGAATAATTGGTCATTCAATTAATTAATTGTTACACTAGGAGTTGAATATATCTTACCACACAAAAACAAAACTATTTTACCATCGTGAAGATGCAAACCAGAGAGCTGAAATATCACTACAAAAAAAGATAATGAAACTATAATCATGGGAATTAGGAAATTAGAAGTTTTTGTATTAATATGATGGAAATAAGAAGGTTCAATTTAATATTAATTAGTCAAAAGGATAATAATTATTTTGAAGGAAGTCTTGAACGGAGGAAGTCGAATATATTTTATTTGAGACTCATTTGTTTAATGTAGACGATACATTGAAAAACGACAAAATTTTCAATTTTGAATCTGAATGAAATGAATAATCTGAATGAAATAAATAATCATAACTAGAAAAAAAACTGGTGAAAATTTAGGTTTTCCTCAACTCTTTCCATGGGAAATATTTCTAACGGATACAGTTTTTCTCAGATTCGAACTGTTTCAGAGCGTTTTTTATATGACAAAATCTTTGCTTCAAATTTTTTTTTTGGCTTCTGTGAGGTGAAATATTCATTTTCAAATAATTCACAAACTTAAACCATTGTTAAATATTTCAGTCTTCAAAGTATTTGTAGCTAGAATTGCTATTATATTTTTCCCACACTCTTCAGATTATTCTCGTCAAATAATAGAATTTGAAGCATTGATTTGTCATGGACTAATGAACATTCGGTCAAAATTTTGATAGTTCTTGATCTCTAAATCGCTTTCAATGTTTAATAGTATAAATCGATAAAAGGAGGTGAATAAAATTTGAATAGGAAAGTTGAATTCATATATTCATATTATTTGTTTTTTGGACCATCCAACCCGACAGAAACATAGCACGCAAACCTGCCGAATATATCACTGGATTAAATATCCAATATTTCCGATGTGAATTTCTGACCTGTATATTAGATGCGACACTGAATCAAAATGACAAGGGTGACAAAAGTATAAAGTACTGATAAGCCTCTATTATGTTCTGCGAATGTGGGACATCGGACTGATATGATGATGCTTCGGACGACATATCCAAAGAACGAAAAATCTTTTCACGACTGCGCTGGGTTGATCGTTGAAGAATACACCGCAAAAATCCATAAAGATCTTATCAAAGTATACGAGGGAGGGGTGAAAAGTTTCCGGCCTGACCAAGAAATAGCGCCTCTAGGACCACTTTTGGAGCGGAGTCCTACAGTAGCATTTCCTTCCAGTTTGTATGCTGAATTTCAGTCCAATCGCTACAATAGTTTGCGTTTGAGTACACATTGCGTGAGACCCTTAGGTTGTTTTTGTGAAATTGAAAAAGATAGAAAATCGAATACTTCTATTTGAAAAGTTTCACTTCGAAACAAAAAGAAGAACATATAGATTCAACACTAGGAGACTCTCTCCATTTCAGTCCACTTTCAAGCAGTGAGTTTCTGAATTTAAAATGGTTTGTGTGAGCATCTCTGACGAGTCTTGCTCAGAACGTCAGTAAAGGTCACAACTTCAACAATAATTGAGAAAATTCATCAAATAGTGCTGGAAGACCGCAGGTTGAAAGTGCATGAGATAGCTGAGACGTGTAGGATGTCAGCAGAACGTGTGCGAAATATTCTGCCATACAAGCTGTCGCGTTTGCTAACCCTCTATCAAAACCTGATTCAAATCCAAAAAATATTTGGCTCCGATTCATAACTGTTGATGAGACTTAGGTCCACCACTGCACTCCTGAAAATAAAGAACTGTTGAAACAGTAGATTTGAAAAGGAGAACCAACTAAAAAGTGGACAAAAACAATTTTATCGGCCAACAAAGTTATGGCTACTGTTGTTTGGGATGCAAAAATAATTATACATTGTATCTACTTTCAAAGTCACCAACAAACTTCAAAGGGAGATTATACGAGTGATTTGCAACAAAAAATGTCATATAACACATGGTCGAAATATTGACGGTTATACTTCAATTTTACATTTTTGATTTCACGGAATATTTCTAGTTTTTCCACTAAATGATCATAATTCAGTTTTCCAGATAGTCCCATCAAATTTGACCACATATTCGGAAAGGGCAAAAAATTTGCTACAAGATAAATGAGTCTGTTTGCAGAAAAAACTTTTATTGCGGGCGTGGTAAAGGGATGAATATCATGATTCTGAAGTTAACAAAATTAGTCCTATTTTTCCGATTAAATATAAATAATTATTTACACGTTTTCTATTCTGTAAAAAAAACTCATTTATTGTACTTTCGAATGACATATCAACTTTTGTGCTAGCTCTCATTCTCCGCCAAAATATCATGCCTAACATGATAACGAAGTCTAACAATACTGAACCTAAATTCTCTCTATATTGAAGCTCTTCGTGATAATTTAAATGTAATTTTATAGAAATCATCCATTTATATGTTACCTGTGGATGCTGATACCAGACTTACATTTTGTAGGTGGTACCAGAATTATTTAGGAGATATAGGATATTATGGACTGATGAGGTAACTTTCACGAAATCAGGTGTTATTAATTTACGAAATAGCCAAATACGTCAGAGAAAATCCTCATGCGACTATTGTTTCTCATTTCTAACATAAGTTGAGTATCAACGTGAACTTGGCAGTTCACTTCACTTTAATGATGAAGAATTCATTAGATTAATCTACAGCAAGTTGACAGACATATTGTATGAAATGCACCTATCTAACAAAAAAATGTCTGGTTTCAGATGAATGGCTGCCCAGCACATAAATATCGTATTGCCAAGATCTATTGAATGAATATATTTCGATACAATGCATTGGAAGATACGGTCAGATGGCACCGGTGAGCTTCGACCTTGCGCCTTTGAAATGTTATGTCTAAAATACTTCGAAAAAGAAAATATATTTAATTCCCTTTCAGACTCGTCATGCGTCAGAAACGCAATTAACTTTGGAGAGTTGTACATTCAGTACGAAAACGATGTATCAAATGTATTGAAGAAGGAGGTTAATTTTTTCGTTATTATTCTGATTCACGATGAATTGATGATTTTCAAAAAATTACATTAAAATTCAATCACGAAGAGCTTCAAAATAGAGCCCATTTAGGTTAGGAATGTTCAGACTTATTCGTTGTTGTCATGTTAGCCATGATATTATGGCGGAGGCTAAGCAGCTAGCACAAAAGGAGATATATCATTCGAAAGTACACTAAATGAGGTGTTTTTCCTTTAATGGAAAACGTGGACATAATTATTAATATTTCTTTGAAAAAACCATTGGAAAAATAGGACTTATTTTGTAAACTTCAGAAGCGTAATTATTCATCTCCTTACCACGCCCGCAATAAGAGTTTTTTATGCACACAGACTCACTTGAAGGATTTTTTTGGCCCTTTTAGGTCAAATTTGCTGAGGCTACAAAGAAAACTGAATAATGATCATTTTAGTGGAAAAACTCGAAATATTTCGTGAAATCAAGAAATGTTAAATTGAAGAATAATCGTCAACATTTTGACCATGTGTTATATGACATTTTTTGTTGCAAATCACTCTTGTAATCCCTCCTTGAAGTTTGTCTACTTTAAAAGTAAACATCCTGTATATAGTCGTTACCTTGAAAAGGGTAAGACTATCACTGATCAGTACTACGTAGAGGTGTTGCTAGGTGTGAAGGTGGAAATGAAACCACTTCATTGCCGAAGAAAAATGTTTATTCCATCACGACAACACCAGTGGATTCGTCTACTGTTGCCTTGTCCAAAATCCACCTATAAGCTGTTTCTTAACCCCAAAAAATGGCTTGGAGGTAAAGTTTCAAGAGGAAAAAGTTATCGAAGATGTAAATCAATATTTTGAGAAGCTTCAAGAATTTACGTTCAAAGGTGTTGATAGAGATTATGTTGAAAAATAAAACAGAAAAAATTTCAAAACATCTTTTTTCTTAGTCAGGCCGGAAACCTCTGCTCCCACCCTCGTATCTACATTTATTCCCAGTCGATACTGAAACGATATGATATTCCATATCATGTCCTTTCACATTTTTGGAGGGAGTTTTGCTGTTATTTCTTATCTTAATCATTCTGTCCTTTGCTAATGGTGTGCTAATTGTGTTATTGAGTGGAAACCATTAGGATAAGGATATACAAAAGACGAATGTAGGGGGTGAAATGAGCTAAATCATCAATTATTCTGATACACCTTTAGGAAATCACTTTATTCGCTGTTATCGCGTTGCAAACTCCATTGGCTCCATGATTTTCGGTTCATTATGGGGTTTATCTGAAAAGATTACATTAATAGGGGTTTGTCCCAGTGTTATTAATCCGGATTTCAAACATTGAATAATGGGTCATTATGAACACATGAAATGTTGCGAGTTCATTTTTGACAAAGAGATTCTATATGCGTGAAAGTAAGAGGTCATACAAAAACATATACAAGGAAGTTTATATTAAGAAGAGCGATTACAAACCATTGAGCCATGTACCAGAAAAATGTTTATAAATTATTGAAGTATACAATTTGGTGGATTTGACTAAGAATTCATGTTATAAGTAGGAGCTACAATCCCCCTGATCCTTAGTTCTGTACGGTATTGTAAAGAGAATTAGAAAATATTCGCAGGGGATACTCTGGCCAGCACATTTACATATGTTGCGACAGCCAGGGAACTCTGAAATCTCTATCCGATGTTAGAGTTGATTCTCTTTTGGTAGAAGAATGCAGGAAAGCTCTGCGTGGGCTGGGCTCTGATAACTTTTTGAAAGTAATCTGGTGTCCGGCTCATGCGGATATACCTGGTAACGTCAAGGCAGATGAACTGGCTAGGCGGGGAGCCGGATTAGCATTTGTTGGTCCGGAGCCTTCGCTGCCAATCTGTCGCACATCTGTCAGAAGTTTCTTCAGGAACTGGCTGAACAGGGAATTTTCCTCGGAATGGAGCGCAGGGGTGGGCCTGAGGTGGTCGAGGATTCTCATTGAGAGACCGTCCTCGCGATCTGAGGTCAATAGGCTTCTGTTGCGAGAGAGGAAACAACTCGGTCTGGTGACTGGTGCATTGACTGGTCACCTGTTTAACAAGCATTTGAAGAGAATGGGATTGACGAGCTGCTCCCTATGCCAGTGGTGCAGGAGTACTGAAGAAACGATTGAGCATATTTTGTTCAACTGTGGAAACCTTACTGAGTTAAGGTCAACACACCTAGGAAATCCAACACCTTCTATTCCTATGGTGAGAGGGACCACTCCTGGCAGGCTCGCGACATTTCTGTCTTCGTGTCTGAGGAGCTGAGTCTCTATAGAACGATGCGGGTGAACAATGGGCCACTAGGCCTCAATTCGGCCGGTAAGGCACCGCACAGAGAAGAAGAAGAAGAAGAATTGTAAAGAGAATAATTTTTCGCTATACGCCAAGCAACAGAGCTACAAATGATTAGTTTTTTGACAAAAATACTACCTGGAAACCACCTGTGCCATTCCGTGCAGGACAGTCCGTAGTTTATTTTGCAACGAAAAAACTAAAAAGAACGGGAATTTTTGTTGGTTTTTGTTAATAACAATTAAAAAAATGGCATTTTCGTGTTGAGGAAATGGTGGGAATAAACTACGGACTGTCCTGCTCGGAATGGCACAGGTGGCTTCCAGGTAGTACCTATTTTTGTCAAGGAAATATCTCTATTGCTTGGCCGTATGCGATCATCTCCGCAGGGATTTTCACAAACACGCCAAAGTTTTAATGATAAGTAGGAGAAGGGTGGACGAAAAGACATACATTTCATGAAATAATCGTTTTTTTCAAAAAACTGTCGAATTAAAACATACCCCTTATTTTCAGCTATAATATGAACAAGACATTCGTGATATAAAATATAGTTTCCTAGTTGATGAAAATAAAAATGAAGAGCATAAGTTCATTTTACCCCACCTGAAGGGTTAAATGACTTACTATACTTTTTTTCTACGCCGACACCCAAGGCATGTGCCTACTATCTATATAACCAACATTGTAGCCACATCTCGCCTTTTTTGAATAATTTTTACAGTGTTGTAAAACATATACACGCACAATCTTCTTCTGAAGATAAGAGATGTTTTTTTCTTCATCTGATTTCAATTCTGTGGAAATCTTCATCGTACTACTCTTCTCCACTGAAATATTCATTTTTGATTTATATTTTCCTAAGACTCTTCCAAATTTGGAGTTTATTTCAGAACTGAAGTGTTTTGAACAGGACATATGGTATGTCATTATGACCTCTCAGATCCATGTCGTTTTACCCCATTTATATTACTCGCGAAGAAAAACGCGATTAAAAAAACAACTCATTTGTAAAATCTGAAAAGTATAGTTTCAAAACCGCCAGTAACGTGAGTAAGAACAAAAATTTTAAGTCACTCTTTCAAAACATTTGAAAGTTATAGACGATTTTATTTGGTCATTTGGACGCGATTAAAAAAACAACTTATTTGTAAAATCTGAAAAGTATAGTTTCAAAACCGCCAGTAACGTGAGTAATAACAAAAATTTTAAGTCACTCTTTCAAAACATTTGAAAGTTATAGACGATTTTATTTGGTCATTTCGAAAAGTTTTTGATATCTGAAAGACAATTATCTGTAGTGTATATTATGCAATGTACCAATCTGTACTGAATGTTCACTAAAATATCTAAGATATTTTTTAAAACAGTATAATTCGTTGTTTATTCCCACCGCATCTCGATTTTAGGAAAAACAAGGGTTGTGTCATTTAACCCCACTGTGTCATTTTGTACACCCTTGCCCTACTCGTTTTCCAGTGTTTTCTTTGCTAGAAGAGCTTAATCATATCCAGGGTCCTTGAAATCTAAGGCTCTGTAGGTATCATGTATTCTTTAAATAAGATTCCAATCGGAATTCATTTTAAATTCATAGGCGATTATAAGTTTTTGATGTAATTTGAAGAATTAGTAAGTGAAAATACGTTTTAATAATTCATGATTTGTAGCCAAAAATGCGAAAGCATCAGATATTTCCAGCCCGAATCTATGAACCAAATATAACTGTATAAATGCACATTAATTTAAATGAAGAATTGTATCATAATCAATCTTGCTCCGCTTTTCTTAGATATTAGTAAAGAACAACTCCTTGGAATTTGTAATTAATCATCCAAATAAGTCTAGATTTATTCTTTACTTCAAATGCCTGGAATGTATATTGTAACTTCTTCGTATTTGCCTAATCCTCCGCTTAAAACAAGGGATTTCAATATCAAATGTATTCTGGAAGGAAAAATGGAGCAATATTTCATTAGAAGCGTGGCCTATTGAGATTCATAAATTTCGAATATCTTTATGAAACTTGTCTTTCTTTATTTTAAGGACTGGTAGATAACGATTAATAACATTGTTTTTCTAACAGATTTGTATATAAGAGTTTTCCACGAAATTTTATTCATCGCAACATTGAACAATGTCAAGTAATGAAACTAAATTAAAACTCTCACTCTTAGGTTTATCACAAAAAGGACCTATACCGAACCAGAAAGACACGATAAACTTCTAGATGGGACTAGCTCGCTGAAATTTCGTTCCAAACAAAAAAGAGATTATAGTATGGTGTCTGAATATTCTAATCAAGAACTTTTTTCATAAATACGATACTCCCGAAATTAAGTAAAAATAATATACCGAAATTTGAGTTGATATTTAGGACGTATCACTGTTTAAATATTTGGAGGATGATTACCTATATTTTTGATCTGAAGATAGTTCATATCTGAGGTTCTGAAAAATTAACATTTGGAGAGTTGGTAATACCTGTTTTAATAACCCCCCCTAAATGTACCTACGTAGAGCAGATGTAGGAATATCGAGGTATTCGAGGACAAAATATAAAATTTGACTGAAGTTTGTGGTGAAGAGATGTTTGTATTACTTATTCTGTTCTGTTTTTTCAGATGAACTGTGAGATACTAGTCAAAATCGATGAAAAGGAAAAAAAGTTGGCCAACTGAGAAGAATCCTTCGATTGGAATTTTTTATCTGTTCTCTGAATATGCCCAATCATTCATTATTATTATTCACTTATACAGAGACAGAATTATTTTTTCCGCCGACCTCGAAATGAAAGGTGATTTTAATGTGTACGAAATTGATCATTAATGACCCATTTTAATGCTCAATTTTTTGGCTATTTTAATGTGCAATTCTCATGGCAACCGTTCACAAATTATTCAGAAGCACTACGAGAAATTTCTTAGAAACTTTATAGGTTTTCACTCCCAGTCTCTGAAACATAAATAATTAAAAAATGTTTGATTAAGGTGAAGTGCTCCTGCGAAAATCTTTGCACTTATTTGTCAGGAGCAAATTGGTCTTGAAAAAAATTGTTGCCTAACAGTAAAACTGAAAAATGAAACAAATTAAAAGGATATTGTAACGTTTCGGTGGCTATATCAGACACCTTCTTCAGACAAACTCTAAAATTCTTCAGAATTGTGTATTTTCTCATTTGTAATCTGATTGACATTGATAGTTGTCAATCTATAGAGATGTTGATTTATTTGATTTTGAAATTTCCTGATGTCACTTCCTTTCTCAATAAATCAATCCAAATACGATCTATTCCAACAGAACAGTTGGCCAAATTATTCACTTCATCCAACAAAATACATGTAGATTCCTTAATTTTCCTTTTATAATTATCAGGTTCCGTCATGAGGATCTTTGTGTGGTTCCAGTTCATCATATGATCTCCGCTATTTGAACATATATGATCAGCAATTTGTGATCTTGTGATGTCTCTATTCCTGATGTTATTCTTATGTTCCCGTTTTCTTATTTCTAAAGGTCTTGATGTCTCTCCTGTATAAGATTTTCCACATATACAGGGAATATTGTAAACACAATTTTTTGTGTTTACAATATTCCCTGTATATGTGGAAAATCTTATACAGGAGAGACATCAAGACCTTTAGAAATAAGAAAACGGGAACATAAGAATAACATCAGGAATAGAGACATCACAAGATCACAAATTGCTGATCATATATGTTCAAATAGCGGAGATCATATGATGAACTGGAACCACACAAAGATCCTCATGACGGAACCTGATAATTATAAAAGGAAAATTAAGGAATCTACATGTATTTTGTTGGATGAAGTGAATAATTTGGCCAACTGTTCTGTTGGAATAGATCGTATTTGGATTGATTTATTGAGAAAGGAAGTGACATCAGGAAATTTCAAAATCAAATAAATCAACATCTCTATAGATTGACAACTATCAATGTCAATCAGATTACAAATGAGAAAATACACAATTCTGAAGAATTTTAGAGTTTGTCTGAAGAAGGTGTCTGATATAGCCACCGAAACGTTACAATATCCTTTTAATTTGTTTCATTTTTCAGTTTTACTGTTAGGCAACAATTTTTTTCAAGACCAATTTGCTCCTGACAAATAAGTGCAAAGATTTTCGCAGGAGCACTTCACCTTAATCAAACATTTTTTAATTATTTATGTTTCAGAGACTGGGAGTGAAAACCTATAAAGTTTCTAAGAAATGCAGAATCCTCCCAGAATAAGTTTCAATCGATAACTACGAGAAATGTCAAAACCCTACTGGAACACTGATACTTACATAGAAATTTCTTTATGTCAAATGTAAGTCTTGTGCAGAATGGGAATGTATTTCAATCAAGAATTCAAACACAAATCATATTGAGATCGTTGGAAAAATCTTGTAATCAACTCGGTTATTAATCGAGCGACTAATGGTCTCGAACTATTAACGCGTTCGCTCCGCTCAAGCATTAAAATATCTTGATCATTAGTCGCTGTCTTTAATAACCTAGTTGATTAAATAACTATTAATAACTTTCTGATATCAGTGCTCTTGTGTCAAAAGTAGAAATGTATGTAGCTCCATTTACATTTTAATCTTCTTATAGTGTGAAATACACATAGTTGATAGGGGATAGGGTTACAGTTCACTGCGACCTCAAGGTCTATTGTGCCCTCTTACAGAGCTGTTCTGGTGAAATACACATACCTACTACATTGTTTGATACACAAAATTTTGCACATGTCTTTGAGTTTATTACTTCATACAAAAAGTTCAAATTTTTCATTACATTTTTCCAAGTTGAATTTCGAAAAAAGTAAAACCAATTCTTGAAAAATTGAGAGCAATTGCATAAAAAGCAAAACTAACGGAATATACTAACAATTTTTGGTTTCAGGATTCATTTTCGATGTGTTCAAGTTCTTTGATTTTCACTCTCAAGGGGATATGCTATATATATATGAATGACAAGAAAATTGCAGATCTATTTTTATTGTAATGTAATTTATTCGATGCGATAACGATTGGAAGTTTCTGTTTCTTTCAGAAAAAAAAGAAAGTATATTTCAAGTCTTCAATTATGTATTTGTGTTACTACAACACCTGAAACAAAATATAATATTACATTATTAAAAGTCACACAAGCAAAGCAAAATGAAAGAATACGATTTCTCTTCTTAATTTTTTTTATGAAATTTGAACAATTTGAATATGTATATCGACAGGTATCAAAATATCGTAGGATATTTAAAATTGAGGATATATTTCATGAACATAATGAAAATGAGCAGGGTGGTTGAAAAATTTTGCGAAAAATAAAGGCCAATGCTTTTCTCAAAAGCATTGTTGTCTTCTGCGAACTTGTTATAACCTATTTATAATTCCTTTTACAATGATGAAATCCATTGTTTTGTAAATACAGTGGAACCGCGATATATCGAAAGCGCTAAACAGTCTGATGTTTCTAATCCAGGAAGCTATGAGAGTTTGAATAGAACAAATTTGTGTTCCAGGATATTCCTCTAGATAGTAGGTACATGCATGAAAAGCTATTTGCTCCCATCTCATGATTACGCACGTTTTCAGGAAACAATATGCCCATATCTGCTCCTACATGGAATATGGAGGTATTGTCTTCGTCAATAGGTTATTTAATGCAGCTGAGACGTGCTCAGGAATGTACCACCCGTATGTTATAATGCGTTTATTTCTACCTTGCTCGATGTAGGTACTTCACTGCTATCGGATCTGTTTTTCTGCGCTTTTTATTACGAGGAAAGCGATCTACAGCTCTGCCAAATGTCGGTAATTGTTCAGCATATTTAGCCCTTATATTTGTTCCAATTATAAGATCCGAGAATACGAGTTATAACAGTGGTTCCCAAACTTATTTGATCCACCGCCCCCTTTTAATAAAAAACATTGCTCAGCGCCCCCCTTAATATTAATATTGAGCTTTAAGGTAAAACCACCATCAAGCAAAGGTGAATCAAGAAACATACTCTCATTCCATTAGTGTTTTGAATGGGAATTCGCAGGCAAATGCTCTTCAAGTGACATCAATTAGAAAAACAAATCGTATTGAAACCTGCAACATGAAATATTTTCTGTTATATTTCTTGTTTCATGTTTCAATTTCTGTCGTAACTAGGTATAGAAATCTGCAATTAGGTATACTTGGTCGCAGGTTTCAATACGGATTAGCTTCTCTCTCTGACGTCACTCGAAACGCATTTGTCTGCAGATTCCCATTCAAAACACTAATAAACTTAAGAACATATCTCTTGGTTCAAATTCATTTGACGTACGGCTTGCCTATTATTTCTACCTTTTTCTCTAATATAGTGAAGAAAGATGTGAATCAGAAGCATTGAAATTTGAAGTTGTGAACCTCTTTATTGAAGAAAAAGTTGATACAAAAAAATCTCAATGCGAAGGATGAACCTGGTGGGCTGCTACCAATTTTGTAATATTTGCTTAATGCTTCCAATATCATTCTAAAATCACCGCCATTGACTACTAGCAAACGGTTCCTTTTTTTGTTAATACATTTTTAACTGCACTGAATCAGCGTTCCACTAAATACGATGACAGGAATGCAATAAGGAAATTCTGAATTACAGCCCATATTTCAGGATAAGCCCTAGGGATCTCCTTTTGCAGCCAGAATTATTGATAGCCGCTCTCAAATTTAAATTTCAATTCATCATTAGTTATAATTTCTTCTTGTATCTTTGGAGATTCTGCTGTGTCTGAATTCGAAAAAGGATCCAAAATCCAGTCAGGTATGTTCATTTCCAAAATATCATCGAATCGTCAGGGGGTTTCTCTCCAAATTCTAACATTAATATAAAAACTTACCCCCTACCGCCCAAAAGCACCCGTGGCCATCACCGCCCCCCTGTTACCCCACAGCGCCCACTAGGGGGCGGTAGCGCCCACTTTGGGAATCACTGAGTTATAATAACAGCAACAACAATAAAAGTGTTGAAGCATCGGCAGACCTAAATCAGTTATGTGCATATGCAAGGTGTGATTTACCGAATAATTCAACAGTTGTGGAAGTTGTGCATCCACACATTGGAAATTTGGAAATTTTGTTAGGATGAACAAGTACCTTTGTAAGAATTATTAATTCGCAATAATGTCATGATATACGATGCCGGATAAGATGAAGAATTAGTTTAGGTCTGGCTCAACCGAAGGAAATTGGAGGTGAAATATAATCTGATGATATTATGCCTTTTGCACTGATTCTTTTGCGATCCCTAATGTTTCTCAAAATACTACAACCAATGTTACAACCTTAATTTAACGAACCTCAATATAACTATTTCTTTGATTTAACTAATTTTTTCTAATCCCTTTGAATTGTCTATAAGAGTCAATGTATAATAAACCTTCACATTACGACCTTTTTTTCACGAAACGAACGACCTCGTTAAAACGAATTTTCAACTATCAAAGAAAGTGTTTACATCTATAATTAATGAACTTTGTCTACTCAAACTCTCTATACATATAAGGTTCCCACCAATATGACCCTTAATACCATAGTACGTTGTAAGGCGAATAAAACACTTTTCCAGATAAAGAACTTAAGTGATTTTAATGTCTCAACATGTTTTGAGCTATAAGAAGCTCATCTTCAGGAGAAAAATACGAAAGTGAAGCTAAAAAACGAAAAACTCATGGAGAAACAGCAACAAAGCCAAATATAAACATCAAAAATTAAATTAACCTTAAAAACAGGGACAAAGAAGGAAAAGCTAAAACAATTAAAATAGATAGAATCAGTTGGTTTGAAGCCAGTCTTTAAAAAATACAAAAAATTGAAAAAAAGGTAGAATGTCACTGGAATAATTTCACAGGAAATCTTCCAAAACAATTTACTGTTTTTGAAGATTTCCTGTTAGTTTATTCTCGTAACATTCTGCCTTTTTTCAATTTTCGATTTGTTAGGTCACTGTGTTTTGTATGTTTTGAAGACTGACTTCAAATCAACTGATTCTATATCTATTTTAATTGTTTCAACTTTTCCACCTTTGTCTTTGTTTTTAAGGTTAGGTACTGAATTTAATTTTTGATATTTTATATTTGGCTTTATTGGTGTTTCTCCATGAGTTTTTTGTTCTTTAGCTTCACTTTAGTGTTTTTTTTGTCCTGAAGATGAAATACTTATAGCTAGAAACACGTTGAGACATTAAAATCACTTAAGTTTTTATCTGGAAAAGTGTTTTATTCACCTTACAATGAACTGCCCAGATATCAGAACATTCAATACTAAACCATAGTATGTGATTCAGTCGCGATAGGATTCGACTAATTTTTTTCGTAAAACAGATTATTAATTAAGGAGAAAAAATATTGTTTTGTGTATTGTTGTTTGGTATATTTCTTCTACTGTTTAGAAAAATATGTGTCAATTTTATATGGACATAGCCACTGAAAAAACTAAATACATGACAACAGCAAAAGAACCTCTCCGATATAATTTGGAAGTAAATCAGTGTATAATAGAACAGGTCATGTCATTAAAATACTTGGGGGTGGATTTATCCCCTTTTGGCTGTATTGATGATGAGGTATCTCAACAAGTCATGAGTTGTTCGCTAAAACAAGATGAGTATGTAACGTAGAGGTGAATAAAATTACAGTGGAACCTCCATATTACAAAGGACCCCGCACATTTAGTATGGGAATTGGCTCCCGGTGGATTTGGCTGAAAATTTGATATGATGTTCTACTAATCCTTCTGATCAAATGTCTTTACAGTCACGAAGCTGAAAAATGCATGCTTCTAGGAGTTTTGGCGATTTTTTGTATCCATTATGGCTTACGTATTACCGTTCACACAGAAATGTTTGAGAATATTTCGTGATTATTGAAAGCAGATTCTGTCAATTCGAAATATTTTCAAACATTTCTGTGTGAACTGTAATACGTGAGCCTTAAAGGATACAAAAAATCGCTAAAAACTCCTAGAAGTATGCATTTTCCAGCTTCGTGACTGTAGAGACATTTGATCAGAAGGATTAGTAGAACATTATATCAAATTTTCAGCCAAATCCACCGGGAGCCAATTCCCATAATACGTAAGCCATAATGGATACAAAAAATCGCTAAAAACTACAAGAAGTATGCATTTTTCAGCTTCGTGACTGTAGAGACATTTGATCAGAAGGATTAGTAGAACATCATATCAAATTTTCAGCCAAATCCACCGGGAGCCAATTCTCATACTAAATGTGTGGGGTCCTTTCGGACCAATCTCACTACAACATAAAGAAGCTCAGTTTATCTATTTACTTGATATAACTTTCTACTTGTTCTACTTCCCGAAGAAGAAGAGTAGTTAAAAGTACATTTGCAAAGTCGGAATTTGCGAACGGTCAAAAAAGCACCACATTTCGTACGTGCGCAGAACAGACCAAGAGTGGAAAAAATTTGGTCTTAACTAACACTTATGTTGTATTTAAATTCAAAATTAGAAAGCGTTCAATTAAATTTGTGACACCTAGTACAAAGAAAGGCGCACCTGCGATGAACGTTTTCCATTCATCTATGACCTATGATGCCATTACTCAACTCTGGAGTTTTTCAAATGCTGCAATATTTCCTATATAAAACAGAACCGAACCATTAAATGCAGATGTTACCGCTTATGATCCTCATGGGCGTGAACTGATGCGACTACAAGAGAAAGGTGTGTCCTAACTTCTGTTTTTGACCCAACGATGAGCGAAAGCATTGTTGATGATGATCTATATGCAAAAAATCTCATTCAGAAATTTCCAAGTTTCTGAGTCATCGCCACGGCAATTTTTGCGGCTACTTCATCCCCCCTTGGCGGGGGAGAGCCGAACTAGGGGTCGCAAAGATAAGGGTAGAAATGGTGATTAGAGAGATCAAGGATAGGACACTTTTTGTCCGTTACAATCAGCGACGGGGTTGGGGAAGCTAGTTGAGAACGACTGTATCGATTAAATCGGGTGAAGGTGGTAGATATTTATGGTCCTAACTGCAGGGTTGATGAGATTGAATGTGGTTTGATTGATATAGAAAAAGTTTCAATTAGGTGAAATGAACATTCTTTTTGAGCGCTCGTTCTACTTAGACGAGTGCTATATCGTTTTGCCCAAATGTCTGTAATTTTCGAATTTTGAGCCGAAAATGGTCTCAAACGATAGACATTCAAAATTTTTGTTCCTCAATATTTCACACAAAACGAGGGCAAACGGAATGAAATTTTGCAGCAACTTGCCAGATGCTCATAGTGAGCCTCTCGCAAAATTTTGTGGCCATAGTATTAACAGAACCATAGAAAATTCAATTGGAATATTGAAAAGAAGAATTTTTTTATTTCCATAACCAACTTTCCGATTCAAATGAAATTCATTTTGTAAGTTGAGACTGATATACTGAATGTTCATGCAAAATTTCAAGAGGATAGCATCATCAGAACCATAGAAATTCCAATTGGAATATTAAAGGAAAGACTCTTTATATTTCCATAACAAGATATCCGAATCAAATGAAATTTATTTTTGGAATTGAGATTTATATATTGAATGTTTGTGCAAAATTTGAAGATCATCGCATCATCCGAACTATAGAAAATTCAATTTGAATATTGAAAAAAAATTATATTTTCATAACAAGATATCTGAATTGAGTGAAATTTATTCCTGGTATAAAGATTGATATACTGAATGTTCATGCCAAATTTCAAGAGGATCGCATCATCAGAACCATAAAATTTAATTATTTTAATTTTCAAGTGTGACCATAGAATTGAATTTTCTTAATTGTTTATATATAAAGTATCAATTTCAAGTCATATCAGAATTTTGAGATGATAGTCCTATTGCTCCACCAGGGAACGAGCGCTCAGAAGCTCCTGCTCAGGGCTTGCTTCCATTTTTTCTGAATAGGTGTGAATTCAATCGCTCAACTCCATTTCATTAGTGCTCTGGAATGATCCCCCAATGCTTGTAATAAAACATATAATTAATAATGCTTATTGAAAATGATTACAATTATCCAATTCTTATGCAAAATTTCTCAACAAGAACATTCATAAAAATCAAACTTATATGTAAGAGTCCTGTAAAAAATTCCATAAAGTTCTACAATTCCAGTCATCGAAAAGACTTTCTAAAGATCTCAGCGATAGCTTTTGGGGAAATTGTGAGTACTTTGTGATGTCTATGAGATGTTACTGGGCGCTCTATATCTCCTCCAGATTTCTGCTACAGGGAATGTTCCCAGCGAGCTCAAAAAGACATCCCTCGTGGGAATTCTCAAACTGATACTCACCTTTTGTAGGTCTATGGAAAATTCACATAAACATCCAATTGTGACAAGTTTGGAGAACTTCCCAACAATCTCCGCATTGTGAGCAATATGAGAACTTCTCAGTAACCTCAGCATTGCGAGCTTTTGGGGACTATCCCAAGGACCTCCGCATTGTAAACTATATGAGAAATATTATTTTGGTAATTCACAGTATTCAGAAAAAACTATTGAACAATTCATTCAAAAAATTAGCTATATCTCAAGTAAATAGATTTTTTCAGAGCAGGGGCCTATTACACCAAATACTTGCAACTTCTCTCTTTGCACTTTTCACATGAATTTCGTTGCACGAAACGTATGTGCTATCTGAAAATTTAAGTGCAAAGTGAAAAGTTGCTGAGTATTTTGATGCAATAGGCCCCTGGTCTAAATTGATCTGTTTTCGTTTCTTCGATCTCCACTATCGGAGTTTAATTGCTTTCGTTGGAAATTTTGATCCAATCCAAAAAAACTCCGGTAGATCTAGATATTTTTAGAATTTTAAAATTTTTTCGGATTTCGAAGTATTGGAATATATCATTCCCAAAATTGTTTTCATTGGCCTGTTTGAATGATATTCAGAGAAAGATAGGACTTTGATTCCTTCTGGGAGTTATCGTATCCTTCATCGCTTAAACTTCTGACTTCACATCTGTGCTTTTTGAAGCTTATGCGTCTTAATGAATCACTCTTTTTCTTGTATTTTTATGGATTTATGTGTGAATTCGAATTCCATCTAGTATGAAAAAGTCCTTCGTATTGTAGGATAACTTTCAGACTTTTTTCAGTGAAATCCATAGGACCTTTATGCTTTATACAAAGGAGTGAAAGTGATAACATCACCTGCATGTGGATTTTTGCAATTTCTGTATAGCATGAATAATGCTAATTGGCATCATAACTTTATGGGGGTGCTGGGGTATTTTGTGTTATCAGTTTTATAAATCAAAATGATTATTGCATAAACGAAAGCACAATAACCCAGCCTGATCTTTATATAGCTTAATTTGAAAGTTGCAATATTCAAAAATTCACTATTTCTCTGTTCTTTAAGCTGCAACGTCTTGCACACCTATGCGTTTCAAAACGCCACTATAGATCATACAATATACATTGACTGCCTGTCAACCTTATGTCAGGTTATTTCCCTTTCATGATCTTCGAATAGGCGTGATGTAATGAAATTTATTCGATTTCCTTTTTCCGGCTTTCCTCTGAAGGAGAAAGCATATATCTTATATTGTGTTATCGTGAAGAATTTTTTTCTGAACTCATCGGATGTTTCGTCTATAATTTCCAAGTTTTAGTTCGCGAGATAAATAAAATTTTATCTGTAAGTCATAATTCCGTAAATTTTGGCTGCAGCTTGATTTTGGGGAAAATTGTAAATTAAGATTTGTACATCTTGTTCTTTTTATAATATATTGTTGAAAACCTTACTAGGAATTTTGTTGCTGGTGTAATCAAGGCTCCCCTGAGAAATTAGTATAAGAATCTCATGCTCGAATACCCATCAGGTAAAAGTTAACGTTACAAAGCATTCAGAAATAGAAACCTGCAGAAGTGCATAACCATAAGTATTGAAAAAATGCCCTCCTCTCAGAATATAAAAACCAACAGGGTGTTTTGTGATATCTAGTGATTATAAGTAACACTTTTTGCTGATGATGCCAAATGGAATTACTAGAATAGAGAGAGAGTTATCGTGTCTTCGATCGGCTGTTAAACGTACGAGAATTTCTGACTCTGACTTCTGACATTTCAGATACTTGAAAAATAATGAGTCACTGTTTTTCTTTTTTGGATCTACCTGCAAATGCGAATTCAATTCAGTATGAAAAAGCCCTTCGTATAGTAACTTTCCTTTTTCCCCCGCAAAATTATGCTCCATACAAGCGAGTGAGAGCGATAACATCAAGTGCCTGCACGTGGATTTTGCATGCATCGATATGCAAAGTGGAGTTTTCTAAAGCGCCCTCTTGCATATTCAGAAGAATCCAGATCCAGACGGAAGCAAACACTGGTTTCGCCTCTTGGCATAATTCCCGGATCACAAACCGTGTCAATATCTCGGCGTAATATCCATAGAACGCTTTGTTCTCGAATTAATACAAGCTCTGAAGGACCTTTTCTGTGCAGTCATTACCTTAGGAGGAGTACACGCTTGTCTAGTTGATATTTGTTCTTTTGTTGTATAGCGCAGTATGATCATTCTGTAAGTCTCCGCGCCAACACTGTTCGATACAGAATGTTCACAATGGAACTATCTTTGTGCTCTTTTATGCATCGTCGATTTCGATATTAACTGCTTCGTGGAAACGGAGATTGGAATACCTATTTTGGTATTGCCCGGGGTTATTTGATGGCTTTATTTTATACTGGATATGATGAAAATTGGAACAGTAGTTTCAGATTATAATCGGAAATGACATTGGCCATTCACAGCAATCAATACAGACATAATTACAATTCGGAGAAATAGAAAAGACACTAATGCTGAGTTGCAGGAACGTCCATTAAAATTTAAAGGTCCATTAAATCCTTAATCCTCCATTAGTTCCTTGTAATAATGGACGTTCCTGCAACTCAGTGTATGTCAAATAGACCATACTCATATGTTTGCTCGATTTCTGAGGTCCACTAGGGTTGCCTTTTATATTGTTATTATTATAACTGGAGTCATTATAGCAAGGTTAAACTTCCGGGAACACAAGAATCAAGAGAGTCATTGACAATATTGACTAAAAAGAGCATTTTAATGAGATGACAATCTTATGAAATAAATTCATGAGCTGTATTCTGTAGCATATAAAATACAAAGAAGTCAAATTACAGAAAGCTGTCTAATAAACGCAGTGCAATAACAGTGGACTGTATTAATTTTAAACCAGTGTTGATACTGGACAAAATAGAAATTGTTTCATCTTTGAAAACATCTCTGAACAAGAGTTGACGGACAGGCTAAAAGTGAACTAAGTAACTACCGATGACTAAGTAAACGAAGGAAATTTAGATTAACTTATGAAAAGTGTCTACCGATGACAAGATAAAAGAAAGCAATTCAGATTTACTTATACCAAATTTGTTCAGAAATGCACATCAGACGATGTAAACCCAAATAATGATCAAATTTAAAAGTACAGGGGCCTATTTCACCTAATACTTTGGAACTTTTCACTTTGCACTTTTCACTTTTCAAATGAATTACGTTGCTCGAAACGCATTCATAATTGAAAAGTACAATGTAAAAAGTCAAGTGAAAAGTGAAAAGCACTTCGTAGAAATTAAGTGTAGGGAAAAATGTTGTGCAACATAATTAATTTTCTCTTTTGGAATTTGTCAGAAAGTGAAAAGTTACAAAGTATTTTGGTGCAATAGGCCCCTGGTCAGAATAAATGACTTAAATGAAATATATACATCTTCCGATCAATGAGATCAATGACTTCAGACCGTATAAATTGATTAAATCAATAATACGCGGGCAATATAAATAAAAATTAAATTGAAGTGGGACCAGACAAAAGGCTTTAAATGCAGACTATACGACTTGAACAATGCACTAAGTCGAACATTGTTCGTTGAGCAAACATATATTCCAAAATATATGTCTAATCACAGAGATGTCTAATAATAGCTCTGTACATAAATTGGACTCCGATGAACAGTTCTAATCAATAAAATTAATCGAACAAAGTACCCACGTTGAACGTGGAGAGGTTAAGTTGGAAATTACTATGGGAAAACGAGAACACATATTCAGATTACCCTTTGTCTGATTACAATTCACAACACAATACCGCAGAACTCAACGATGACTTAATTAATACATATAGAACGTTCACGAAAGTTTGAGTGCATTAGGCGTTTGTTTATTTATCTGAAGTTGGCAGTATTTGCTTTCATAACTTAAAATAAAGTCAACGTTTCCGAATGAACCCTGCTCGTCCGACGAGCTTGGGAGTTATCAGTGAACTCTATGCAATAATGGCAACTTTGCGTATCAATCTGACAAGAAAATAAACAACATAACCTAAAATTTTAATATACACAGTGGAATATGCCAAATTGTCATGGCCAACCGACGGCTCAAACTTTCGTGAACGGACTATAATTATATAAGATAACTGAAATTACATTTGAACCGTAAATGATATTGAAAAGCTGACATATTGGTCTGAAAATTGGGTTAAGTAGGCGAAGTTATGTGTTTCATCTTCTGATCCACAAAGCTTGTAACACATGGATCAATAAGTCCCGAGACTAACAATGGAAACAAAATTTTTTTGTGAAATTTTTTTTATACATCAACATAATCACCTTTTAGGGTGATACAATCGTTCCAACGCTTTTCCAATTTTTCAATACCATGTTTTAAAAAAAAATTATCTTTCGCTTCAAAATAAGCTTCAGTTTCAGCGATGACCTCCTCATTTGTGCCAAATCTTTTTCCCTGGAGCATTTTTTTAAGATCAGCAAAGAGCCAGTAGTCACTGGGGGCTAAATCTGGCGAATATGGGGGGTGGGGAAGCAGATCAAAACCCAATTCGTTAAATTTTGCCATTGTTTTCATCGACTTGTGACAGGGCGCATTATCCTGGTGAAAAAGAATTTTTTTTCTCTGTATGTGCGGTCGTTTTTTTGCGATTTCGTCCTTCAAACGCACCAGCAAGTCAATATAATAATCACAGTTGATCGATTTACCTCTTTCGAGGTAGTCAATGAAAATCACGCCATGCGTATCCCAAAAAACTGACGCCATGAGTTTGCCAGCTGACTGCTGCGTTTTCGGACGCTTCGGACGGCTTTCGCCAGCTGTGCGCCACTCAGATGACTGCCGCTTCGACTCTGGAGTGTAGTGATGTATCCATGTTTCGTCCATGGTCACGTAACGACGCAAAAAATCTTTTTTGTTGCGAGTTAATAGCGATAAACAGCCTTCTGAATCATCGACTCGTTGCTGTTTTTGTTTCATCGAAAGCAATCGCGGCACCCACTTGGAAAAAACCTTTTTCATGCTCAATTTCTCATGAAGGATAGTAAATACACTTCCATGATATCTGTGTCATCTCAGTAATCTCACGGAGCTTCACTTTACGATCTTTCATTATAATTTTTGTCACTTCACTCACATTTTCCGGTGTAACGGCTTCCACAGGTCTACCCGAGCGTTCCGCTTCATTTGTGTCGGTACGACCACGTTTAAACTCGGCAAACCACCGACAAATCGTTGCTTTTGATGGACAAGTGTCCGGGTAACATTTTTCAATCCATTGTTTCGCTTGCACGGTGTTTTTACCCATTAAAAAACAATGTTTTATCAGAACACGAAACTCGGTTTTTTCCATCTTTTAAACAAACTACAAAACGACTTTACTCCAAGCTCGATAACTCAGCTGTTTCTGGTCCGATCGCCTTAAAATTTTGACAAGTGTCAAGCAAAGGTTACTACTCTAGAAAGACGTTGTTACTGGTTTAATACGAGCGCCATCTCTGGGTTAGTCTCGGGACTTATTGATCCATGTAGTAGCTTTGTACCCCGTCAGTAGTCCCATTATCATCCGAAGCTCAGCTCGTGACAGCTTCAGGAGCTTTCTGCTATAGTTAAGTGAAATCAAGAATTTTTTGGACTGAGTAAGTCGAGGGCTGTTTCTTGAGAGGGGTTATTTTGTTATTCACCTCTCATTGCTGGACAAGATGACAAAAAATTAAACATCATAGTTTTTTTTAATTGTTTTCCAAACTATTTCTCCTGAAGGTCTGTACAATTCTGCTTTTGAATCAATTGTCAAAATACGTATGCCCTTCTGATTGAGTTATCTCCGAAGCATGCATTTTGAATGCATCAATCATTTCTTTTGGTGACGAAAAACGTTGATCTCTCAAATTATTTTTACGAATTGTTTGGGATCCAACACGCACAAGTTTTTGGCGTATTCCGCGAACTTATCACCAATTATATCTGAAACACCCCTGTAATATATTCGAATATGTTACTTCTCTTTATATGTAATTGTCACTAATTTGATTATGCACTGAACCTATGCTCTACTAGAATGAAATTATGAGGGTAGATATCTCGATGTGTGGCGGATCTCCTTCACCAGACTTAGATGAAATTGAATGAATCGAAGGGTCGGTCTTTTGCAATATTCAAGTTATCGTTCCGTTTGGAAGGTATCGCTCTGTATTGAAAAACTCTTGTACTTATTGGTAGAGTAGACCAAATTGAGTACCGTAAAACTGTTCGGCGGAAATAGTATGCATATCTCTAGAACTAGCAATAATTCTAATTTTTCTCTTCAGAGCTTGAAAAGTTTGTCTCCGAAGAGAAGAATTAGCCTACATAAAAGTGATATCCGCCTTCATCCAGACAGATGTGCCTTGGCTTCAGACTCAAATAATAATTGTCATAATTTTGATTTTAACAACACTGAAATTTTATCCATAGAAACGAATGATAACAAAAGACTTTTTTTGGAAATGTGCTATACTAATGAAAAAAAATACAGTTAACAAAAAAGCAGATATTAAAGGATTAAGCAGTATTCATAGTTATCTTCTAACTATTAATAATAACACATCAAATAATGATTGAAGTACTCATTAAATAATTTATGACCAAGACTTCTACATTCTTCCTATTACATGTCAATTTTTGAAGTTTGTCCATTTTATAAGTGCTAAGACTTTTTTAATGATAAAAGTTTCTGTTTTTTGTTTCCATTTTCAACAACTTTTCTGATAAAAATTTTATATACTGTTATACCTTTGCCCCTTCAGGTCTCAGGAGTTTTAAATAATAGCATCCTGATGAAGGTCCCAATACAAGAACCGAAATATAGATATGAAGGAACAATAGTTGTTTGAATTGAATCAAGCACTTTGCCGAGTTCCAAAATAAAAATACATTACTACATAGTTCGACAATCACGGCAAATCTCCTTTTATAAATTATCTCTAGAACTGTAGAAGTCTTACCAAAGCCTTATAAATTACTCTATAGATGGTTGTGGTCTCACACACCTTGTTACATCAAATGTGTATTGGCTGTGATTATATTTTTACCATCCAATGAATATATTCTATTTATTCAACTGTCAAATTGTTTCATTTATGCCTTCTCGGCATTTTTAACGATTGCCCCTCACTCATAAGATTCCAAAAGTATTTTGAGTTGCACACATAACATAGAGCCCTCATTTCACAATACAAATGATAATGGTTGAATTCTCTCTTTGATTTAAGGGTTCTTAGGTACCTAAGTGTGTAGCACAATACGATGATTAATTTCGATTTCGAACACTTCAAATTTAATTAAAATTGAATTTCATTAATTAAACCCAATCAATATGTGACAAATTTACCGATACAATTTTCCTCTTCCTTTACGCACTCTCTCCTGATTCGCTACACTATTTCCCGAATTCATCGTCAATTAAACGATTGGAATTCCTTAAACCGAACGATATATGTACACGCCTCGAGAAATAGAATAATAGAACAGACCCTCTCCTAATCACTGCGTAGCGACCATTTTGCGCCCGCTAACAAAGCCGTGTGTGAAATATCGCATTTAATCAAACGGGGGCGGACATAATTTAAAAAATTCCGGGGTCGGTATGTAATCTGGTAATAATAAATTCCTATGAAATATTCGAGCGATTCGCTTTGTATGCTTAGGAGCGCTTACCTGTCAAAGACAGCTCGCTATTGTTTCCAGTTCCGTTGCCATCCCAATATGAGAAATGCGAACGTTCTCTCTGGTTCGCGCTGCAGCGACAAAGTTGTTGCTGATTTTCCGACGGAGAGTCGGTTTCTCCATCAGGCGAAATTGTAGATTTCCATCACGAGATGAATACAAAAAAGGTACCGTTTAAGTTTTTCTGGGATTCCATTGTTAGATGAACGGAGTTTGCTCAGAAATGAAATTGGAGGAATTCACATTTTCGTCTATTATTTGCAGATGACGAACTCCTGAATCGAGTAGTGGGAATTTCACCATTATTAAACACAGCCAACGTTAAATTATCAGAGATGCTTTTGATGATCACTCTTATATGTGTCTGACCACCATTAAATGAATTACGATCTACGATCGAAGCACTACTCACTGTTCTCCATATCTTTCTTCCATTCTTATATGAACAAATACACTACCGAACTGCAAAGTAAATACCGTTAAATGGTATAGGGTGAGAGGTTCAGTTGTTGATACCCTATGTAATAAACTATTGATGCTATCACTGGCGTACCCAGGGGGGGGGTTTTGGGGATACAACCCCCCCCATTGGTCAAAAAGAATTAATTTTTTACTTTCATAAATTATAATTTACCAGTAAACTAGCAAGGTAACCCCCCCCATGCGTCGGCTCTAGTTACGCTAATGGATGCTATCTAAGGTTTTTTCATCTGTCTCTACTTATTCCATTCCATGTTTTATTTTTATTTGGGTCAAGTTCAATTTCCTCAGGAAATAATCATGAAAACGGCATAATTAGATATTTGGAGTTCAAACCATATGCCAATAACTGTGTCAATAATATTACATCGAACAGTGATTGACATAGGCTTCAACCTCAATATATAAATCTTTAAAGGGTTTACTTACATCATTTAAATATTCCTTGGAATCTTCCAACCAATTAAATGAAACAGAACAAAATGGAAAACTATACGCAATTATGTGCAGTCGCTATCCTTAAGTAAACATATACTTATTGACACTACTGCAAAATCTCTATCCAAATATCTATTGCTGCCATTTTCAGGAGCACCTGCTCAGAGCTTTCTTAATTTTTTTTAGATAATTCTCTGACCATTACCTATTATTCATTCTGGTGAACTTTCTCACCTGCGATACAGATAAAGCATTGAATTGAAATTTCCATTGTTTTATAATCATATCCCGGAGGAATAATTCCGAATACCCGTTCAGTCAAATTCATGTACCATGAAGAAAACAAACCGAAAACTCCAGATACAATGAACTATAACATAACAAAAAACATAAATGCAATTTCCCACGCGGCACATAACTGAGAATATCAACATTACTTAAAACAATCGAACATAAATCTCTTCTGTTTCTTGCGAAACAGATCGTTGACCTAACCAATAGGTATCGGTCAACAAAGGGCATGTTATGGTGAGAGTATTGGGAGGCACATTACGAATACAGTGTAATAACACCTACGTTAACTCCCGTGCCAGTAGTTTGATAATAGGTGAATGATTGCTGTACTAGTTGTGTGAGCTTTAACCAGATTTCGAATACTGACTGATAGCTCATCCATGATAATGAACCGGTTTACCATGTAACAGACTAATTAAATTATAGTAAGCAATAAGAATACATGAATCATTTCATTGTGTTTCTAATATACAGGGTGCTTATAAGGTGGGTTAATTCGGATTCTTAAATCTTTAGGCTCAATTACACTCATCCCCTGCTACTGCTTCTTGCGTTGTCGGCGATAATTCCCGAAATACTTCTGCAGCAGTATCGAAGGCAGTGAGCATTCACGCTCTGGAGCAGCATTGTTCTCGCTACCACCAAACGGCAATGACGGACGAAGAAATTGAGCCTCAGCGCTTTGTCTCGTTGATTTATACAGGAAGTCCAGTAGATTGACGTCAATAAATTCTTTTTAGATTCCTCAGACCGGTGGCTATCCAAAAATATCCAAATAGTATATTATGCGATTTTGTGGAGTTCTCGAGTTATAAATCTTTGAGTGTTTTAAATGTATTTTGCAGTTTTTAGATACATGATCGTCCTGAGTTCTGATTCAATACTAAAAAATAATTATTCAGCTCCCTGAAGTATCTGCAAGTTACCCAAAAAAAGCTTCAAAAGTCATTGGAAACAAAAAGTACTTGATTCGACTTTTTTTGTTGTAATCGGCCTTGGAAGGCGGATGGGCTACAAATCATTGAATCCCGATAAAAGTTATTTTACTTCTTTTTATCACTTTTATGTTAAAAATGGTATATCAAATTGATTGAAGTTCCTGTGAAATAACTGTTGCTTGTGTGATTTTTGCAATAATTTTGGTCTCACCACTGATGGAAAATGTAAACATTCATCAGAATTGTTAGCTGTCAAATTACCTGTTTTGGGATACGAAATAAAAAAGGCAACTATTACTGACAAATAATTTTCAGAATTGAAGGTTCACTCCACTCCGTCTTGGACATTTGCTCGACAATAATAATAACAATATAAATTTCGTAAGAGCGTTCGGCGATTCTGTTGTCAGCGCAGCCACAGCAACCTAGCAGAATGTAATCTCTTCTTTCTTCTCTGTGCGGTGCCCTTCCGGCCGAACCGAGGCCCAGCGGCCCATTGTTCACCCGCATCGTTCTATAGAGACTCAGCTCCTCAGACACGAAGACAGAAAACAGAATGTAATCACTCATTGCCCCTCGTACTGCTGGTCCTTTAACTTCCGTTCGAAAAACCGCCAATTTAGGAAGCATGAGGCATCACGAGGAGCAGCGGAAGGCAGCAGGGAAGTGTAGTGATTACATTCTCGCGCTGCCCACTTCCCTGCTCAATTCCCTGCTCCCTGCCGTGGAAGTGAGCTGAGTGTAATCGGGGTGTTTGATGATTTGATACCAGCCGTAGGCGAGTGGCTTAAATTACCGAGCAAATAACAGCCATTATATGCGAGTACCATACTATACTTTATCCACGACTACTGAATGTATTTCTTGAAGATTTTAACATTTGGCCACCGTGACAAGACCCTTCTATTACAAGTGTGGAAAAGTCAAAGTGACACATTAGAAATTTTTGGAGAACTTGTCATTGTATATTTTGTATTACAAATTGCTTTGATTTATGTAATAAAAGTAGATTAGGTTCTCGATTGACAAGGTATAGGTAGGTACTCATATTTGTTGCTTGGAGTACTTTAGAATACTGAAGAAATATCAATTCGAATAATTTAATTTTGGAGCTAAATTTATTAAGCATCTGACAGGAGTGAATAATAACTCATGATTCACTAGAGAGTAATGGGTACCTATTATTATGGCCAGAAAACAGACGTGGATTTTACAATAGTCGTGGATAGATATTTTCAATTATATATTGAATCAATATCGGATCTGTTCCTTATTTGAGTATCTGATATGATCATCAAATCTCTTCAAATTTATTGTTCTCAGCAGAAAAGCACAAAAATGTTTTTTTTAAATGGAAGTATTAATATCTTTTTGTCAAACAAATTCAACTATTATCTACCTCTTTGTTTTTCATGTTAAATCTTGTTTATTAGCGACTGACAGGTCCGCCGCTAGCTATTTGTTCGCCCGCGTGCAATACAACTTATATGCCGCCTCGTAAATACTGAGTTTGCTCAGAAAACGGCTACTTAATGTTTCCTGATTATGGTGGGAAAAAATTAAGGAAAATTTTTTGGGGATAAAACATTTATTTATGTATTGTGTTGTTTTCGTTTACTCAAATGTAAAGTGGTATATATTCATAGTCAAATATTGAGTTACAAAAATTTCATACTTGCTTTCATTTTCGCGAAACCGTCTATAGACTTTCTTGTAGAAATTAAGTCATTGCTAAAAAGATATGGAACAGAACTGAAAACTGGGGTGGATGATTAGACTGGTTCCCGCTCCTCCTAGTCATTACTGTCGAAATCATGAAATCGCGCACCTGAATTTTTTTTTGTTTCGTGGCTCCTGAATTTATTTGTTTCTTTTGGTTGAAGTTTTGTATTTATGAATTGAAAGAGTTTACTGTTAAAGAATTAAAAGCCCTTATTGTCCCTTGAAGGGCAATTACTATGTTGAATGAATAAATAAATGAATAAATATAAGTACTTACCATAAATACGATTACCTTGCACTTTTCTATTTTGCACTGACTGATGTGCAATTAAATATTATGACACTTAAATAGATGCAATTTCTTGTGCTATCGTTAATCTCCATTTGCCACGGAACTATATTCGAATTTCGAATGCAACTGGCCAAAGATTGTTTATTCTTGGGACGCAGAATTCTGTACTTGTTCTATCTCTATGTTTTTGTTATGTCTCTTCTGAATCGAATGCTGTCATGCTGAGTTAAAGAAACACGTTTGTAAAGAAAGTATATATTTTATTATCACCATCTCCTTTCCTTCGCTAAACGCTAGAACCCATTTATTGAAAATTTCCGTGTTTGGCAACATGTGGTTTTTTCTTGTCTTTCGTTGGGAATATTATGCTATTTTCTGGTTACAAGAATGGTAAACTGATGAATTAATTAGTCTTCGACTTCAACACTTCTAACTTTTTTTTAGAATTTGAAAAAGGTGTGAGCCAATATTCCAATAAACACAATCTTTGATGGTGTTGATTTATTGTATTGTTTTTTGTGCGATATCATTTTTTATGCTATAGGATGGTTCCGTATTTATAACAATTACTAGTACTTAATGAGTCGCTCGATTTGCCGCCCCCCTGAACGTGCCGCCCTTGTGCAGTGCACGCCCGCGGGTCTGGCGGCTGAAGATTTCTAATTGAACTCAACAATATTCAATTACCATTTCTGGACAGAACATTTTTGATACTTCATCTTCAACCTGTCCATGTTATCATCCTGATTCTCTGATGCGTAAAATACTGTAGTTACTGGTTACTGGTTTTCTTTTATGATTAAAAGAATAATTTTTAAATCCAAACAATCTTAAAACACTCAAAAACAAAAATACTTCAACTCGAAACTTAACTCATTATTGAACATTTTTATAACATTTGAATCATTGTTTCGGTAAATTGAAAAAGCCTGTAAAAGTTAATGACTTATGAGTAGAAACTATCCATTTCAGAATGTAAAGGTTCATTAGAAAGCATTAATAAATCATTACCGATGTAATACACCAAAATATCGAAGCCATTCAGAGTGCTATTGACACACATACGATTCAAATATATTGATCTCTTTTTCGGGTATCAGATAATAAATCTAGTCGAAATCCAGAAAATAACGAAAATGGTTTGTTCATTGAGCGGATAAAGTGAAAGATTCAGATGTCACGAGCAGTCACCACGCTTTCGGTCTGGAAAATCTAAACGGTTCCGTTTTTATAGCAATTTATTTTAGGAAATCACAAACCCATCTATCTGACCTAGAAGATGACTCTGACAGGTACTGAAAGTTTGGGAAATGGGATTTGCTTAAATTGGGTGACCTAGGATAGAGATAATTATCATTCTGCGATTTTTCATCAAAGAAATATTTGAAGAATCAAAATCTACAGGGAGATTTTCCGAATAAGGGTTCTCAGTCACCAAGTTTACTTTTTGAGTGCTCGTTCTATTTATACGACTGCTATATCGTTTTGCCAAATGTCTTTGATTTTCAGGTACTGAAAGTTTGGGAAATGGGATTTGATTATACTGGGTGACCTAGGATACATATAAATATCATTCTGCGATTTTTCATCAAAGAAATATTCGAAGAATCAAAATCTACAGGGAGATTCATTGAATAAGGGTTCTCAGTCACCAATTTTACTTTTTGAGTGCTAGTTCTATTTAAACGAGTGCTATATCGTTTTGACAAATGTCTTTGATTTTCAGGTACTGAAAGTTTGGGAAATGGGATTTGCTTAAACTGGGTGACCTAGGGTACAGATAATTATCATTCTGCGATTTTTCATCAAAGAAATATTTGAAGAATCAAAATCTACAGAGGGATTCATCGAATAAGGGTTCTCAGTCACCAATTTTACTTTTTGAGTGCTAGTTCTATTTATACGAGTGCTATATCGTTTTGCCAAATGTCTTTGATTTCAGATACTGAAAGTTTGGGAAATGGGATTTGCTTAAACTGGGTGACCTAGGATACAAATAATTATCATTCTGCGATTTTTCATCAAAGAAATATTCGAAGAATCAAAATCTACAGGGAGATTCATCGAATAAGGGTTCTCAGTCACCAATTTTACTTTTTGAGGGCTCGTTCTATTTATACGAGTGCTATATCGTTTTGCCAAATGTCTTTGATTTTCAGGTACTGAAAGTTTGGGAAATGGGATTTGCTTAAACTGGGTGACCTAGGATACAGATAATTATCATTCTGCGATTTTTCACCAAAGAAATATTCGAAGAATCAAAATATACAAGGAGATTCATCGAATAAGGGTTCTCAGCCACCAATTTTACTTTTTGAGGGCTCGTTCTATTTATACGAGTGCTATATCGTTTTGCCAAATGTCTTTGATTTCAGGTACTGAAAGTTTGGGAAATGGGATTTGCTTAAACTGGGTGACCTAGGATTAAGATAATTATCATTCTGCCATTTTTCATCAAAGAAATATTCGAAGAATCAAAATCTATAGGGAGATTCATCGAATAAGGGTTCTCAGTCACCAATTTTACTTTTTGAGGGCTCGTTCTATTTATACGAGTGCTATATCGTTTTGCCAAATGTCTTTGATTTCAGGTACTGAAAGTTTGGGAAATGGGATTTGCTTAAACTGGGTGACCTAGGATACAGATAATTATCATTCTGCGATTTTTCACCAAAGAAATATTCGAAGAATCAAAATATACAGGGGGATTCATCGAATAAGGGTTCTTTGTCACCAATTTTACTTTTTGAGTGCTAGTTCTATTTATACGAGTGCTATATCGTTTTGTCTTTGATTTTCAGGTATTGAAAGTTTGGGAAATGGGATCTGCTTAAACTGGGTGACCTAGGATACAGATAATTATCATTCTGCGATTTTTCACCAAAGAAATATTCGAAGAATCAAAATATACAGGGGGATTCATCGAATAAGGGTTCTTTGTCACCAATTTTACTTTTTGAGTGCTAGTTCTATTTATACGAGTGCTATATCGTTTTGTCTTTGATTTTCAGGTATTGAAAGTTTGGGAAATGGGATCTGCTTAAACTGGGTGACCTAGGATACAGATAATTATCATTCTGCGATTTTTCACCAAAGAAATATTCGAAGAATCAAAATATACAGGGGGATTCATCGAATAAGGGTTCTTTGTCACCAATTTTACTTTTTGAGTACTAGTTCTATTTATACGAGTGCTATATCGTTTTGTCTTTGATTTTCAGGTATTGAAAGTTTGGGAAATGGGATCTGCTTAAACTGGGTGACCTAGGATACAGATAATTATCATTCTGCGATTTTTCACCAAAGAAATATTCGAAGAATCAAAATATACAGGGGGATTCATCGAATAAGGGTTCTTTGTCACCAATTTTACTTTTTGAGTGCTAGTTCTATTTATACGAGTGCTATATCGTTTTGTCTTTGATTTTCAGGTATTGAAAGTTTGGGAAATGGGATCTGCTTAAACTGGGTGACCTAGGATACAGATAATTATCATTCTGCGATTTTTCATCAAAGAAATATTTGAATAATCAAAATCTACAGGGGGATTCATCGAATAAGGGTTCTCAGTCATCAATTTTACTTTTTGAGTGCTAGTTCTATTTATACGAGTGCTATATCGTTTTGCCAAATGTCTTTGATTTTCGAGTTTTGAGCCGAAAATAGTCTCAAATGATTGAGTTCGACTCAATTCTATCCGTGGGACCGTTCGGCCGGCCGTAAACACTCTAGAAAGGATTGCCCAAAGAACTTTAAATTTTCAGGGTCGTTTCGGACCCTAAACGTTAAGGTTAAGTTCGTTAACCAAAAAACCGCACATGATGTTCCATAAAATATGGCCATTCAATTTTTTTTCATATCTCAGATAAAACAAAACCGATCGAAATAAAATTTTGTCGCCATTTGCAAGAAAATCATAACCGGCTTTTTACAGGATTTGACGGCCATACTGTTAACAGGACTATATCAAATTCAATCGGAATATTAAAAAAAAACTCTCATATTTCCACAACAAAATAACCGTTCAGAGTGATATTTATTGTGTGGATAAAGATTTTCATAATCAATGATCATGCTAAATTTTAAGAGATTCGCAAAATCAGAACCATGAAGTTTACCTATTTCTTTTCTGAATTATCCATTTTTTCGAACAATTCAGAATTTATGAAAAGCCCTGAGCAGGAGCTTTTGAGCGCACATTCTTTGGTGGAGCATAAGACTATTACCTCGAAATATTATATGGGATTTGAGATTGATACCAAATATACATATAAATGCAGAATCTCAACACACTCGGAATTATATTCTGGAAATTATTAAAAAAATTAAATAAATGTAAACAATAAATAATTACAAAATTAAATCGTATGGTTCTGATTTCTCTTGAAATTCATGAACATTCAGTATATCAGTTTCTATTCACCTAATAAATTTCATTTGAATCGGATATATTGATATGGAAATTTAAAGATTCTCCCTTTCAATATTCCAATTGAATTTTATGATTCTGTTAACACTATGGCCTCAAAATTCTGCATGAACATTCAGTATCAGTGTATCAATCTTTATTTATAAAATAATTTTTTTTTGAATCGAATATTTTTTTTATGGAAATAAGGAGTTTCTTCTTATCAATATTCTAATTGAATTTTCTATGATTCTGTTTACACTATGGCCACAAAATTTTGCATGAAGCTTATTATGAGCATCTTGCATACGGCCGCAACATTTCATTCCGATGGGTTTCGTTTTGTGTGAGATATTGAGGAACAAAAATTCTGAATGGCCATATTTTATGAAACACCCTTTACGATTTGGCTGGTTAACGAACTCTCTCTAGGACAATCCATTCCAAAGCTATTGTGCTAACTCACGGACATAATTGAATTTGACCACGAATTCTTTATCAGGGAGTAGAACCCTATTGTTTGAGACCATTTTTGGCTTAAAATTCGAAAATAACAGTCATTTGGGCAAAACGATTAAGCTCGATTGAAAAGTAAGAGCGCTCAAAAATTGAAATGTGAATAAAACAGTCGTAATGTTATTATTCATTTGTTCTATGACACTGGTGGATGAATCCAGGTAATTTATCCGATGACAGTGTAATATTGGCTGAAGGGTCTGTATGCTTCATTTGTCTATGTAGACTAGACCCACAAGAAATAGTCTAACGGAGTCGAATCGCAGGATCTCGATATTGATCACACTATCAAATCGCTCGTGCAGAATTTACAATGTAGAATAAGCTGTTTGGCGTGTAGTATCTTCCTGTATAGAAATTCTTTATCATGGACTTCAATTTCAGGTCTCATATTTATAGCGCTCGCTGTAATAGTCTATAAGCTGTATACCACTGAAATTCTGAGGATATGAAATGTGAGTATTTAAATTTTGTCGAGATTACCAGCGAATTTCCAACACAGCAGAAACCAAACGTTCTGAAGAGTAAGGGAGAATGTTACCCCACCCCCCAACCAATCTCATTTTGAAACACCCCTTCATTAAAATGATGGTCGGAATGAATGACTCATGTACATAATCATTTATAAAAGATGCAGGAAACAATAATAAGAAATAATTCTTGAAACCCCACACTTGAGAAGGAACTAGGTAGAAGAGTGAAGTTTTTGATCCTACCTAGATTTTTCCAAGTATAAATAGGGGAAGTTTTTTTTTAATGTTACAGTTTGTGTTTTAATGATCGAAGGGATATGATGGGATTCTCAATAGTGGGATACCACATCTTACCCTCTATTTTATATATTTTTTTCATTATGTATTAGAATTTTCCGAAATCAACATAACAACAATACAGTGTAAACGTATACAGAGTGTCTGTAAACAAATGCTAGGACTTTGGGAGATGATTCCTCGATGAAAATAAGCAGGGGTAGTTCATATAATTTTTTTTCGAAATCTACCCCCTCCCAAGATACAGCCTTTGGATGGCGATGACGAGTTGACAGTTTTTAATGATGACGTGTTGGAAGTTATGAAACTATACATAATATGAAGCACTAAGTAGATGTTACTCACACATTTTTTTAGATCTCATTAACTTTATTATAAGGGGTTGAAAATAACATCCCCATATGATTTTCGTTCAAAAATTGTTTTCGTGGGATAGATTTTCGAAAAATTAAATTCTCTTAGGGTTTCCCATTGAATTCTGGAGAAAAAAGTCTTCTGCAAAATTTCGATACAAACGATACTTTTCTCGAAAAAAATTAAAACTTACAAACATTTATGATCACTGTTCATTCCATTTCATCGTATAAGTGTTTCATAGAATGAATATTCTAAGATATTGTATGCCAGGCTGTATCTTGGAAGAGAGGTCGATTTCGAAAAAAAATTGTATGAACTACCCCTGCTTATTTTTATCGGGGAATCATTTCCCTAAGTTCCTCGCATTTGTTTACAGTATTTTTGACTACATCATGCCTACGGGGCAAGATGGGGAAGAAGCTCTTTTTGAGTAAATTCGCTTCTTCTCTAAACCTAGAGAATATTTCTTTTTATTGTGCTGTTATTCCAACGTTATATTATTAGTCTTAAATTCAATAAATAATCTGTTACTCTTACCATGAAAATATTAGTTTAATTCTTTATCCAACCTTAACTATCCCGTCTTGCCCAACCTTCCCCTAGCAATATTTTTGTCTCACCTACAACAGTGAAATGTTTTAAATGAAGTTTTCTTGGTTTTATTACGTACTTGTATTTTATGTTTAGAGTGTCAATTCCGAATGTCCATGTATAGAAGAAACTCTTTTATCAATAACGACTGCTCCAATTTAGAGTTCAATAAACCTCAATTCTGTTCGAGTCGCTGGCACTCTGATACGGAAACTTCACAAGTGTAAAATGACTGATGGACTGTGAAAAGCTGCATGCTCAAATGAATTCTAATGCCATCAAGTCGGGGATATAAGTCACTCTGAGAACCACAGCTTGGTCCAGTAAGTTACACGTAGTTCCAAGTAAAATCAATCAACTCTATCGAATTGAAGCAGTTTTCTCAGAACTTCTTTTACTTGAATGGTTCCAATCATTCCAGAAGATTGAGAGATATATTTCACTTCATATTTCAATAAAGGCAGCTGAGGATTTTTTCGATATTTGCATATTGAGAAGCAGTGAAGAACCATTATTAAAACGGGCAATATTGATTTCTATTTTCTGTTTCATACATACAGTTCGAATGGAAAAATATGGAGTTATATTAAAAATTTTTCCTTGCTTTATTCAAATCATTTTCACTTATTTTTAAAATCACACTGGACGATCATTTTGCAAGGCGATATTCTTTTTCTTAAGTTTTCTATTCTAGGAAAAGCATTGTAGTGTTGAATAGTCTGATCGATAATTCAAGTTTTAATATTATCCTAAACCTATTGGTCTCTAATGGTTTCATTCGTGATTGTGAATTCAACTTACCTGTTCAATTATTAATCTAATTACGCTTATGTCAAATGTATCGTCTTGACAGTCGTTCTTAAAATTATCCGATGGAGTAAAATGAACTTCACACACTTGGTTCACATTTCATACAACTGGAATAAAAAATTGTAAACCGATAGAAGTTATAGTTTTGAAAGAATTAAATAATTAAATTTCTAGTCTGCATATCTATGCATCTCTGGAATCCGTAATATCCAAAGCTAAATCATTTGATTTTTATTATTCTAACTATAAGTGGTCTAAAGTAATAAGTGTCCAAAGTGTTAGGACCCGGAGAAAAAACTTGTCGTTTGAGACCATTCTCCGCACGAAATGCGAAAATTATAGATGGTGGGGAGAAACTATACAGGGTGTCTGTAAACAAATGCGAGGGACTTTAGGAGATGATTCCTCGATGAAAATAAGCAGGGGTAGTTCGTACAATTTTTTTCGAAATCGACCCCTCTTCCAAAATACAGCCTTTGAAAGGCGATGACGAGTTGACAGTTTTTAATTTTATACGGCTTCTTAAAAACACTGAGTCATGAAACTATACATGATATAAAGCAGTAAGGGGATGTTTCTCTCATATTTTTTTTACATCTCATACCTTTATTATTAGCTGTTGAAAATAACAACCCCCTATGATTTTTGTCAAAAATTGTTTTCATGCAATAGATTTTCGAAAAATAGAATTCTCTTATGGTTTCCCATTTAGTTCTGGAGAAAAAAAGTCTCTAGAAAAATTTCGATACAGGCGATACTTTTCTCGGAAAAAATAAAAACTACCATTTTTATAACTGAGTAATTTATTTTATTACTCCAAAGTATTTATTAAAAAAATCTAACTCTTCTGAAACTGAAAATTGTAGAAAGAAGATCTTCTGTCAAAACCCATTTTGAGCATAAACAATATCTTAGAATATTCATTCTATGGAACATACGATGAAATGGAATGAACAGTGATCATAACTGCTTGTAAGTTTTTATTTTTTTGGGAAAAGTATCGACTGTATCGAAATTTCGCAAAAAACTTTCTTCTCTAGAATATAATGGGAAACCATAAGAGAATTTTATTTAAAAATCTATCCCAATCATGAAGGGATTGTTATTTTCAACCCCTAATAATAAAGTTATGGGATAAAAAAAAAATTTTGAGCAACATGTACTTAATGGATCATATTATGCGTAGTTTTATGACTCAGTGTTTTTTATACTCCTAAAAAATTAAAACTGTCAACTCGTCATCGCCTTCCAAAGACTGTGTCTTGGAAAGGAAGTCGATTTCGAAAAAAATTCATATGAACTACCCCTGCTTATTTCCATCGAGGAATCATCTCCCTAAGTCCCTCGCATTTGTTTACAGACACCCTGTAGAATGTTGCTTTAATAGGAATAAGCGCTCTAGAAAGACGGAAAACTAATACATTAGGAGATATTGATATCTATTATCTAGTAATTGTTAAGAGGTGAGCAGATTTACGAAGATATGTTTAACAACCTTGGTGATCAAAGTCCTTCGTATGCGATCTTGAAAAATTGGACTGCAAGCTTCAAAAGAGGTGAATTTTCATATAAGTTGATGACCGATCGGGAGGGTCAGTTTCTGTGTCAGTCCCCGAAAATTTCGTGCTGTTCATGACATGATTTTATCAGACCATCGAATTGGGCTAAATCGGATATCTGTAGAACTGAATATTTCATACGAACGCGTTCATCAAATAGTTCACGTCAATTTGGACATGATAAATTTTTCCGCAAAATGGTTGACCAAAACCGTACAAGGGTAGAAGCATCCCGTTATTCCCCTTCGATTTGTGCTCGATTTGAGAATGATGTAGACTTCTTAAACCGAATTGTTACAATGGATGAGACTTTATACGATCCAGAAACAAAGCGACAATCGATGGAATGGCGACACTTTGGTTTTCCAAGATCTAAAAAGTTTCGTGTCCAATAATCTGCTGGAAAAGTTCTTGCTTCAGTTTCTTGGGATTGCCATGGAGTAATCATGATTGTTTTTTTTGTTAAGGGTAGAACATTAACTAGAGATTACTGTTCGAAATTACTGACCACTACGAGAAAATTTAAAGAGAAAAGGGCAAGAAGAAAAATTTTTTTTAAAGGTCTATAGACGTTGCAGGCTCGCTGTAATAAAGGTATCCAATTAAGAGGAAAATATGTTGAGTATTAAAACATTTTGACAGAGAAATTTTGTTTGCTTCTATAATAATAGTAGGCTATGAATTTTCTGATATATCCACGTATATTTGATGCTGTAACAAGCTCAATAACAATCTAAAAAAGGTTCAATAACCAAAAATCTCTAGGGAGCTATAGATCAACATTCTTTATACAACTATAGTTCAAACAATTTAAATACACAATCTTAAACGGCAAACGTTAACGACGAAGAAATTCGTTATGTTTACGTTCATTTTATGAATAGTTTAACGAATCGCTTACAATAATGATATGCTATATTAAAACATCATTGTTATGGTAATACAATCATTTTGATGATAACTATTTTCTGTTTAAGTTTGACATCAGATAGTGTTCCTGGCGTCTAGATGATGGATATTGAGTTGGAAAAGTACGTTATATCATTGTATTCTTGAAATGGTTGCACAGGGTGTTTGGTATTTAGACTTATTCTTCGAAGGGGATATACAAGACGTCATTTGCAGAAAAATACGTCTGGTAAAGAATGGTCCCAAAATCTATGGTAACGAAGATATGGCGATTTTTCAACTTTTTTGAAAATTTCTGATTCGTTATCTGAAATTAATTATTTTGTGGAAACTACTTGAATATTCAATAAATAGTTTTTTCGAAGCTAAGCAGTTGGCCTTCATTTCTTGCGAACAAGTTTTCCCTAAAAATTTGGTTAATCCGAGATAAACCGGGTCATAAATACCTGCACCTGTTTTCCTCATAAAAGTTTGATGAAAGAATTGTGAACTACTCACAAAAAGTGAAACTTCCCAAATTCGATAGCTTCCCAAAGAGGTAAATACATCGATAATTCCTTCATTCAATCAAAAACCATTGCTGGAAAACTGAACAGATAACAGACTTTTCGAGTCATTCAGAGATCCTATTCTTTTCTATTCCACTCGAACTATAGCCCGCTTACGAATAACGAGTGAAATAGAGGATCTCTGAATGTCAATTAGACTGCAAACGAAAAAATACACAATTCCGAAGATTTTACAAAATTGTCTGGAGAAGGTGTCTGATATAGACACCGAAACGTTACATTATCCGTTTCATTTATTTCCTTTTTTAGTTTTACTGTTAGGCAAAATTTTTTGAAACCCAATCTGCTACTGGCAAATTAGTGCAAAGATTTTCGCAGGAGCATTTCATCTTAATTAAAAGAATTTTAAGTATTTCTGTTTCAGAGACTGGGAATGAGAACCTGAAAAGTTTTTTTGAAATGCAGAATCCTCCCAGATTATATTTCAATCAATATGGAAAACAGGGAAAGAGTTGCATAATTTTAAGTTTTCGCGAGAAATGAGGGCTAAACTCCTTTCTTAGAAAAAAACTATTCATTGAATGTTTAGATTCAAGTAGTTAATACAAATCAATTTTTTTCCATATCGAAGCGGAAAATTTCAAAAAAGTTGAAAAATCGCCATATCTTCGTTACCATAGACTTTGGGACCATCCTCCATAAACGTCTAGTATAATATTCCCTTCGAGGGCTCACATCGAATAACCAAACACCCTGTATATGAAGGTATAATATATTTTCGAAAAAAGGGATAAAATGTGACGACTCCGAGAATCTTGAACTTCGCTTATTTTTGGGTAAAAAACTCTTTTATTCGAATGAATATTTCAATGCGTGTTCATTTTGTTTCTTCAATAAGGAATTCTTTCGAAAATAAAATCGTCTGCAAGAATCAATCATAAGAAACTGTTGATTTTAATTGGGGACATTTCACACTTCTGGTGGGGTGAAAATCTTAATGCTTTTATAAACATGCGATTATATGTAAACCCCACTCACGCAATCCTAAATTAAAAACCTTAATTGAAGCAGGAATGTTAATTTAATAATATGTACATTCATAACCGTCGACTGATGAAAAAGTTTATTATTATTACTCTTTCATACTAAATTATTTTTTATCATATCTACATCGATATCTCCATTCTATGATATTAAAAGGGTGTGAAAAAGTTACTTTGAAGCAATGTTAAAAAATACATGACTGTTTTGATCCACCTTGTAGGACCTTGAAAAATATACTCGTACATGCTGTTTATCCAGATCGAAGATGTTTTGTATAATTTTTAATTTCTTCCTGACTTCCTGTTGTGAGTACCTATTACTTTTTTATTTTGCTGTTCCCAAAATGTTATGAAAAGATGATTAATATGAAGCATATGTAGTATTACAATTGATTTGTAAAAATTAATCCTAGTTTGAACACGTATTTTCTTTTTGGCCGTATGGGATTTTTACTAGGCATAATTTGACTGTATCTATGTGGTATGCAACTTTTTTTACGTCGAAATATAGGAGTATATCTTTATATCTTACTAAACTGAATTTTCGAGGCTTCTACACAAAGTTGTAGAGAGGGTGTGTTGTAAAAAGTTGCTGAGTGACAAAACAAGTATGCTGGAATTACTTCGATATTTGATAATCATTCCTACAAATTTCCTGCAAATGCTGAAAATATTTAAGAGTTTGAGATGTGATATATCAGGTATAGTTATTGATAATGCAAATTTTTGTACATTTTCTATATCAATCGATACTAACCAAAATATTCATCTTTCATGAGGCAAATATTCAGGCAAGCCACTACTACTACTACACTAGGTAGTTATGACAAAATCGCAAAATTTCCCAACCTCACTACTTTCCTTGAATTTTCCGCATTTTTTAATTTACCAAGTTATTTAACCCTACCTAAGAAAAGCAGCAGTTCTGCTTTAGACTTAGGATAAGGCATTTCTAGAATTGCCTTAGTATAAGCCTTATTTGGCTCCACACCTTTCTTGGAAAAAAAATCTGACCTAAATATTTCACGCTTTGCATTTTAAATTGAACTTTGTTTTTATTAAATTTCATATTGTACTTTAGTTGATAGTTGATAGTTCAAAGAGGGGTTACAGTTCACTGCGACCTTAAGGTCTATTGTGCCCCCTTACAGAGCTGTTCTGGTCAAAAACCTTCACAGCTCGCCTTCCAGTTTCAGAGATCTAATGAAATCTAATAACTCCTTTTTATAGGTACATTTAGATATACCACAGAAGGGTTCTGAGCCAATTGTACTTTAATGCTCTCTCAAAAACAGCTTTTAAAGTCTGGTCATGATCTTCTTCAGTTTCACCACTTACTAGCGAATCATCGAAATAGACTCCAACATTACTTATATCACCAAACATTTCATAGCTCTTTCTTGAAAGACCTCTGGCGCTGTAGCTATTCCAAATGCTAATCTCGAGAATTTATGTATATCTGCCAAATGGTGTTCCAAAAGCTAGAAGTTCTAAACTTTCGTTGTCTAAACAAGTTTGCCAGAAACCACCCTTCATATCTAATACAGTGAAATAACTTTTATTAATGAGTATAGGTGTAATTCTTCAACTGAAGGGATCAAAAATGGTTCTTTTTTAATAGCTACATTTAAATTTTTTGGATCAAGACACAAACGTATGTCTCCAGAAGGTTTCTCAACAATAACTAAAGTATGCAGCCAAATTGTTGGACCATCAATTTTCTTAATTATATTTTTACTTTCTAAATCATCAAGTTTTCCTTTAATTTATCATGTTAGGAATGATAATAGGAGTTACCTTAGGAAAAGCATGTTCGTTCCATGTTATATGATATTCATTTGGGATTGATCCAAGGCCTTCAAAATAACTAGGATATTGTTTAAATAAATTCTCGCGAATTGAATTTTGTTCACATTGAATATATTCATTTAACTAAATTGAACTCAATACAATCCTGTAACCCCAACAAATGGCTTTGATTATCTGAATCCACTATAAAATTAATAGTTCGTTTCAAATTATAAACCCTACATAATAGTGTTATCTGTCCCTTTGTTTTCAATTTGAATCCTGAATTACCATACGCTACCCACGATACATTTGAATTTTTCATTGAATGTTTATGACTAAGTTGTTTAACATAATTGAATGGTAAAATACTGACCTCAGCACCAGTATCAAGTTTGAAGTTGACTTTTTTTTTACCTTGGTTAATAATATTTCTCCACTCTCTTTCACACCTGTTCTTTTGCTCCCTTCAACAACAGCTACCTGGAGTTCGTTCACATAAAATTCATTTGAATTTTCATCATCAGTAGATTCTCCTCTACTATCATCACCATGTACTCTGACCTAATTTATCTTCATATGCTTCTTCTCACCTCCAGCCTTTTTCTTCTCTCTTCTCTTTCCATATTCTTCCTTTATACATATACTGGCAAAGTGGTTTCTTCCTTGAAACTTCGCACATATCTTCCTATATGCTAGGCATTTTTCTCTTTCATGTCTATATTCCGTTCACGAAAGTTTGAGCGCATAGTAGGCGTTAGTTTATTTATCTGAAGTTGGCATTATTTGCTGTCATAACGTAAAATACAGCCAACGTTGCCGAATGTACTCGGCCTCGTCCGACGAGCTTCCGAGTTATCAGAGAACTCAATGTTATATTGACAACATTGCGTATCAATCTGACAAGAAAATAAACTACATACCTAAAATTTTAATATACACAGTGGAATATGCCAAATTTTCATGGCCAACCGACGGCTCAAACTTTCGTGAACTATACGTCCGTAATATGTGCAGTCTTTTTTTGTTATAGCACATAATTCAGTCTCATTCTGCAACATTTTTGATTGGGATTTGTTAATCTCTGTGGCTCTACAGAAATTTATTGCCTTTTTTAAGGTTAATTGGGGTTCTCTCAATAACCTTTCTTGGGAATCCTTGTTATATACATATACCCATTATGATTCTGTCACGAACCATATCATCTTGGTTATCATATTCAGTTGTTTGTATGGGCTTTTAAAGTTCGGTTACAAAATTGTCGAATAAATGACCTTCTGTTTGATTCAAACTGTGTGATTTGAACCTTCTGAAAATCACATTTTTCTTTGGAGAACAGTATTCTTCAAATTGCTTGAAAACGTTTTCAAATTTCCTATCGTTCTCTGGAATCTCAAATGTGTTGTATAGATCCATGAGTTCGTCTCCTCCCAAATTTAGCATTACTGTTATTTTCTTTTCCCCAGTCTCATAGTCTAAGTTGCCGGCAGGTAAAAAAATTTTAAGCTTTTGGCTGAATCGCTTCCACTTATGGGCTATATTACCATCAAATGAGATTGCTTTCGGTGGTTTGAAAAACATGGACTCCATTGTTCTTTCTTCTTGTACAAGTTAAGGTTATGAGATTCGTCCTTTTACTACTTAACTAGTCGTAGTGACATACCTGACACCATATATTATTTGATTAATGGAAATACAGTTAACACTATATGTGAGTTTATTAGTATTGAAATTAAAAGTACTTTACAAGTTTCTTAGATCAGATCAGAATACAATACGGTCTAAGGGTACGTACAGAATATAATATTAGATACTGACATATAATACACTACTTTCATTGAATTCTTAGCATTTCTAACCGCCTATTCTAACGCTGAAATATCCTAATACAACATTCTGAAACATGACGGCATCTACAACAGAATTCACAATCTGATCCTCTACTTTGAATTCACCAGAACTCCGGTATAGAAATCTTATCAACATAAAATTTGAACTAGCAGAGTACAAAACCGTGAAAACATGGAAATCCCAAGATTTGTACCGTAGATGTTGCTTTCCTTTGCCTATACCAAGTTATAACCTGTGATCTAAAAACTTAGACTTTACTTCGATAACCTTCTGTCTACAGCTGTCCATTCAAGAACAATAGTTCCCAATTTCAGCTTAATTAGCAAATTGAGTTGAATTGTCCTACCTCCTCAGCATTATGCAAATTTTTCACATTTTCTATATCAATCGATACTAACCAAGTTCCAAATAAAAATATTCATCTTCCTTGGGGCAAATATTCAGGCAAACCACTACTTTGGGTAGTTATGACAAGATCGCAAAATCTAACAACTTCACTACTTTCCTTGAATTCTTTACATTTCTTACCGCCTATTCTAACGCTGAAATATCCTAAAACATTCCGAAACATGACGGCATCTACAACAGAATTCACCATCTGATCCTTTACTTTGAATTCACCAGAACACTGGTATAGAAATCTCATCAACATAAAATTCGACGAAGCAGAGTACAAAACCGTGAAAACATGGAAATCCCAAGATTTGTACCGTGGATGTTGCTTTCCTTAGCCCATACGAAGTTATAAACTGTGATCTAATGCGTTGAAGTCAGCCCCTTCGGAATCCCTATACGAAAGGATTTTCCAGGACGATTTACAGGTATAGGAGGCATTTCAATCCGTATAAGGCATCTCCACTCGATCATCTAACGTCTAATCCGATTATAAGCCGGCTTATGTCTGTTGGATATAACCAACGTAAACTGAGAAACTAGATCGGAAAACGAAAATCCATGTATGAGAGAAATATTGGTTTTCAACAGATTTTCTTGACGTGAGACAAAAAAAATTAAGGAAAGCAATGAGCAGGTGCCTTTGAGCGCTCGTTCATTGGTGGGGCAATAATGATATTACCTCAACATTTTGTATAGGACTTGAGATTCATACTAAGTATATGAATGCAGAATTTTAGCACGATCAGAATAATATTCTGGAAATTATTCAAAAATGAAATATGTGAAAAATCAATAATTAAAAAAAATGGAATTATATGGTTCAGATGATGCGATCCTCTTGAAATTTTGCATGAACATTCAGTACAGTATATCAATTTAAATTCACAAAATAAATTTCACTTCAATCGGATATCTTGTTAAGGAAATATAAAGATTCTTCTTTGCAATATTCCAATTGAATTTTCTATGGTTCTGTAAACACGATGGCTACAAAACTTTGCATGAGGCTTATTAGGAGTATCTTGCATGTGGCTGCAAAATTTCATTTCGATTGGTTTCGTTTTGACTGAGATTTTGAAGAACAAAAATTTTGAATGCCCATATTTTATGGAACACACTTTGCGATTTGGCTGGTTAAAGAACGCGGCATTTGGAAACTGAACTCACCCTGAAAATCTCAAGTCTCTGAACAATTCTTTCGAAAGTTATCATGCTTAAGGCCTGCCGGCCACATGGACAGAGTTAAATTCAACCAGGGATTCGTCATCAGGCAGAGTTGCATGTGGCCGTAAAATATCATCTCGATGCGTTTTATTTCGTCTGAGATATTGAGGAACAAAAATTTGAAATGCCATATTTTATGGAACACCCTGTACCATTTTGATGGTTAACGAACTTAATTGACGCATTTATGAACCGAACTCATCAGGAAAATTTCAAGTCTCTTAGACAATCTCCTCGAAAGTTACCGACATTTGGCAAAACGATCTAGCACTCGTTTAAGAAGAACGAACGCTCAAAAATTTCAAAACATTGACGTTATTTCAGATTTTTCAGAACTGATGTCCTGATAACTGTTGAGCTCATCCTGTCCATTCATGCATTTCATTTCTTTATACAAACCCTAAATCTGGCCTGAAATGATGATGTTCTGAGCATTTCGGGAGAATCGTTGATTTTTTCAGGAATCTGTACAACTTTCAGATTTTAACTAGATCACACAAAAAAAGTTTAGAGGAAAAAGAAAGAGAAAATGTTCCAGAAAAGATATCACTTTGCGGAATTGCAAAAAAATTGGCATGTCAGATATAGTGAACTTTAAATTGTATTATCTATATACCAAATTTCAATCGAATATATTGTGAAGACAGATACTATGATAGTATGATACTATGGAAAATAAACCTGAGGGAAAATCCTACTCTCACACCCTTCCTTTGAAAACGAACCTTTGGTGACACTATGTTCGAGAGATTTTCTTAAAATTATTCGAGCAATCACTCCCCTTCAAGAACCCCCGTATTTAATCATAAATAGTTATTCAATCAACTAAATTATTTTTAATTAATCGCTAGATTAATAAACGAGTTGACATAATAATATAAATTTCTATATAAATTTGAACTAGTGATCCAAAAAACTTTCAACAGAGTGATCAGTAGTGGTATCAGGATCAATGTTAGGCAGGAATTGATACTATAGTCCGTTCACGAAAGGTTGAGCCGTTGGTGGGCCATGGAAATTTGGCATATTCCACTGTGTACCTATATTAAAATTTTAGGTTATGTTGTTATTTTTTCTTGTCAGATTGATACGCAATATTGCCAATGTTGCATAGAGTTCTCTGATAACTCTCAAGCTCGTCGGACGAGGCCGGGTACATTCGGCAACGATGACTTTATTTTACGTTATGACAGCAAATACTGCCAACTTCAGATAAATAAACAAACGCCTCCTATGCGCTCAAACTTTCGTGAACGGACTATATGTCAGTTCGCCGACGTTTCGGAAATATATCTCTGCATCTTCAGGGCTCTGAAAAATTATGGAACTACATAATAAATGAAATGACACACAAAAATACAAATAGGTGAAAAAACAAGTTTTGAAGTTAAATGAATGGTACTGTTATGAGTGAAGTATAAAAAAGGTACATATAATTAACAAATAAACTGATGCCATTGAAAGAATAGAATGTAAATAAAAAAACAAAAACACAGCTAAGTACTTACAGTCTAGACCATAGACAAACTAAAATAATAGATGAGCCACTCGTATATGTCGCGCCACCTGTCGGAGGAGGGTACTAATACACGAAAAAATTATTCTCAATTTGATAGTTAGATGTCGTTGATGCATTCATGGAAATCCTATCGAGAAAATAGTAAGTATGTAAAATCGTTATTATCAAAAAACCTTTGAATTGTCAACTGACACAAGGAGTGGTTTGACACGTTCTTTTTGAAATATCATGAATTTCGATATGCCTGCAAGAGTGAAGACGTGCTGTGGTATTGGATGTGAAAATCGAGATGCAATAAGGTAATTATAAAATATATATTAAGTATATATATTCTGTCACCTATAAGAATTAAGATAGTTTTCAAAAAAGTTTTTCATGTATTGAATAAGTTTAGTAGGTAAATACTCATATTTTGTATTATTGAATTCATTATTGTTAGTTTTTGAGAATGTTTTCAATGCAATTATTAGTTTATTGATTAGATATTTATGAAATGAATCTGTATTTTCAATTGGTGATATCTATTTCAGTTAATAAATTTTTATTCTATCCAGAATTTGATTATTGATCCTCACTTCTCGATTCCAAAAGAAAATCAGATGAAAGTTCGTTGCAGGTATTATTTTCATGAAAATAAATTTCCTCACTCATCGATAACTTGCACGAATCCATTTCTGATTTCCTTTTGGAAATTGAATTTCAAAAAACTTTTTGCACCTTGTATATGGGTGTACCTACCTATTCAAAAGGTGCACTACAGAATTCTTTTTGAGGCAGCTTTACGATACAGATTCCTTTTTCAATTGAGCTTTTTTCACGAATTAGTAATGTTGTCCAAAAAAAGATGTCGTTGCAGCTTGTTCTACTAGTGTCTCATCTATTCTCCGTTTAGTTAGTCTATGGTCTAGACCATTGTATCTACCCAAAATCATTTCATAAAAATTTGAAGCAATCATCAAAAATCCACTGGTACGTAAAAAATACACTATAACAAAAATTGGGGAACAACAAAGTGAAATCTATATAGATACTAGTTCGTCAACAGCTGCTAATGAAATTGAAGGACGATATAATATTATATTATATTATGCAACGAGGATAGCTAAGCGATTGGCCTAAATCGCCGAGTGAATAAAAGCCACCTTATGAGTATCATACCTACTATACTTTATTTACGACTACCGAATATATTTCTTGAAGTTTTTAACATTTTGTGACCGTGACAACACCCTTCTATTACAAGTGTGGAAAAAGTCAAGTTGACATATGAGACATTTTCTGGAGAAATTGCCATTTTATATTTTGTAATAAAGTGGATTTGGATCTCGATTGAAAAGGTGACATAAGTTTGTCACACGTTTTTTTATCATTATTCCGAAATCAAATTCGATATTTAGGATGAAATACCACTATTTAAATCTATGGGAGATGATTACCCTTCAGTAGGGTCCTGTAGCGGTCTTAGAAGAACAGAAGATTCGAAAATCATCACTTGGACGCCAGACCTGGTTTAAAAAACACCCTCCTGGCCCAAGAGCAAGAATTACGTATTTTGTATCTAAATATTGAAGGTATTTATTCGAATAGTTTTAAGTTTCAATTTTGTAAAAACGGCGAGGCAGGGTTTTTCTACTGAGGTTTTTCCCTGTGCTCTGGTATCATACGACAGAATAGTATGGTCCCCGTTTTGCACCAACCTCAGCTAGGGACTTTTTTGTTTCATGTATTGTATTTTGTTAGCTCTCAGTTCAAAAGAATATATATATTATATATATATATATATATATATACGCAGGGTGGTACGTTGTGCCATCGGGGAGTGACGCCCCCGCGTACCCTAGTCACCACTCCCGACCAAGGTTAGCACCCTTGGAAGGGATTGAATCAAACAGCTCCCGTAACTAGAAGCAAAACACAGGGCGGCAGGGAGCTACAGACCAGCTCCCTTCGGAGCCGTCCAGAGGATCGGTCTGTTGGAGGAACGTGTGGAGGCGGCGCACCCCTCCGAGATGCGCAACCCCATCCGCAGATGGACACGCAAGGCTTCCCGTTTCTCCGCAAGGAGAAAGCCCTCGTAACTTGGGTGCACATATAGTTCACCCCGCTGCAAGAAGGCCACAACGGGATAGGCGAACGCGATGGACAACTGAAGACAACTGTATGGTAATGCGTTCACACTACATAGCTTTGGACCTTGTTGAGACCCGCAACTCCACTTACAGGAACCTACTCTTGGAGACATGGAAAGAAATCTGCCCCGAAAGACCGGCCTATGCTCAATTACTCTCCAATAGGGTGAGGTGGATTCTTGACAATCAAAAACTTTCTCGCGCTGAGCTGGAGTGCATTAAATCTGGCTGTTACCCTACCATTACGAGCAAGAGACCACTCATTCATCGGAGAACGCTAGGAGAGTATCATCGGCTGGTATTAGAAGGAGTGGTGTTTTTTTAAGACAGCCGAAAGAAGACGATACGGAAGATCCTTCTCTAGCAACCTGATGAAATACTCTGGGGTGGCAGCGGAAAAGAGGCCTGAAATTCCGCGACTGATATACTCCAGAGTGACACGCGACCTGGTAGCGAGGGTCAACATAATAATCTCGAGACATCTGGCAGACGTGGAGACACTTGAGGATTTGATTGACGTCATGTATGCGGGCGCTGTCACGGTCTCCGAAGCACTTGGTAAACGGATAGGACACCACCAGGGCGCCTCAAAGCCTCCTACGATCCCTCCCTGGAAACTGCGCCTGGAAAAGAAAATCACAGCTTTGAGAAAACAGATTGGGGTGGTTCATACTTACCTTAATACTGCAACACCATCTGCAAAATTGATCAAAGCTGTCAGGAAGGTAGCTTCTGGTTCTCGTATCAAGCGTAGGGACCCCTCCTTTAAAGATAAGCTAGCCGTTGTATCTGACCATCTGAAACAAAAAATAAAGGCATTAGGGAACCGTATAAGGCGGTATAATGAAAGGACTAAACGATACAACAACAACAACCTTTTTTATAAAAACCAGAAGCAATTCTTTCGGTCCCTGGAGACTACAGATGAGGAGAAATGTGAAGAGCTCGAACCTGAAGCTGCCCGCGATTTTTGGGCTGGTGTCTGGGAAAGGGGAAGCACTCATGATAACAATGCGTATTGGATAGCGGAGGCACAGGAAAACATCCCGCGGAGAACCTATGGAGGAAATACAGGTACAAAAATCGGACATAACCGAAACACTCAAGAGCACCAACAACTGGGCTTCCCCAGGTCCGGACAAACTTCATAACTACTGGTGGAAATACTTCGACAGTGTTCACGAAAAACTGACGCTGCTTATACAGGTACCCTAAATAATCCCGCATCGGTACCTGGTTTCCTCACGCAGGGGATCACATATCTCATTCCAAAGGATGGCGACAGAAAAGACCCTAAAACTACCGGCCAATCACTTGTCTCTCTTCGCTGTATAAGATCATCACTGGAGTGATCACTAAACATCTCAGTAGACACATCAGAAAATATAACCTGTTGACTGAAGAGCAAGGTGGATGCCGAGAGAAAACGAAAGGATGCAAAGAGCTCCTACTTATCGATCATATTATCACCAAGCAGGCAAGAAAGAAACTCCGGAATATTTCTATCGCCTGGATCGACTACAAGAAAGCGTTTGACTCCATCCCTCACACATGGCTGCTGAAGGTGTTGGAAATGCATGGAGTGGCAGGAAACATCATAGAACTGCTGAGACACCTCATGACGACATGGCGGACCACCCTACGTGTGCGAGCGGGAGAAACCCTCATAGAATTACCACCAATAAAGATCAGCAGGGGTATATTCCAGGGTGACACACTGAGCGCCATCTGGTTTTGCTTGGCACTCAATCCTCTCAGCATTATCCTGAAGAACACGAAGTATGGATACATTATAAACAAGATCAGACGTATCACTATCTCTCATCGCATATTCATGGATGACCTAAAACTCTATGGCGCCAACCCGGAACAACTCAGGAGGATGCTGGAGGTGGTAGCAGCATTCAGCGAATCAGTGGGGATGGAGATGGGCGTTGACAAATGCGCCGTGCTTAATGTTCGGAGAGGGAAGATCGATGACACTATGGAAGGGACAACACTCAGCAACCACATCACAATACCTGTTTTGAGCAAGGACGCTTCCTACAAATACCTAGGAATCAAACAGGCATTGGAAATAAAAACAGCTGAAATGAAAAAATTCTTCAGAGAAAGGCTTTTGGGAAGGGTTGCTTTACTTCTCAAGGCGAAACTTAACTCGAAGTCCCTCTTCATGGCCATCAACATCTGGGCGATCCCGGGTATGACTTACTCGTTTGGAGTCCTCAACTGGTCGATAACTGAGATTCGCGCACTGGATAGAGATGTCAGATCAATGCTGACCAAATACGGCGTTCACCACCCCCACTCCTCTACTATCAGGCTTTACCTTCCGCGACACACCAAGGAGGAAGAGGACTAACGAGCTTGGAGGATGCTCATGCAAAAAACGTCAATGACATGAGACAACACTTCCTAAAGAATAACTCACCTTTCTTCAGGGCGATTTGCGAGGCTGATGATGGAATCTCTGCAGTGAAACTTGCTGAGGCAGGATACCAGCTTTCGTGGCCATCGGCGGAAGAACGCATCCAGGAGTGGAGCGCCAAGGCTTTACACGGCAGATACCCAACTCATCTGCAAAGTAGAGATGTTGAAAAAGCGGAATCGCTTACTTACCTGCGTGCTGGGTATCTTTTCCCGGAAACGGAGGGTAGACTCTTGGCAATACAAGACCAGGTGATGCCCACCAGGATGTATATGAAGCACATCGCCAAGCAGGTTGTTCCGACGGATCGGTGTCGGAAATGCGCCCAGGGTGCGGAGTCTATTCAACATGTCACCTCCTCGTGCCCTATACTCGCTCCTAGGGAGTATCTCGAAAGACACAACTCGATGGGTAGGATTTACCATCAACAGATTGCCCTGAAACTAAAATTACTTCAGGATGAGGTCGAACAACATCTGTACTTACCTAAAACTCTCCTGGAGAATCAGCGCTATAAGATGTATTGGGACGCTACGCTCGTGACCGATAGAGGTGTAGCACATAACAGGCCAGACGTTGCCATCTTCGATAAGGAAAAGAAAACATGCCTACTGCTGGACTTTACGGTTCCAGCTGATGACAATTTGGCAAAAGCTTACTCGGAGAAAATATCCAAATACTCTGATCTGGCATTCGAACTCCGTGAGATCCACCAACTAACATCTGTGAGTGTGCTGCCGCTGATAATCTCTGTGAATGGATTGATTGAAAGGCACTTACCTGAGAACACTAGAAAGCTCTGCCTGGACCAGCATGTAATATCCAGCTCGCAAAAACAGATCATTTTGAGCACAACGAGAATAGTCAGGAAATTTCTTCAAGGCCCGTAGCGGCAGTGCACGTCTTGGCCAAAGGTCCGGCGTGCACAGCACTTAACCCGTTCAAAATACGGTGAGAAAAAAAAAAAAAAAAAAAAATATATATATATATATATGTATTGTTTGTTAAGGGAGATTAGACTGGGTTATTTAGAGTGAAGTGGTTTTCTCTTTTGTTTTTTGACCTAGCTTTCGAATAATATTTTATTCTTCTTCAGGGTCTACTACAAAATAACAACAAATTGTATTTTTACACATTAAAATTCACATTAAAATATTTTAAACTTACACAATCGAGGTTATTTACTCTTTTTCATCGGTGTTTTTTAGCTGTATATAATCTTTTTCCTTGAGTGTAATTAGTTGTTCATTCATACTTAATTTAACATCAAAAATTTTTACAAATATCTTAAATAAATAAATAAAATCTCACGTCTACGTCACATTCACAGAACATATAACCTTTATATTTCTTATCCGTCATCTCAGCTGTGTTGTCTCATCTGTCAGCCTCTTCCTCTTATTTTGGTCATCGGTCTTATCTTTTTCTTTCTTTACTCGTCCACAGGTCCCATGTAGGTTTCTCTCCTTCTCCAGAACATTAAATAACATGGTAAGAGAGCTTAAGAGAATAAAACAAAAGGCAAAAAACATGATACCTGAACACACAATGAATGAATACCAAAGACGACAAAAAATCAATTATAACAAGGAGTTCCATAAAACAAAGGCAAGAAACCTGAAAAAGATCCAAAATCTAGAGAAAAAACAGTTAAACAAGCTTATTACACAAGAAAACTGGCTGGTTAATCTTACAGAGACAACAATTCCAGATCAAATTAAACAGATATTATCACTAGGACCAAATTTCGCTCTACCAGTAAACACTAGTGAACTAAAAATAGATGAATTGCTGTCTGATGTTGAATATATAATAACTAACTTAGAAAATCAAAAACAAGACACATACAGAGCAAAAATCACCAGTGTTATAACAAATTATGTCCATCTAAACAGGGATCAAAAATATCCACTAAATAAATATTTTAACGATACCTATCACTACCTAAAAAATAATAGAAACCTTTTAGTAACACAAAGTGATAAAGGAGGAGCCACGGTAATAATGGAAAGAGAGGAATACCACACCAAAATGATGGAAATATTAGGTAATAGAGAAAATTTGAAGAAATAAAAAAGGATCCGACAAGCACAATACAAACAAAAGCAAATAAATTTTTCAAAGATCTTAAAACAAAAAATATAATAACTGCAGAAGAAGAAAAAGATATAAGGTTTATAATGGAACATGCCCTAGAATTTATGGAAAACCGAAAATACACAAAGACAATATACCTCTCAGACCAATAATATCAGGAACAAATTCACCCACTACAAAATTGGCAGAATATCTGGCCACGATACTAAAAGAATCATACGAGAAGAATAATGAATACTATATAGCTGACAGTTTTGAGTTTGCAGAATTCACAAAAAACCTATCAATAAAAAGAGATGAAGTACTACTCTCACTAGATGTAGAGAATTTGTTTGGAAACATGACATTCAATTTAGTTAAACAGGCCATAGAACATAAATGGGAAAAAATAAGCATACACACAAGTCTGAACAAACAAGACTTTTTAAATTTGATCAAGTTCGTTATGGAAAATAACGTATGTATGTACCAAGGCAAATATTACAGACAAATTAAAGGAAGTGCAATGGGATCAAAACTTAGCCCCATATTAGCACAATATTGTATGGATTACGTTCTAGAGAAAAAATTACCAAAACTCAGCTACAAACCTTCTTTTGTTAAAAAATTCATGGATGATATTATCATGGCAACACTTGAAATGAAAATAGAAGAACTAATTGCAATATTAAATGATGGAGAAATAGATGTAAACTTAAAATTCACAGTGGAAAGAGAAAACGAAGAAAAATGGGTGCCCTTTCTAGACACAAAGACCATAAGGGACAACAATCAAAAAATAATACTAGACTGTTACAAAAACCAACAGCAACAAACAGGACAATCCACTACATGTCCAACCACGACATCCAAATCAAGGTAAACACAATAAATAACATGAAAGATAGAATAAAAAAAATAAGCCATGAAACATTCAGGGAAAAAAATTTGAAAACATTGAAGCGAACACTAGAACAAAATGGATACCCAAGAAAATTCATAAATAGGGTGATGAATATAGAAACCAACATAAGGGAAGAGAGAGAACAACAAGATCAAAATGAGAGACAGGTATTTTGTTCATTACCAAACTTAGGAAATCTAACAGAAAAGATCATAAGAGAGTTCAGAAGTGAAAACATAAAAATATCAAAAAAATACACACACAAGACAAATAAACTATTCTCGAAAACAAAGGATAAAATAGAGATACAGGAAAGATCCAACGTTGTATATAAAATACCATGCGCAGAATGTGAGGAAGTATACACAGGACAAACATCACAATTAATGAAAAATAGAATAAAAGGACACAAAAGTGACATCAAAAATCATCCAGAAAGATGCGCATTGGCTAAACATAGTACAGAAAAAGACCATAAAATTAACTTTGAAGAAACATCTATAGTAAAAACAGAAAACAATCTGAAAAAACGTTTATTCCTCGAAATGTATTACATAAACAATGAAGATGCTCCGATGAACAAAAAAACAGATACAAACTCATTAAACAATATCTACTCATATTTGATGACACAAGAATGGAGGAGAAGGAGAGAAACCTACATGGGACCTGTGGACGAGTAAAGAAAGAAAAAGATAAGACCGATGACCAAAATAAGAGGAAGAGGCTGACAGATGAGACAACACAGCTGAGATGACGGATAAGAAATATAAAGGTTATATGTTCTGTGAATGTGACGTAGACGTGAGATTTTATTTATTTATTTAAGATATTTGTAAAAATTTTTGATGTTAAATTAAGTATGAATGAACAACTAATTACACTCAAGGAAAAAGATTATATACAGCTAAAAACACCGATGAAAAAGAGTAAATAACCTCGATTGTGTAAGTTTAAAATATTTTAATGTGAATTTTAATGTGTAAAAATACAATTTGTTGTTATTTTGTAGTAGACCCTGAAGAAGAATAAAATATTATTCGAAAGCTAGGTCAAAAAACAAAAGAGAAAACCACTTCACTCTAAATAACCCAGTCTAATCTCCCTTAACAAACAATACATATATAAATAAAACAAGACTGTAAAAAAACAATTAGTATATATATATATATATATATATATACCATATTTATAAGTTGTGGAACTTTTTAGTATTGAAGAAATATCAATTTTAACGATATAATATTCAAGCTGAATCAATGAAGCATCTGAGAGCTATGAATAATGACTCATTATTCACTATAGTGATTAATGGGTATTATTATGGCAGAGTAAACAGACGTATAATGGGTAGATTATACAATAGTAGTGGATAAACCTTATTTTTCATCAGTTTCGATAACATTTCGAAAAATAGCCTCGTTCTAGCACTGAAAAATAAGTTGGGATTGAGCAGTACTGAGATTAATGTTTTTAAGATAGAGGTTGTTTCAAAGTCAAGGCTCAATTTCGCATGGCTTTCTCTCCATATTTTTCGAGAATTCATTCTTGAACAACAGACCCTTTCCGAACCTAAGACATCTACTTTTCAGTATCATTTTTTTCGCATTTCTTCGGAGAACGTTATCTTGTTCTTACCATCCGCCTTTTCGCCAATAACTGACATCCGATAACCCTCAAAGTTCGAAAGGTTATTCAGTAAATTGCTTCTCCCTTATCTTACTTCATAACATCCCTTTTTTACGATTTTCAATATGATACTACGAAGAAACGATAACAAGGTTTGTATTCCAGAATTTTTCATATAATTTACTATTTCCTTCCATCCAATCGAATAACTGAAGTAGGAGAAATCAGAAATTGGCCAAAACTAGGTTCATTTGTTCATATTACTTCGATAACAGAAAGATTTTCAACAGAAAGAAAAAGCCTTCTTAATAAAGAGTATCCGACCTTTCAACATGTATGTAATATTTAATGAATGAGAGGGGTGATATTTTGTTATTCGAATTCGAATACAACCTTATACCTATGTTTAGTGTTGAAAACTTTTGAAAAAAAGGTTGCCACCACAGGCTCACCAATTACACCATTGAAACATAGGAAAATTCCTGCAGAAATAAAGTAGGTACAGAATTTGATTATTGTTTAGCCCATCTGATTGAACAACAATGGCCCATTTTAATGTTCAATTCATGCTATTAATCTGCAATTGTCATGGGCACAAAGTATTCAGAAGCAATACGAGTAATGTCACAACTCATAGACAATTATATTATTTCTTATGTATGTCTTGTATGTCGGAAAATCTTGTTATCAACTCTTCTATTAATCTAGCTAATGATAAACTAGTTGATTGAATTACTATTCTTCCATTTTTACTCTAGACAGATACCTAAAACTTTTTTGGTGAAATGAACAAATTTGTTTTTCGCGTAAATAAGATTTCATTTAATGAAGAAGTTTCTGGCGCAAGAAATTTCCTTCTCCAAATAATTCGGTAAACATAATGCCGAATTAATAGCAAGACTTCTGGGAAGTTCGGTGATTGAGTGACAATTAATTGATGCGTTTATAATGAAACAAGTTAGAGGCCTTGGTCTGAAATTAGCATTTCATTCGAGAGGATAATCCGGAGTAGCTGTATGAAATTACGTCAAAGATTCACGAAGAAAGAGGTTTCGGCTTGTAGCAGGAGGCAATAATTCTAAAAACTTCTTTGGATGTACTGATTCGTGGTCAACTTCAATTTATAACAACTAACAACCATCCTAAAACATAATAATCACAAAGGATGAAGATGATTTCTAAAGGTAATGAAATTAACGGAATCAACATAATGATTTGAATTTATATTTCAAGTCTCAGCATGTGATTGTGAATGTTAAAAATTCATTTTATTTTGATTCATTCAAATTTTATATTCTTTTTGTTCTCAACTATAAAACGAGCTGAAGCTCTCAGTTTGTTATTACGATCAAGAATGCAGAACATATATTCAAAATATGTTCACATTGAACGTAAACAATAGGTACATTATACGGGACAATTTGAAATTCAGCCAATTTTTTGTGACAGAAAAATGACATTAGGACAATTTGGGCAGTTTCTGTCAACGGCTGACCATATGAATATGATCATAATAACTACGGGGGTTACCATATTCTGGAGCATAGACAAGTTCCACTATCTCTACATTCCGGAGGATAGGCAAAGTACACTGTCTCTACATTCCTGAGGATAGGCAAGTTCCACTGTCTTTACATTCCGGAGGATAGGCAAACTACACTGTCTCTACATTCCGGAACATAGGCAAGTTCCACTATCTGTAAATTCCAGAAGACATGAAAAATTATGTCTCTACATTCCGGAGGATAGGCAAGTTCCACTGTCTTTACATTCCGGAGGATAGGCAAACTACACTGTCCCTACATTCCGGAGCATAGGAAAGTTCCACTATCTGAAAATTACGGAAGACATGCAAAATCCTGTCTCTACATTCCGGAGGATAGGCAAGTTCCACTGTCTTTACATTCCGGAGGATAGGCAAACTACACTGTCTCTACATTCCGGAGCATAGGCAAGTTCCACTATCTGTTAATTCCGGAAGACATGCAAATTCTTCTGTCTGTACATTCCGGAGGATAGGTAAATTCCACTGTCTCTACATTCCGAAGGATAGTTCAGCTCCACTGTACCTACATTCCGGAAGATGAGCAAGTTCCACTGTCTCTACATTCCGGACTATAGAGCAGTTAGACTTCGTAGAGATGTACGTGTTCGAAAAATAACTCGTCAATATGCTAAAATAGTAAGATCACATCTAGCGAGCACTAATCCAAAACAAGAATTGGTTTTTTGGGCAGTTCTTTCGAGCACTCGAGAATAGGCTTTTTTCTAAACAATTGACGAAAAGTGTGGAGTCCAATGGGAAGAAATTTTTGTGACAGTTTGATGTTCAAGTAAACTTGAATGTATTCTGGTTCCACTATTGGTCATCCTCTATCTGAAGATAGGTCACATGACGAACTAAAAATGTAATTCCAAAAAGCAAATTGAATTTCAGAAGATGGAAATTGTAATTCAGAATAGCGAGTTGATATTCAGAATAGGGAATTGGAAATTCAGAATAAGAATTTTATATTCAGAAACAGTAATTTGAATTTCAAAATAGTAATATGTTATTCAGAAATAGGAAGTTGTAATTCAGAAAGAAAATTAATTCAGAAATAGGAAAATGTAATTCAGAATTGGTTGAATATATTTCAGAAACAATAAATAAGTATAGATAGGTAAATCTGTGTTTTCCTCTCTGAACTTCAATTTGCCGTTTCTGAATGAGGGCTACCGCGTATGAATTTTCCGCTAGAGGCGCTAGTGTTGTGTGAGGTCCACGATAATTTTAATTGTCAAATATTCAAACGTAATTGTGAATCTGTATTCTGTTTATTTTCAATCTTTACGAGGATGTGAGTAAGTTTCACATACATATTCAGATTAATAACAGCAAATATATGAATCACGGATCAATGAATATCACTGCTTTGAAAGCGGTATTACAGAAGATAGTTGCCCAATTAAGCGGGCTAAAAGGAGAGCTAATTCAAAGGTGAGTTTGTTCAGAGTTTCAATACGCATTTCTTGCGGAAAGTATGCTTATTTATTGAGTGTAGAGTTATGGTTTTTCTTTTTACAGATCCAAATACTATGATAGGAATGATAATTCCAGTGGAAACGCATTATCATGATTTGAAATAAGTTTATTGCAGAAGTAGATTATCATTTCAAGAGAAATTGCTTTTTATCCTACTTACATGATACCTGTGATAGCTGAAGGTGTTAAAACTTGGAGTAGAACAATAAATACTCACACAATCCTTTCATTTATCATTATAAGTGAATATATGGAAAAAACAGTATGTGCGAAAAGGAAAACCTCAGAGATCAATGTATACTAACTAATCACTAATCATTCATTTAAAGTAGGGTAATTTATGATTGATAACAAACATAAAATGTTTGTAGTTGTAGAATCCAGAGTAAAATTGTACCAATTAGATTTTCAATTCGAAGTATGTTTCTATTACTCTCAAGTTCCGAAAAAAAAGCAGTATTAGTTGAGCTCTCTTGACTACATATTGATTTTCCTCTACAGTTGAAACGATTCTTGCATTTTCAAATTTCTTTCTGCGTTCAAGAACTCTCTCTACTAGTATTTTATTCATATCTGTTCTCACCTTCCTGGTACCCAGAAAATTGTCTAGGTATTGATTTCAGTTTTAATTTAGGAATAGCTGAAAATTTTTCAACAGTAGATTACAAGTAATACAACTATGTATAACTACATTTATTCAATTGTTATAGTAAAGTGTCTGAAGCAACATAATGTAAAAGATTATTAGGTACTCACGGTTTTCTGTATTAGGATCGTTAGGTCACGTATTATAACCAGGGTTGAAATGTTTTTCACAAAAATAAGAATGTTTTGAAGGGGTAACAACAGCTGCTTTAGGACAGTCTTATCGTTCCCTTTTTTTCTGAACAATACGGAACTGCACAACCCTGCGGCATGCTCGATATTGTACAGTATTCAAGGAATAGATTGTACACTTTTTTCACACGACATATAACACCGAACACTTATAAATAATATGAATTTGTTATAATAATAATAAATCAATGACAGTACAAGGAACTTTGACAGGACCTCACGCAACAGAGGCGCCAACTAGCGGGAAAAAAACGGTAGCCCTCATTTCAATTAACTATTCTGACTTACAACTTTGTTTTTCTGAATTCCAACTTCATATTCTGAACTTCAATTTCGTTCTTCTAGAATTGAATGAAGTATTCTCGAATTCAATTCCTGTTTTCCGAATTACATATACCTATTCTGAAATACATATTCTCTTTTCTTAAATTGAACTCTGTCTTCTTATTCTTCATATCTTCTTATGGAAATATGAAGTTCCAATATTCCAATTGAATTTTCTATGGTTCTGTTCAAACTATGGCCACAAAATTTTGCATGAGGCTTGTTATGAGTAGCTTAGATTTGTCCGAAACTTCATTTTGAAATATTGAGGAACAAAATTTTTAATGGCCATATTCAATGGAATACCCTGTACGATTTGGCTGGTTAACGAACAAAGCCATTTGAAACTCGAACTCATCCTGAAAATTTCAAGTCTTTAGGACAATCCCTTCGAAAGTAATTGTGCTAACGGATGGCCGGACGGCGCCACGGACACAATTGAATTCTGAATTACAACTTTTTTTTCTGAATTCAAACTTCCTATAATTTGAATTTCAATTCCGTTTTCTGGAATTAAACTATTCGCTATTCTCAAATTCAATTTCTGTTTTCTGAATCACATATTCCTCTTCTGAAATACATGTTCCCTTTTCTGAATTACAACTGTAAAAGGTAGTATTATTAAATTCCTAAATATAAACGACAGGCTCCATATGTGAAAATGCCATTCATTAATGAGCAAAATGAACGAATGAACGAAAGCACCTGCAATCACGCTAGTGCTCTTCCTAACATGTTACATTGTTATCAAATTCTCCACTTGAAATGCCTAGTTTCAATGAACTTTGCTACACAGTTTCATTAAAAGTTCATCATACCGACCATTTGATAGATCGTTCTGTATTACGGAAAGGGATGATGAAAACGTAATTTGCCGGAGTCATAATGGATACTTATGAGTTATTTATATCGGTCGTATATATGGTCAGTATGGAAAATGCCAAATGCAGAACTGTTAACGGTCAGCAGGTCCGTGACAACGTGCAGGCCTTGCTTTTGATTGATTTACATTTTCGGCCGCAGCAGCCGATCGTCGACGGCAGGCCATCAATTTCGGCTCAAAACAGCACCAAGTTTAATGAGAGGTCCCAACAGTTGCGGGTTGATGAAAGTCCGATATGTCGAACATACTGCAGACAATGAGGAAATTTGCAGCGGGGTTGTGATTAATTCGAAAATGGAATTTTCATAATGAATGTTGATTGTGAGTTTGCATAATATGATTTTATAGATGAAAGCAGCTTTTTCTAGTGTTTGGATTTAAATTTCCAAGAACAACATAGAAAAATAATTGGATTGAGAGATTAGAAGTCAATACTCGCCTACTAGCCCTTTTTGGGCTACTAGGGTAGGTATGATGTGTATACTGCTGTTGTGATGCCATTTCATTATAAGTCCTGTCCAAGCGTTTATTATGAAATGAAGAAGTATTATTATTATTATTATTATTATTATTATTATTACTTTTTGCAGTTTATTCAATCGAAATATTGGCCACCACAACGTGATCCATACGGTCTGTATCTGCATACTTGTTTCTAGAGGTACATCGTGCAGTATCTCTGCCCAAACGTCTGTAACTTTCAATTTTACCATATAATGGTCTTGAACAATCAATTTGGGTTGACTCACCCATTCACTTTGTGCAGTTTATTCAATAAATTGGTCGCCACAATGTGATCCATACATGTGTGTGAAGTTGGCCCAGCATTTTTTGATTTTCGAAAAAATTTTTGCTGTGCTGAATTGTGCTAGGTTTGTGCTGATTTGTGCCGATAATATTTTTTCTTAATTCCAAATGGTTTTCGAGATATTTCCAAAACCAAAAAATGAGCCAGCCCAGCAATTTTCGAAAAATGGGATTTAAATGATTGATAAAAATTGTGCTACACATATACTGAGTTGTGCCGTTCGAATTTTCTCGAAAGTCCCTCTCATTTCCTGAAGAATCGAAATTCAAGAAAAAAGATAGCCCAGCACTTTCGATTTTTTTCTCACAAACGAATGAAAAAATTTGTGCTACATTTGTGCTGCTTTGTGCCGTAAATATTTTCACGAAAAACATTCGCATTTTCCTACAAACTACGAAATAAAAAAAAAGTCATCCCAGCACTTTTGTTTTTTTTCGAAGGAAACATGCTCAAAACGTTGTGCTACTCTTAGGCAAAGTTGTGCCGTAGTTATTTTCACAAGTATCCCGCTAATTCACCCAAAAAATAAAGAAATAAGAAAAATCAGTAGGGTGGAGGAAAAACCAGTAGGTATACCTACCTGGCAACAGTGTGTGTGAAGTTGGCCCAGCACTTTTTGATTTTCGAGAAAATTTTTGTTGTGCTGAATTGTGCTAGGTACTTTGTGCCGTTAAAATTTTCTTTTATTTCAATCGGTTTTTGAGATATTGAACGAAATGTTTTGTACGAACCTACCGAGCATTATACGTTATGTACATGAAATATCATATTTTTGTTTTTGTTTTCATTAAAATTCATTTTTTTATCGTTTCTTATTATATTATTTTGGGGATAAATTAATTTTTGGAAGTTTTTCAAGGAGATTATTGAATTTTTTTAAAATTTCATGGAAATAAAAATAATACTCTAATACGAAAATTGAACTATATATGTATGTATACTTATGTATACTAATACAGGTGCGGTAACAATTTTTCATTTTCCTTCAGGTTTTTGAATGCATAAAAGTAAAGAAACAATTTTCCCTCCAAGAAAATTATGTGACCATAAATTTCATCTAAGTTCAACGATATCTCGTCGACTTTGCTGTATCCATAGTCAATTAAATTTTCACGAGAAAACATAATCATGATGATCGAATGAAACGATTTGAATTTTATTTTTTCAGATTATAACTTTTCAGGATTTTTATTCATATTTTGTTGGAGAAAGCATTCACAACGAAGGATACTTCTTCACTTATGGCCTTTTTCTTTTACAAAAAAAAATTCGCATTGCGATTGAATACAATGGTGCATAGTATGTGATGATAACCTCCTGTTCTACAATTATTTATTCAATTCTGTGGACCATGAAAATAGCTGTCGAAAGATTTTGTCACATAAAAATGACCCACCGCAGGAAAGCAGACCGTCCTCACAAAAACCCAGCAAGAATAATTGTGCTGAATTCAAGGACCCCTTAGTGAAAACATTTTGTTGTTTTGTTTTGATGGGGTTTATTAACATATTCTATTCATTGAAAGTTGAAACACATTTTGGTTCTTCTCAAATCATCTCTGGATTGTGCTGCAACGATCCCCGGCATTGTGTGTGTTATTAGGTATCTGCATTTGACCATTTTCACTCACTAATTGATTAATTAATTATTGAATTGTGATCTTTAAATAAGTTTTCTATATTTGCAATCCGATCGGGTACATGTTGTAGTTAAAGGTGCTCAAAATTATATGCAGGCTCATTAATATATTTAAGGAGATCCCCTCAAATAGGAAATCTAAAAAACCTTGAGGCGGCATGACCTAAAGACTTGGATTATTTTTGACAGATGTGTGGAAGATTAGTTTGAGGTTGAAGTCGGTCCTCTGAGTTTTTTCTTGCATGTATCTACCCCGAAATAATGATGAAATTTTCAATTTTTACTTTATTCATTTTGCATGCTTTCAGCCATAAACATTCGGAATGATAACTACTACATATCAGTCAGAAAACTTCACACATGCTTGATGCGATATGAACAGCAGTTTTATCTACATTTTCCACGTGAAAATTTTAGTGAAACCAGTGAATAACTTCACTGTGGTTAGTCTGGTGGTGGGATTGAAAACAATGAGTAGAAGAGGAAAACAAAAGATCCGTGGAAAATGATATACGATATACGAGCTGCCGTCGTGAATTGTCTCCTAGGGAAAATCGATAACTAAGCGCTGTATTGCTCTACTCTGGGAAAATTGGAGGGAATCTCATTGAAACATATCTGATCTTGAAAAATTTTTCGTGTTTCAGGAAAAAATTAGAATGTAGGTTAGTGCTACTGAAATTATTCGAAAATATCTTTCAAGATAAAGACAAACCTTGTTGAAACTTACAAATGAATTCTTATAGCATCGAACAACTCCCAGTTCAAAGAACTATCAATGAAACAAAATTCAAAATAGGAATACCTTGTTTAATTGCTTATAAAGATTGAATTTGAGAAAAGCCCTGAGCAGTTGCCAGTTTTTTGACTTAAAATTGATAAGTTCAGATGGTAAAGGAATACAGATTAAACTCGGTTTTCATTTGAATTCGTTTTTTTGGCTAGAGGTGGTCATTTTCAACAGTTTTTGTAGGTTAAGTTAAATTTTCATGTAATTTTTCATAATAAAATGTTATTATCTAAAATTTTGTTTCCCCTGTATCTTCGAAACAAAGAGGTTTTTCAAAAATCATCAAAGGACAAAATATTCTTAGAATAGTCCAAGGAACAATCCCCTGAATTTTCGCCGCATGTTTAGGAAACACCCTGTATATCCATACGGTAGGTTAGATATGTTATCACAAAGCTGAAGCAGCGAGTTTTTTTGTAAACAAAACCTCAACCCCATCTTTTTTTTCGACATAAAGCAGCTTCATTTCTTCGATTACTTTCCTCTTTGTCAGTGAAACTAAATGTTTTAAATGAGAAATCTTGTGCTCGTTAGATTGTAGGTATCCATCTAGAAAACATTTGCAGTTCAAAATTGCGCGTTTCTTATTTGCACAAATAGAAATTTTCTGTGGGGGGCACCTCTATATAGATCAGAGGAATTTGTCGTACAGATAATAAAGGAGGTAGGAAAGGTTCTTTTTTTCATAATTTTTGGGGGGCACAGCTCCCTCTGGACCCCCTGTATTTTCGACTATGGCGGAAATTAAGATCAGGGAAATTTTTTGTGAAAGGTGTACTTATCTAATAATCTAATGGCACAATAACGTTGTATATATTTTGTTCATTGTTCATGTTGTAACAACCAGTTGGTCCTAATTATTACTAAATTGTTTTCATTCATCCCATAATCGCTTTATGCGAGATTGAACTTGAATTGATGTACTCAAACGAACGTCCAAATATTTTTCGAACCATCAGCTTTCAATCACAGAAATAATAAAACAACAAGAGGAGCAGTGATTCGCAGACCACCAATTGCATTTCGGCCAACTGCCTGTCGATAATCCCACAATCCACCGAAGCAAAGCAGTTTATCTTCCAACAAATCAGGTATCAAACACCCACCATAAACATTGCCCTGCAGACCTTGCAGTCCTGCACAACCGCGATCTCCAGTTACAGTCATACCAACAGGACCAGTGGCATGCGCGAGCCAGCCACCACACTTGCTTCAGTTGTGTTCCAGGTGTTACAATAATTGTAACATTTGTGTTACATTTCAGCTCTAGTGTTTCGATGTTACTTACAAATCTAAATTTAGGTAAAAGTGTAACAATTTTTGTTTCAGCAGTTCCGACTGATGATTTAAGTAGTTGCTGGTATATTCAACATGGGATTAATGAAAAATGGACCAATTCGCATTTGGTGAACCTAAAAAAATTTGAGAAGAGCAGAGCTTTCGAGCGCTCGTTTGTTGGTGAATCAATAATGCAAATACCTCAAGAGTTTGTATAGGACTCGAGATTGATACTTAATATACAGGGTGTTTCCTAAACATGCGTCAAAAATTCAGGGGATTGTTTCTTGGACTATTCTAAGAATATTTTGTCCTTTGATGATTTTTGAAAAACCTCTTTGTTTCGAAGATACAGGGGAAACAAAATTTTAGATAATAACATTTTATTATGAAAAATTACATGAAAATTTAACTTAACATACAAAAACTGTTGAAAATGACCACCTCTAGCCAGCATACAAGCATCCAATCTTCTCGTCATTGACTGCCGAACCCTTTCAAAAACACCAGGATCATTTCTTATTAAGTTACACCCAGCAATGATCCGATTTCGCAAGTCTTCCACATTTAAAAATAAATTGTACCTACTTAGTAAACACAGTACGGTACGCATTTTTATTTAAACTATTATTAATTTTAAAAATATGAAAAATGTTGTTCGCCCTGTATCTTCGAAACAAAGAGGTTTTTCAAAAATCATCAAAGGACAAAACATGCTTAAAATAGTCCAAGGAACAACCCCCTGAATTTTTGCCGCATGTTTAGGAAACACCCTGTATAATGCAAAATCAAAGTACGATCGGAATTACAGTGGAACTTTCCTATAACGAAAGCGCTAAATCAGCAAAAAAATTCGTTCTTAAGAAATTTCGTTATACAGAAAATTTGTTTCTATAGTCGGCAATGTCGCCATCGACTTCGCTGATCAATTTAAGTTTATCATGATTTATTAACCGGAAAACAAAATACCTCTGAAGAAACAATTGAAAAATGGATAATAAATTTAAATTAAACAAAATTGAACAAAATTATAAACCAAAGCCAAATATGAATAACCCGAATTTGACAAATGAGAATTTTAGAAAATGGATTGTGACACTTGCTCGGACTGGACAAATGAAAGTGAAGGATTTGACACTTACCCGGATTTGTAAATTTTTTTTTGAGAGAAATTGTTACTAAATTATTTAATTTTGCGGTAGTTTTAGAATGAGGTTTTATGTTTATTACTGTGCACAGATATTATATTATTATTAACTTTACAGTATTTTAGGGTTTATTTCTGTAGTTCCTGAATAAACTCTTTTATTATTATTATTATCATCATTATTCAAACTTAAGCACTTCCCTTTCGAAATTTTCGCACAACTTTCAGACTAGCGTAATGGTTAGATTGAAACCAACCAGCCAGGGGTGTATTTAAAACTGTTTCAGAAGAATCTCTCTGCCCGTTTAAGGTCGGGATTTATTACGCACGTCCAAAAAAATTTCGGAAAAAACCCAACCTTATACCTTCTTACCAATACCCATTCAAGGACAAAGAGTGATGTTCTTTGAATATTTCGCTATGGAGAGAATTCGCTTCTTTTTAGGGGGTGTTTTTAACATGGAATTTGGATTCTAGGTGCAATGTCTTGTACGAAATTCGTTATACAGAGAAATTCGTTTTACAGACGTTCGTTATAGGGAAGTTCCACTGTATATATGCTGGAAATGATTCAAAAACTGCAATATGTGAAAGAATCGAGAACTTAAACTACGAGTATCGAACATCTAAGGTTCTGATTTCACAATCCTTTCGAGAATTTGCATGATCGTTCACTTCGCCAATTTACATCCTCAAACTCGATCATTTTAATCGAAAGTTTTTTCTTGGAAATATTAGAATTTTTTGTCGATATTATTACGACAGACTTTTCTATGGTTGTATTAACGCAGCCCATTCAATATTTTCCGTAGTGTTTTGAATTGGTATCGAATATTTCACTGCAAATTTCAGCACGATCAATTGGACAAATTCTGAATTATTCGAAAAAATGAATGATTTAAAAAAAAATGGGATTTTGAAATTATGTATGAACATGCAGTATAAGAATCTGCACCCTCAAAATGAATTTAACTGGAATCGAAAATGTTGTTGTGGAAATAATTTTTTTTTCGTTATTCCAATTGAAATTTCTCTGGTTCCAGTATTGAATGTCCAGATATCTGGACAGTTCATTGTAGGTGAATAAAACACTTTTCCAGATAAAAAACTAAAGGATTTTGATGTCTCAACATGTTTCGAGCTAAAAGTAGCTCATCTTCAGGAGAAAAACACAAATGTGAATCTAAAAAACAAAACATTCATGGAGAAACAGCAACAGAGTCAAATACAGAACACTAAATTGAATAGACAAGGAAGGAAAAGTTAAAACAATTAAAATAGAAGAAATGAAGATTTCCTGTAAGTCTAATCTGGTGCCTTTTTAAAATTTTCTTTTGATTTTTCGGTTAGTTTGGTCACTGTTTTTTGTATTTTTCAATCAGCTGATTTTATATCTATTTTAATTGTTTTCCTTCCTTGTCTATTCAATGAAGTGTTCTGTATTCAACTTTGTTGCTGTTTCTCTATGAGTTTTTTGTTTTGTAGCTTCACTTTCGTGTTTTTCTTCTTAAGATAAGCTACTTTTAGCTCGAAACATGTTGAGACATTAAAATCACTCACTCCCAAGTAAACTTGAGTGCTGTTAGGCCAGAAATACACATAATAACGTAATTATCGAATCTACAGAGGAATGATTGATACTACTTGAAAAAATTTCAATAAATAACAAAGTATCAGGCTCTTTGTGAGTATCTTGCATGAAGCCAGAAAATCTCATTTCCATCGTTATCTTGTTTACGGACAGGCGGCTCCTCGAACCATTTTCGGCTGAAAATTCGAAAACAGCCCTTAGGCAAAACGAAATAACACTCTTTCAAGTAGAACGAAAGCTTCAAAAGGTTTTCACAACCGATCATGTGTCAAACCTTTGATGTTACGAAATGTTACAATTCACAATTTTGGCGTGTTACATTTTATGGAAGGCCAAGAACAACGCTGACTTGCTTGCAACGCAAGACCGTAGCGCGAAGACCGGACCAACTGAAGGATAGCTGCACCACGAGCTGAACCAGATCAGCAGATTCGTTGCGAACGCAGGGAAGTGTACTCGAAATCACCGCGGGAGATTAATAAAATTTCCTCGACCACGTCTTTATATCGGACCTATACGACTGCATTAAAGATTATACCATTCCTCACGTGGCAACGTGGCCTTACATGCCTTTTGCAATTCCTAGTTGAAACGAAAATCTGCGACAATATGTTTTACAGACATCCCTCGACCATTTAGTAGTGTTAGCTGACTGAAACTTAGTGTACCTACTACGAATTTTTACCACTTGTGATCTTCCATATCAGGAAACTAGTGAATGGTTCGATGCTGATGATCTATGTTATTCTATCAATAAGGTTCGTTGTAGAACGAATTTAACCGGTAAGTCGTTTTACAGTGCAATCAATTTTTTTCGGGCTCAAGAATGAATGGTTCTATTCACTATTCGGTACAGAAATGAGAAGGAAAGAATAAGGCTCTGTTTGATCGATGATAACACGAAATTCACGTTGAGCTCATCCCTGGATGAGAATCTTTCAATACGGCAATTGTTTAGTATTCGTTTTGGAGTGTGGAAGGTCAATGTACACTGGGGATGATTCTGCAGTCGGTTTTCAATCGATTGCTTTGAAAATTCCATTGTACATAGGTTGATCAGAAGAACTCGTTATCTTTCGAGTTGGTGAGAATGTTTCAGGATGGAACAATGTAAAATTTTTGTATATTTGTGGAATGAAGAAGTTTTGCTATATGTATTCTTTTGAATTGAGAGCTAACAAAATACATGAAACGAAAAAGACCCTAGCTGAGGTTAGTGCAAAACGGGGTACCATACTAGTCTGTGTATGATACCAGCTCAGGAAAAACCTCAGTAGAAAAAACCTTGTCTCGGCGTTTTTACAAAATTGAAAACTAAAACTATTCGAATAAATACCTTCAATATTCAGATACAAAATACTTAATTCTTGCTCTCGGGCCAGGAGGGTATTTTAAACCAGGTCTGACCTTCCAAGTGATCATTCTTCTGTTCTTTTAAGACCGCTACAGGATCCTACTGAAGCGTAATCATCTCCCATAGATTTAAACAGTGCTATTTCATTCTTAATATCGAATTGAATTCCCGAATAATGATAAAAAAGTGTGACAAACATATGTCAAAATGTAAGTCTCTCCTATGCAAGGTTAGCTAATATTTCAGAGGAGCTGGAGAAATCCTGTCAAATTATGTAGATTGCCGGTTTCGTCTAAAAGTTGTCATTCATTCAGATCAAAAAATATCTTCTATAAGAAGAGAAAATTTTAATGGTTGAGGTATCATAATGTGAATTTCCTCATAATTCTTCAGAGATCTATGATTATTTTCATTGGAATCTTTTTTTGAATGGCTTCAGTAAGCGCCTTGCTTCAACTGGAAGGTCACATGTAATCGAGCATGTAATACTGCCAGAATGAACGAAACATGACATTTGAAATATTTACACAATTGAACAAAATTTGACATTTGGAAATTATACATACATATTGGAATGTTTGATTTTTTATTAAGTCTACAATATTGATAATAAACTCATTGCTCATTGAATTTCGAAGAAAATGATCTTAGTGGATCAGGAGCTCAGGACCAAGTTCTTTCTTCTCGTAAAACCAAGTTTCTTCTCAATATATCGTGGTCCAATATTATCTTAGGTGTTATATTATTATCACGAAAGTTATAAAATAAATAAATCTTTCATGATAAAAATTTCCGTTCAAATTCTTCAGCAACCCAATTTTTATGTGATATACAGACATTTAGAGAACAATAAATCGAATTAATAAAAAAAATGATCGTGCGTACAATTAACATATCGATTCATATATGCTCGCAGTTTTCGATAACCAGCATCATACGCAGGAATTCAAAACAAATTCAAAATAAAAGGAAAATGGAAAATGCAGTTGAAAATTTGAAAACTACTCAAAGCTAATACTTGAATAAATAAACAGCGTACGGCCGTAGAATAGTAAAATTACAAAAAAAGTGAAGCAACTATTCTGAGCTAGAGTAAGTGTATGTTTGAAGAGCTTTTCTTTGTCCGACTGGATTGAACCTGGTGTAATGAGTTCTTTACTTGGAATTTATAAATGTTTTAAATTAAAAAAATTTCGCTTTATCTAGGGGATAAAAGTATCCTGAGCTCTGATCGTTAACGCTTCAATCTTCTTTAACTAATTTTTTTCATTAGAAAGCACAAAAACTTGTAGAAATGCTTTTGTTTTCCTGACTTTTCGAAGTACATATCCACATAGCAAGGGAAAATATTTGATGTATTTGATTGATTGATCTTTGTTCAATAAATTAATTACCAGAATATCATTCTATTATAAAACGAATGAAAAAAATGAATGCAATTCAAATGTGATTTATCGTTCTCCCAATGTGAACAAGCGCTCAAGAGCTTAATGAAATCTCATATCTATAGATATATTTTCAGCTTAGATTTGATGATATACTTGCTATGAGGACTTTAGAATAACAAAAAGTTTTAATATTGACGGCGTTATAATACGTAGTTGAAGATCAAGATTTTGAAAGGAACAATTTTTTTACATCTACTGTTGGTTTTATCGATTAAAAATCAGTGCTATTGTGGGACGAGCAGCTGCTATTTGTTTGTTCGAGGAAATTGAAATATCATGACCTTACCTTATCTGACACTTTTGAGTAAAATATAGAATGCCGGTCAGAATTATAGAATAAATACATTTTCTCAAAACAACAAAATCCTTTGAATTTTCAAATTTCAACTTAGTAGAAACATACTAATAAAATACCTACATATGATCATAACTGAAGCGCAGTTTTTCATCTAAATATTCACGTGAGGAAGTGCTTGAACAAAACTATAATGGTCGGTGTCAAATTTCATCAGCTACCATCGCCTCAAAGTAATTAAATGAGCTATGACAAAGTGCACATACTGAAAACCTCTAACTAACTAATAAAAAAAAACTCTCGAAAATTTCCGCACGCCTGTAACGAAGATACAAGGACCTTGCCAAAAAAGTACCCCTTTCCTATTCGAATATTTAGAGGGTTGATGGGGATGGCACAGGGTGCAACAAAAATGAATAAAAATTCGTTAAAAGAGCAACAAAAATTGACTTGTTTCAGGATTTTGTTGCCAAATTTTTTTATTCCGAAAAATTGAATTTGTTCTATAATTTTGACGCACACTGTATAAGTATTAAGATAATCATTTGAATGTATAATAAGCTGAAAAATTTAATGTTCAATTCAGAATGGAAAAAGCAATGTACTTTTCCGACATGAAAAAATCAATTTTATTCAATCACACCCAGTTGATCTTCGAATAAGATGCCGAGAAAACCTGTACAAGAATAATATCCTTCAACTATGGCTATCGAGCGTAAGGGCAACAAGCCGAAGTTCAGGTTTTACGACTGGTATATTTGATCGATCCGTGACTTACATTATTATCTCTACCATCCACCGGTCTTTTTTCGGCCTTCTTACCATTCCCCCTTGTTTCGTGAAAACAGAATAAATTGAGAATTAATCTAATAAATTCTGATACCCCAGACCCAAAATCATTTCCTCGAATGGTTATTTTCAGAATACCTCTTAAACTTTCACTGTTTCATTTTTGCTAAGCAACTATGAAGTACTTGTTCGGAAATTTGAAGAAGGTCAGTTTATGGATGTATTATTCATTTGAAGGTTTTCATGGAGAATAGAAAATTGTATTTAGATTGCGTTACAGTAAAAAAACATTCTAGAAAAGCTCTTATCCGTGTTAATGTTTATAGTGGAAGGACTGTAATTAATCAAATTTGAATAAACCTTAATTTACATGTCTCATTCGTATCATACATGTATTCGAATTTTCTGATTAAAAGTTATTATACCTATCCTCAATTTTCACCTAATATTACCTAGATCAAGTAAAAAATAAAAACCATACTCGTTCTGCACAAAACTAGTCTGCATGTCTATTCTGCATTCAAGTTGGAGAAACAAAATAAATATTATAACCATCTCGATGGCTATGTGTAGTGGCTGAATCAGCCTTCTGAAGGTCTGAGTACGTTTCTACTTGAGTAGAAACTTACTAATGACATACCTACTTAAGATCATAACATAACTGTAGCGCAGTGTTTCATACATTCTAACTTTTCATGTGAGGGGCTTAAATAGTGCATGAACAGAACTGTGATGATCGACTTTCATTCGGTGACAAATTAAATCAGGTACCATCTACTCAAAGTGAACGATCAATGGCGAAGTGCACTTAGTGGAAACCTCTTTGAACTAACTAATTAAAAAAAAATTTCTTCTTGAAAATTTTCGCACGCCTGTAAAGAAGATACAAAGACCTTGCCAAAAAAAGTACCACATGAGCCACTTTTCCATTCAAAAAATTTGAAGAGTTGAAGGGGGTTGGACAGGGTACAACAAAAATCCTTCAAAAATACATAAAAATTCGGTAAAAGTGAAACAAAAATTGACCTGTTTCAGGATTTTGTTGCCAAATATTTTTCTTTTGAGAAAATGAATTTGTTCCATAATTTTGAGACGCTGTATATTTTACTCAAAAGTGTTAGAAAGGCAAGGTCATGATATTTCAATTTTCTCTAACAAACAAATAGCAGCTGCTCGTCCCATAAAAGCAGATGATTTTTAATCGATAAAACCAACAGTAGATGTAAAAAATTTGTTCCTTTCAAAATCTTGATCTTCAACTACATATTATAACGTCGTCAATATTAAAACTTTTTGTTATTCTCGAGTCCTCATAGCAAGTATATCATTGAATCTGACGAAGCTGAAAATATATCTATAGATATGAGATTTCATGAAGCTGGTTTAGGTACCTATAACAAAAATCCTTCAAAATGCATGAAAATTTGGTAAAATTGAAACAAAAATTGACCTGTTTCAGGATTTTTTTGCCAAATATTTTTCTCTTGAGGAAATGAATTTGTTCCATAGTTTTGACGCTCACTGTTTAAGAATTAAGATAATCATTTGAATGTATGAAGGGGCGAAAAAGATTGAATGTCTCTAAATGTAAGACTTGAATAGTCAAACACTTGGATTGGGTACATAATAACCTAGGGTTGAGCTTATTGAAAGAGATTGATGAATCAATGAGCGAATATTTAGAAAATGTTGTTTTGACAACCATAGATAACAAATTAAATGCGTTGGAATATTTCAAATATTCGCTTTCGACGATTGTTTTCGGTTTCATTTGGATTTTCCTGAGATCGTAAGTGAACCGACAATGTTTCAACTTGGAAATAAACTAGTTTTATTACCAATGTAATTCTTGATTTACCACAGTGTTTGCAGAGCATGATATGGCGTATCATCATTGAGTTTTCCCACTTTTCACACTCGTCAGTTTCTGTTGACCCTGTTCTCATCTTATGTTTCCTTTAGTAACAATGTCCTGATGTGAGAAAACGAGTGAGAAGGCCTAACTTATTCTTACTGAGATCGAGATTACTTTTTGGATCTTGCAGATGGAATGATTCATTCCCGGAAGATTCCTCCAGAGTGCTTATCTTTCTGTTTCTTCCTTCGCCAAAAGCTCTTTCTAATAACCCTGTACAGCATGACTTTTTCGTGCCTTTTTGTCGGCCTGACCGATTCCGCCTGAAATTTCAACGAAAAGCGCATGCGCCTGGGACTATTTTGGTTGCAAATAAACAAAACCGGTTCAATCCCCTGAAACGTGGGGATTTCGAGCCTTTTCGTAGAAATGTCCAGTTTTAATGAATGGGCATATTATAATGAACAAATAGATGAAGTAACATACTTTTTTTACCTATATATGAATAATTTCGACTCATGACTTTTATTGCCTGATTTTTAATTCATCCAAGGCTACAGATCTCCTGTAAAACCTTTTTTTGTTATTTTTCAGAATTACAGTTACAGTTGAAATAATAGTTCTAAGTTATTTTTCTCAATTCAATTTCATCTTCTATTGTTTGCATCATGATTTTTCATATCAATACAGATACCATGGCATTCTTTCGAAAATATTTCAACAAAACACAAGCCTAAGGTAAAATATCAATTTCTTCAAAGTTTGCAATTTTGGAATTACTATCTGAAATCCCTTGAAACAACCCTTAAAAAGGCATGGTGTAATAGTGCCACTCATTTGGGGGAAATCTACCCAACAAATAGCCCTGAAAAAAGTCTCGAATATAGACATGAAAAAAGGCATGGTGTAATAAGGGTATAATAGGTGCATTTGCCTATACCACAAAAAAGTTCTGAGCCAGTAAGTAGCGGTTGTGCTTCCTTTCTGCCCTGTGTATTAGCCTCTTCGTTTCCTTTGGTTACGGATTGACCAGGAACCCAGACAGTTCAGTGCTTTGATAGCAGCTTGGCTATCAGAATGAATTTATGTCAAACTCTTGATAGTTTCTTTTTAGGTTTATATCTATTTATCTCTTGATTAAATCTGAAATTGTTTGATCTATACTCAACAAAATATCACTAAATATAACTACCAAAAAATATAATATATTTTTCCCCAACCTATTATTATCCTCATTTCATGAACATTCTGTTAGTTTGTAAATACTGTGGAACTTTCCTATAACGAACGTCTGTATAACGAATTTCGTAGAAGACATTGCACCTTTAATCCAAGTTCCATGTTGAAACACCCTCTATAACGAAGTAAATTCTCTCTTTAACGAAATATTCAAAGAACATCACTCTTTGAATGGGTATTGGTAAGAAGGTATAAGGGTGGGTTTTTCCGAAAATGTTTCCGGACGTATGTAATAAATCCCGACCATCATTACGGCGGGCAGAGAGATCCTTTTGAAACAGTTTTAAATACACCCCTAGCTGTTTGGTTTCAATATAACCATTACGCTAGTGTGAAAAGTTGTGCGAAAATGTCTAAAAGCAAGTGCTTATAAGTTTGAATGATAAACTTAAATTCATCAGCGAAGTCGACCGCGACCTTGCCGACTATAGCAACAAATATTCTTTGTAACGAATTTCTTTGCGGATTTAGCGCTTTCGTTATAGGGAAGTTCCATTGTAATTATATTATAAATTGACCGTCAAAATTCCATTCGATCAGATGAAAATTACTCCTGATATTCTCGTTGTCTTTTCGTGAGAAACTGCGGCACCTATATTCTTGTGTTGCATAAACCTTGAGGCTAACATTAAACTAACACGAGCACACAGATGAAAGCATATAGGAAAAGGTTCACGAAAAAAGGATAAAACCTAGAATTCCGAAAGAGTGGTGAAGGTTGGTTTTGATTGATTTCAGCCGATTGCGTGACCTAGACATTAGGCCAATTTCATTTACGGAATTGGGTCGTTTGAACTAATAATATCACAGGTCGTTTCATGCAGCCCTGTTCAATATTGCGATGGGTTTTTCCGTGAAGAGATTTTCGATGAGCATGACACTAGAGGAATTTTGACAATTTCAAATATCTCGTAGAATTCATATTTGAGTATCTAATCATTCGAATGGCCTTCATTAAATAACTATTAACAATGAATTTTTATTTATCAATTAAGAAACTTGTTTGACATATCGGCCTTTGAAATAAACATACATATCAGTTGTTGTTGGATACAATAGATTTCTTTGTGTTTAATGGGTATTGGTTTTATAACCATTCCAAATCGAATATTTGATGAATGACTGTGAAACTATGAACAACATTTCAGTGTGCTATGATTTGGTCAAATGAAACTTGTGTTGAAAATTTCGTTTGAATACTCAAAAGTTCTTCACTGAAGAATGGATAGTATATTTTCTTCATTGTCAAATGAAAATAACAGTATTTCTGGCGTCGGATGAAGAAATAACCTTGGTTTTCGGATAACGAATATTTACCAATGCTCAGTTCGTATTTACTGAACAATCAATCATTCTTTGTTATTCCAAGAAGCAGATGTTTAGTCGATGACGAATTCAATGAAAAATATTGTCTTGAACAATTACTTTTCAACAATTGATAATATTCGGAAAGTTCAAAGATGCTTGAGGCCCTGATACATGAGTATTGTTGAAAGGAATACAATTAAGTACCTATACCATACGAAAAAAGATTTAATAAGCCTGTGGACATGGAAACGTTTCGGTTTATTCGTGTGGTTCTGATAATTGATTATGAATTCCAGATTTTAATGGTTATTTCGAAATTCAAATTCAGTGGAACTTCCCTATAACGAACGTTTATTAGTTCATAATCATGAATGACGATGCAATTTCAACTGTGATAGCATAATCAATGCAAATTTTCATTCCAAAATAATCGAATTTTCATGAATTATCGAATCTTTCAGAAATAAGCTAAAGCCCACATGCATTTGATTTATTTCTATTTTCATGGCTTAAAATTCTACACATAGATTATAGAGTATAGAAAGATAGGAAACGGCCCTGCATTCGTAGTACTAAAAAACGACTACATTTTTTGGTTCACATTTGACCCAGAGATAGTACTACTGAAGATCAATTTGTTTATAAAATCTGTAATTTTATTGAAAATATAAAGGAAACTGTAATAAGAATCGACGCGAAATTCGTATTCCCTTTAGGATGTTTTATTTTATATATTTTAAATCCATAATTTTCAATAAAATTCAGTATTTCATGTGTAATATTTTTATTATGCATTTATAGAAGATATCACAGATATATAAGGGTATTATTGTGAGATTTATACATGGATTGAATATGAATATACTTAGTGCGTCTGTGGATTTCCAGTTTCTGGCTCAGTTCAATTGCAGCTTCGTTGTCCACGAATTGACGGAAAATTTCCCTGAATAGTCACTTTAACCATTTCTTTTTCCGTGCATCTTCACTATCAGCCACTATTTCTGCCTCTATCGTGGATTGCAACAGATGATTGACGTTGATCGAGCAAAGACATAGCTTTACCTGCATACATCCAGAAAACACCAGTTGATCATCCTGTTTCACTATCTCGTTCCGCGTTCGTAATCTGCATTACTGACGGCTACAAACCCATCTCTTTTTCACTTTTTTCGGGACGACACTAACGGCAAAAGCCGTTCGAAGTGGAATAATATTTGTGCAAACAAATTGATTGGCACTTATTTATATCAATGACATTTCCCATGTATATTGATTTCGAAATTTATAATCATAGAACCAGAATTTTAACCATTCTATAGTAACTTAGTTCACATTTGACCCAGAGATGGCGCTCATACACTGTAGTCGTGTCGTTTCCTATCTTTATACTATATTTTTTGATTCTACATAGCAACTGGATAACCAAGTAAATGAATTTGTGTATACGAATATCTTAGAATGAATGCTTGAATTTTTTTTATTTTATAATACGGTTGTAGAAAAATATTCTTAAGCGTTATACTATTTTTATTTATTTATTTAACGTTTAAAAAACATTTACTAAAAGTACTCAAACCTAAAAAAAATCAAAGTTAATTTGCGTAACAAGTCCGGAAGGTAGGGTTTTTGGACGATTACACAAAATTCTACGACCACGTCATATTGAATAAATCATAAGGTAATTATTCTTGAGAATATTTCTCCTTTATTCACCACTTTCGGAAACTCTCGTTCCATTATTCGAACTAAAAGCTGCATTCTCCTCCGCCTTGTATAAATATGAAACGTCAGTCCGAATGGCATATCACAATTTAATTTAGCAAAAAAATGTCGGCCAGTCAAATGCCGAGACTTCAAGGGGGTGCGAACTGCGAATCCTAATAGAATGTCACAAGAAAATCTGAAGTTTCTCAATTATCGTTCGTTAGGAATAAAATACGATGTCATTTTCTCTTGGTGGCAATATCATAATTTGAAGTTCGCACTGTTTAGTACTATAGAAGGCTGTGCACCGAACAAACGCGGGAGTGTTACTGTGACCCATGAAAACTTCCAGCGCTCTCAAATTTCAGTGAAAATTATGGTTGAGGAACTATCTTATCAACTCGAAAAGTTTATATCCCTTCAAACTTCCAGGCACCAGTTATCCTTCGGCGAATGTTCTCTTCTTTGAGTGTTTTGAAAAATTCACATAGAAAAGCGATGAAGTTGAGATAAGTTTCGTGTTCAGAAAAGTGGGTAGACTCGGATAGTTCTAATATTACAATGAAATACATCGAGTGAGGTCAGATGTTACAAGTTCGTTATTTATACAGGGTGGCCATTTGAAAACGAAACAGACGAGATTACAGACGAAATAAATTTTTTCGATAGAAATGCTCGGACAGGTCGATTTCTGTTTCGAGGGGGACAACTTAAGATGTAGGTTACGGACGCATAGCTCTTCAACCCTTGCTACTACAACCCTCACCCCCAATTTTTGAATAGGGAAGATGGGGTGAGTGATACCTCATTTGAAAGGTATTTTTATACTGATTTCAGCAAGGTAATTGTTTTTTCATTTTATGCATTAGTTCTCGAAATATTCTTAACTAGGTATTTGAAAAAGAAGTGGTGTTTTTATGGCACTTGTAGTGTTTTTTTGTGAAAAATCGACATTTTGAGCTTCAAAACAACCATGTTTAACTAAATGTCGTTGATTGAAGAATTCTGCGGTTCTATTCGCACATTGATTGTCTGCAAAAAAAAGTGAAATTATTTCCACCCGCTCTGCAATTGAATAAACCATGTCGCACAATGAATTAGAACACATACAAGTCTCGATTCAAAACTAAGAATAATTCACATGTCAAAGAACCAGTAAGCCAACTTAATGATCTGTTCGTAATAAATAAAAAATTATCGATTCTCATTTTTTTGAAAAAGATATGAATTCAATAATCAACAAAATAAAAACATTATTGAAGCCAACTGAGAAAACACTTCATTATTAAGTCGGAAATCCTTTCACGAATTGGGACTGGAATATTTCTATGGCATCATAAATGATTTGATTTTCTTACCTGGTAATCTGATTAGAGATATGTACGTATTTGGACTTTTTGGAGATTTCTATCGATCAAGTGTTACCGTATGTTATTGGAAATACTGCAAATTATATCGAAGTTAATTTAGATTGAGTTTCAGCAAGATTGAGATCCTTCGCAATACGCTTTGTTTGTTCGACATCTTGATTAAAGATTTCTATGTCAGTGGATTGGAGGAAGGAAGCCACAGTCATGGTTGTTTTGAAGCTCAAAATGTCGATTTTTCACAAAAAAACACTACAAGTGCCATGAAAACACCACTTCATTTTCAAATACTTAGTTAAGAATATTTCGAGAACTAATGCATAAAATGAAAAAACAATTACTGTGCTGAAATCTGTATAAAAATACGTTTCAAATGAGGTATCACTCACCCCATCTTCCCTATTCAAAAATTGGGGGTGAGGGTTGTAGTAGCAAGGGTTGAAGCGCTATGCGTCCTTAACCTACATCTTAAGTTGTCCCCCTCGAAACAGAAATCGACCTGTCCGAGCATTTCTATCGAAAAAATTTATTTCGTCTGTAATCTCGTCTGTTTCGTTTTCAAATGGCCACCCTGTATGATAGATGAACAAAACATGAATGTATTCGAAAGAACTTTTCTGTTTCTCAGTAACAAAAATAGAGAAATTATTTGACTGATTGTATTGAATGTGAACTTGTTTCAAAAATAAAAAATTTTCAATAATGAAATATGTATTGTGTCATATTTGGAACGTAGGTCCAGTTCAGGCATTATGGGCATTTTCAGTGATATACAAAAAAATCATTTGAGAAATAATCATAATAATAATCTTATAATCATAGCGGTTATTCGTTTTTCGTTTTGTAGTCAGGTTTTCGGGAGGAAAATCATTGAAATCACCGAAATAAGCTAGGGAATTCAAATGATAAGTATTGGCGGTTGATTGTGACTAACGCACTAGCTTTCATTTCAACGGTTGAAAGTTGAATCATAGTTCACAACAATACCAACTTTGAGTGTTTTGAAAAATTGACATAGAAAAGCGATGTAGTTGAGATTAGTTTCGTGTTCAGAAAAGTGGGTAGACTCGGATAGTTCTAATATTACAGTGAAATACATCGAGTGAGGTCAGATGTTACAAGTTAGTTATTTATATGATAGATGAACAAAACATGAATGTATTCGAAAGAACTTTTCTGTTTCTCAGTAACAAAAATAGAGAAATTACAAAGGCGAATCAAATATAAACGGGACTTTGCGCTTTTCACAATAGTGGAGAGTGAACGTTCCTGATTTTTTTGTTGTTGGGTAGGTTTGTCATGAGTAGGGAAAGCACGTGGGCTTGCCTCATCGACCCTCTCGGTGTCCACTGCGACGATGTTTGAGCAAGAGGTACCTCCGTCAATTGCGCAAAGTGTTGTTTTCTCCACTCCTTACTTGCTTGTTTAGACCCTAGGGTGTAGTGGTGCACCAATGTTTCATCACAGGTGATAATGTGAGTGAGAAATGGGTCTCATTGTTCCTGAAATCGTGCAAGAAGACGCACACACACCTGAAAACGATGCAACTTCTGGTCAGCTGTGAGAAGGCGAGGAAACCACCTGGCGCAACCCTTACGGTACCCTTGGTCTTCTGTGAGTATGGAGTAGGTGCTCCCATAACTTATCCTGACCAAACTTGCAATTTCAGAAGTGGTACGACGTTGGTCGTCTTTAATAAGCTGTCGAACACTACTGATGTTGTTCGCTGCGGTCATGGCTCTCATTTTCAACACAATCACGACCCTCCACGAACTGTTTATGCCATGCAAACACTCTGACTTGCGACAGTGTCTCTTATCCGAACATTGACAGTCAATCTCCTCAAGATTTTGGCCAGTTTTAATCCTTCTGCTACGAGAAACTTGAATACAACACGTTGCGAAATTGACGAAGGTACCTCTTGATCAAACATCGTCATAGTGGACACCGACAGGGTCGATGATTCAAGCCCACGTACTTCCCCTACTCCTGATAAACCCACCCAACAACAAAAAAATCAGGAAAATTCTCCCTCCACTATTGTGCCTGAAAAGCGAAAAGTCTCGTTTATATTTGATTTGCCCTCGTATTTGACTGATTGTATTGAATGTGAACTTGTTTCAAAAATAAAAAATTTTCAATAATGAAATATGTATTGTGTCATATTTGGAACGTAGGTCCAGTTCAGGCATTATGGGCATTTTCAGTGATATACAAAAAAATCATTTTAGAAATAATCATAATAATAATCTTATAATCATAGCGGTTATTCGTTTTTTGTTTTGTAGTCAGGTTTTCGGGAGGAAAATCATTGAAATCGCCGAAATAAGCTAGGGAATTCGAATGATCAGTATTGGCGGTTGATTGTGACTAACGGGCTAGCTTTCATTTCATCGGTTGAAAGTTGAATCATAGTTCACAGCAATATCAACTTTGAATGTTTTGAAAAATTGACATAGAAAAGCGATGTAGTTGAGATAAGTTTCGTGTTCAGAAAAGTGGGTAGACTCGGATAGTTCTAATATTACAAAGTAATACATCGAGTGAGGTCAGATGTTACAAGTTAGTTATTTATATGATAGATGGACAAAACATGAATGTATTCGAAAGAACTCTTCTGTTTCTCAGTTACAAAAATAGAGAAATCGATTGTATTTAATGTGAACTTCACACTAGCGTAATGGTTAGATTGAAACTAAACAGCCAGAGGTGTAATGATTTAGTTAAGGTCGGGATTTATTACGTACGCCCGAAAAATTTCGGAAAAACCCACCCTTACACCTTCTTACCAATACCCATTGAAAGAGTGATGTTCTTAGAATATTTCGTTATAGAGAGAATTTACTTCGTTTTAGAGGGTGTTTTTAACATGGAATTTGGATTCAAGGTACTATGTCTTGTACGAAATTCGTTGTACAGAGAAATTCGCTACACAGACGTTTTTTATAGGGAAGTTCCACTGCATATTCAACCACTTCTTATTTCTGAATTACAATTTCTCCTTTCTGAATTACATATTACTATTCCGAAATTCAAATTATCGTTTCTGATTATAAAGTTCTTATTCTTAAATTCAAATTACCTATTCTGAATATGAACGCACTATTCTGAATTACAATTTCCATGTTCTGAAATTCAATTTGCTTTTCTCAATTACATTTTACGTTTTCTGAATTGCAATTGGGAAAGGGTATAGTTGTAAAACAGCTTCATTTCCAAATTCCCACTTGAAACTATCTTGAAAGGATTTCATCAGCCCAAACCATTTATATCACGGGAAGGTGTAGACTCCGCTGCAGAAATGCGTATAACGACATAATATAGAAATGAATAATGTCACATCATCAACAACAATAGCGAAACTTTATAGTCTAGCTTTATACATCACACGATAACTCTAGTTTGTTTTCATAGCATGTGTGTCGTAGAAAAGGAAGCCCGAAATTCTAAAATGTCTCATTTATGAAAAGCTCCGTTCGGGTTGGTTTATCTCAAATTCATAGAAGAGTGCCTCTCCCAAAACTTGATGAAACGTTATGGTCCATCATTTTAAAACGTGAATAACTCAGTTGATTGATGAAGGAGACGATAAACATTAATTTTAATCCAAAGATCTTACATCCACAGCGGTATTTCTGTTTACATATAACTTAAGATATTATAACCCACTCGAGACTTGTTATTTATGATACAAGTGTTTGAAGTAACATTTCATTTAGTATCGAAAGAAATAACGTAGAAAATTCAGAATAGTTATACAGAATAGATCTTGTTATTTTTGCGGCAACTTTCAATGTAACGCCAGATTGATTGAAATTTCACTAGATTTGAATGTCTTGGAATAACAAATTAAGCTTCCTCAAAACATTATCTAAAAAAAGTGGTCAGGATGAAAATTACGACCACATTCTTTATTAAGTGGAACAAAGGACCCCGCACATTTTGTATGGGAATTGGCTCCCGGTGGATTTGGCTGAAAATTTGATATGATGTTCTACTAATCCTTCTGATCGAATGTCTCCACAGTCACAAAGTTAAAAAATGCATACTTCTAGGAGTTTTTAACGATTTTTTGTATCCATTATGGCACATTTCTTATGGGAATTGGGTCCCGGTGGATTTGGCTGAAAATTTGATATGATGTTCTACTTATCCTTCTGATCAAATGTCTCTACAGTGACGAAGCTGAAAAATGCATACTTCTAGGAGTTTTTAGCGATTTTTTGTATCCATTGTGGCTTACGTATTACCGTTCACACAGAAATATTTAAAAATATTTCGAATTGACAGAATCTGCTCTCAATAATCACGAAATATTCTCAAACATTTCTGTGTGAACGGTAATACGTAAGCCATAATGGATACAAAAATCGCTAAAAACTCCTAGAAGAATGCATTTTTCAGCTTCGTGACTGTGGAGACATTTGATCAGAAGGATTAGTAGAACATTATATCAAATTTTCAGCCAAATCCACCGGGAGCCAATTCTCATACAAAATGTGCGGGGTCCTTTGTAATTTATATTTACGGGAAGCATTTTTATTTTTTATCTCGTTACTCCAGTGTGTGAGATTGTAACTTATATCGTAACACCCTTATATAGGGTGTCTTCTTTCAAAGTGGAAAAACTTCGTGGAAGTGATTATAAAAGTGATTTGCAACAAAAAATGTCACTTAACACATGGTCGAAACGTTGACGGTTATTCTTCAATTTAACATTTCTTGATTTCACGAAAAATTTCAAGTTTTTTCTCTAAAAAGATCATTATTCAGTTTTCCTTGAGGTCTCATCAAATTTGATAACATATTCTGAAAGGGCAATAAATTTGCTACAAGATGAGAGAGTCTGTTTGCAGAAAACACTTTTATTGCAGGCGTGTTAAGGATAAAAATATCTGGATTCTGAAGTTAGTCCTATTTTTCCAATGGTTTTTTCGATGAAATATTAATAATTATGCACACGCTTTCTCTTCAGTAAAAAATACCTCATTTAGTGTACTTCCGAATGACATATATCAACTTTTGTGCTAACTGCTCATTCTCCACTGTAATATCATGGCTAACATGATAACAACGAAAAAGTCTAAAAATTCCAAACCTAAGTTTGCTCTATTTTGACGCTCTTCGTGATTGAATCTTAGTGTAATTTTATGGAAATCATCAATTCATCTTGAAATGAAATAATAACGAAGAAATGGACCTCCTTCTTCAATACATTTGACACATCGTTTTGTATAATCACCCCTCTAAGTTTGTCCACTTTAATAGTAGACACCCTGTATATTATTAACAATTGCTGGCAAAAATTATATTTATCAGCTATAAGAATACAGAATTACTAAAATATTGGATCTTAGAAGGACTTCATGATTGCTTGATTGATGAATATATCGAATAATGAAAAAAAATACGAAAAAATTTAAGAAATTAGAGTGAAAAAGTAGATTAGGTATACCACAAGTCAATAATGATTGCTATTATATCCAGAAAAAAAAACTATTTCAACGAGTGTTATACATACATCGATGAATTTTATTGATTGATAAATATGTTATTTTAAGTCTGATTTGATTTGAATTTTTTTTCTGTTGTATGTAAGTTCATATGGAATCAATCACCAATCTTGAATTTCAAGAAAGCTTGGCTTACTTCATTTTATACTGGATGAAATGAAGTTTGTTTTTACTTCATCTTCAAAACAACCCCTGGTGTGTTCCAGATATCCACCGTGTGATTTCTTATTTTATCATCAAGATGCATCTTCTCTTAATCATTCTTCATTTATTACAGTAGCCTAATTTTTGTTAAAGATACAGGGATTTCAAGAAAACATGAAATTCCACAATTCCGAGCCCAAAATCCGAACGTAATGTAAATAAATTGAAACTAAGTGAAAAACATAAAACATAATCGAAGTTTTAACGTCACATGTTGTTTTTTATGGACCGGTCATTGGAGACGATTTCGTGCTAATCTATCTATCTATCTTCTATATTAATAAAACAGGATCTATGGTTACCGTCAAAATGCAATATCTTTCAAACGGCTTCACCAAATTGGATAATTCTTTTTTTGTTGTTTTCATAGTTGCTAGGGCAAGGTTTATACAACAAAATATTTCCAAAAAAATTGTTCAGAAAAAAATAAAAGGCTTTCCTTTTTCTTACGACCAATCAAGCAGTCATAGAATACATATTTATAGGTTATAATGATTTTGACATTTGGAAAAAAAGTGAAGTTACATCGAGTGATTCGAAAATTTGAAATTTTAATCAGAAATAACGTATGAACTAACATATTATACATCAATTTTTTACTTATGCCATATTTTACAAATTTTAAACCTATGATGTATGAATGTATTTTGGATTGCCTGATGCCCGTATGTTTATGATCACAAATCAGATCAACAGATGGCGTTGTAGTCGTTAATCGTTATCTAGGTTATTCATCTATTCTGCAACTAAACGGCTGGATCGAATTGAACGAATTTTTGTGTATGCAGAACAACGTCTGTTGGGTGCGCTAGTGTATTATAATGGCAGACCGCATTTTACTAGGATTATCAGAGATAATTTGACAGAGGTTGATATCCAAAAATTAAATTGGCCTGCTCTAAGCTCAAATTCGAACCCAATTGGGCAAGTTTAGTGTACTCGTGGGAGGAAAATTCGATCTCGCGTACCAACTCCCGAAAATTTGCAGCAGACAAGACGAATTGAACCTGTAGTCCGTGCACGCGGGGAAAACACTTATTCTCATTAGGTGTTTATGTTTTCCACTTAGTTTCCAGTTTAAGTTCGGATTTCAAGATAAATTTGTTAAAGTGCTGTTGGAGCCATAGCATAAAAATGTGAAATTTAATATTTTTACTGAAAATCCTGTATCTTCAACAAAAATGAAGCTATTGTAATAAATGAAAAACGAGTTTATCAAGAGAAGATTTGTCTCGATGATTAAATAAGAAATCACACGGTGGAACAACTGGGACACTCCAAGGGTGGTTTTAAATTAATTCGTTTCACACCAAAAAATGACGAACGCCAAGTTTTGTTGAAATTCGAAACTAGTGATCGATTTTGTATTTTATGGGTCGATTACATTGAGATACAAGCTGCTACTGAGCGAGTTTAGAAGCGAGTTAATTGTGAGATTGTGATGATTACACACAAAACTGTCTACTCGCTGAGTAGCCAACAATCTAGCGATCCACGTGAGGTTTATGTTTGTATCGTTGTCAAGGATCTAAGATAATTGTCAAATAAGTTTTCGAATTTAAGAAACAGGAATCACCGAGTAGATGAGAACTCACAGACTCAAATTTGATTACACACGGCTTGATTACATGCCAACAAGCCAAAACGTCAGCGATTTAGCCTGTAAAGTAGCCCAGCTTTCAACCTAAGTCGCAGCTTTTTTACAAACATATTGTTGGCTTGTGTTGTGAACACGATTGCACTGAGCGAATTTACAATCACCTACTAAAATCGCTCAGTAGCAGTTTGTAAAGTATCTCAATGTAATCGATCCATTACCTATAATTGAAAAAAAAAAACCCCAAATTGGACTGGCATAGATCAGTTTTGACTTTCGTGTCCTTGAAAAGGATAGTTTATTGACATCCTTATTCCTTGAATAGTTCAAAATTATGCGAGGTAGTTGGCAGAGATTTATATTTCTTCAGAATGCGCAAATGGCATTTATATAGACCTGAGCGAACTTTTCTCGGGATGCATGTATATTTAGAATCCAACGTCCCTTAGCTCATTGAAGACATATGCCTGGAATTACATATTCATGAAGCGAATATGTAGAAATTATGTTACAGTTGGTCTGTCCATAAATTACAAGCTTTGCTTGCTCAGGATCTACAATCTTTCAGTCGCAGTTTGGTGGTGGATTGCTGACCGCCACAGTTTCCGTTTTTAATGGAATATGCTAATTATGAATGTACCCATAACGCAGAGAATAGTGACATGAGAAAATAATGAACGCTATCAAGTTCCCATGGGAGCGATGTATTAATGACTTCTGAGAAAATTGTTTTCGAGACAAACCGAGTGTACCATTCTGAATGAATATTTGAGGATCCGTATCTTGCGGTGAATTCCTTATGTACATTATTCTGGATATTATCAGCGTGGTTTCCGAGAATCTGGGTAATTTCGGAGTTATAACTTGTAAACTGGGAAGTTGAACATTTCCGTGGAATTTTTTTTTAATATAGTCGCGGTAACAGCTGTATATATTTTTTCACTGTTGATTTTATGGAGGTGTAATCTCAGTGTGAAAGGTTGCACTCACCTGAAAGTTTATTTCTGTCTTTTCATGGTGGCCGCATTGGGAAAGATATCAGTTATTTGAGTGAAGCGTTGATGTGAAGTCAGAAGCTTTTTATGTCATTTTTGAGCGCTCGTTCAACTTAAACGAGTGCTATATCGTTTTGCCCAAATGTGTAATCTTAGAATTTTGAGCAGACGAAATGGTCTCAAGTGATAGTGTTCGTACCTTGATGAAGAATCCGTGGTCAAATTCAATTCTGTCCGTGGGGCCGGCCGTCCGTTAGCACGATAACTTTTGAAGGGATCGTCCTAGAGACTTGAAATTTTCAGGCCATTCAAAATTTTTGTTTCTCGATATCTCAGACCAAACGAAACCCATCGAAATGAAATGTTACGGCCACATTAAAGATGCTCATATTAAGCCTCATGCAATTTTTTTGTGGCCATTATGTACACAGAACCATAGAACATTCAATTTGAATAATGAGAAAAAGAAATTTCATATTTTCAAAAAAATATGTCTGATTGGATTGAAATTCATTTGTGAATGAGAATTGATACATTGAAAGTTCATGCAAAATTTTGTGATGATAGTGTTAACAGAACCATATAAAATTCAATTGTTTTATTGAAAGAAGGATCTTTAAATTTCCACAACAGGATATCCTACTCGAATGAATTTTTTTTTGTGAATCAAGACTGATATGTGTATGTCTTTGTTCGTTGACGGGATTAGTTCCGAAGTGTGGGTTTAATATTGGTTGATTTAAAATCGATTGATATTATTCTCCGCTTTCAATGTTTATGTATACTGAATGTTCATGCAAAATTTCAAGAGGATCGCATCATCAGAACCATATAATCATTTTTTTTAATTATTCATTTTTTATATATTTCATTTTTTGATTAATTTCCTGAATATTATTCCGATTCTGCTTTTATATATTTGGTAGCAACCTCAAGTATCATATAAAATTTTGAGGTAATAGTCTTATTGCTTCACCAGTGAACGAGCGCTCAAAAGCTTCACCAATCGAAAAACTGAATTCTAGTTGATGAACTTTTGTTTTCGTATTATGTTAATCTCACTTATTTTAAAAATTTTGCACATGTGCTTGTAAAATTAGGGTTACTGCTATAGTCCGATCAAAATTTTGCGCTTGCAAATTTGAGTGAGTTCAGCCTCATAGTCTTTGATTGCTCGAAGCGAGGAACGTTTCTTGTCAAACAAATTCAAACTACGTTCGATTATGATTGATTGTTGCGCCCTAGTAATTATTAGATATATTATACTCATTTTACCTCAGGAAAGAAATATCAACCATAATGTATCTCTAATAGTGGTTTCTTTTTACAGTTGCCTTATCAACCATTCTTCTATTAAAATAGGTAAGTTAGTTTTTTCACCGTACTCATTCATTCAAAAGTTGAAGTGACACTATTGATTAGATCGGTCTGCATTCAAATGAATTCAGTTGACTGATGGGATTTTCGGTTATTGACATGAAAGTGATTGCTTCAATTTTCTACGTCTCAGATTTTCTTCTTTCGATATTATGGAATCTTATACCCATAGAATCCTGTGGTCTTCATTCGAAGCATGTAAGACAAACCTTGGCTCACCAGTATCTCCAAGTTGAGCTATTTTGTAAGGGACGTTCAGTTTCCTAAAAGTTCGAATCAAAGAATATAATAGAACCAGCTCAACTTGGAGATACTGATTCATCAAATTTTGTCAAACATGTTTTGAATGAAAACCACAGGACCCATAAAATCATGTTGTTTTAATTCAGAGCATGAAATGAGTCGATTACATTGAGGTACTTTACAAGCTGCTACTGAGTGAATTTAGAAGCGAGTGAATTAGCTTGTGAGATTGTGATGATTACACACAAAACTGTTTACTCGCTTAGTAGCCAACAATCTAGCGATCCATGTGAGTTTTATGTTTGTATCGTTGTCAAGGATCTAAAATGAATGTCAAATACTTTTCCAAATTTCAATTTTTAGAACCAGGAACCACCGAGTAGAAGGGAACTCACAGATTGTTTAGTAGCAACTGTGATTAAACACGGCTTGTTTACATGCGAATAATCCAAAATGCCAGCGATTTAGCTTGTAAATTAGCCCAGCTTTCAACTTTAGTCGCAGCTTTTTTACAATCAGATTGTTGGCTTGTGAACAAGATTACACTGAGCGAATTTACAATCAGCTACTAAATTCGCTTAGTAGCAGCTTGTGAAGTATCTCAATGTAATCGACCCATAAGACAAGCCTAGGCTCACTAGCATCTCCAAGTTGTGCTATTTTTTAAAGGGACGTTCAGTTTCTTTAATTTTCGAATCAAAGAATATAAAAAAACTTGCTCAATTTGAAGCTACTGATTGTTATATATGCTTTGAATGAAAACCACAGGATTGTACGGGATGATACTTCAATAATATCAAAAGAAGAAGAACTGAGTACGAGAAAATTGAAGGAAGCGCTTTTCACGTGGGTAACCGAAAAGCCAATCAGTTATCAAAAACATATGGGCTCCAATAATAAGATCCATCTTAAGAATAATCAAATGAATTTTCGGACAACTGACTAAATAAAAAAATTGTCAAAAATGACAAAAATTTTCAAAGAGTAACGAAAGTCGCTTTTTGGATAGTTCAGAGAATAATGCGTTTTTCTGATGACGGCTGACGAATGCTGGCCGAAACATTGAACGTTGAATTAAATATGATGAAATAGCCCATGTAATATATCAGTGAATATTCCATACTTCTCATTAACCCTAAGCCTCAATTACACTCAGCCGTTCCTACTGCCACTCGCGTTGTCGGCAATAATTCCCGAAATACTTGTGCGACAATATCGAAGGCAGTGAGCATTGACCCTCAGCTGCAACATTTCTCTCGCAACCCAGTGTCGGCAATGACGGACAAAGAAATTCCACAGCAACCTAGTTAAATTTAATCACTTACAGCTGTTCACACTGCCGGTCCCTTAACTTTCGTACGAAAAACCGCCAATTCTGGGAGCATAGAGCATCACGAGTGGCAATGGGAGGCAGCAGGGAAGTGTAGTGATAACATTCTCGCGCTGCCCACTTACCTGCTCAATTCTCTGTTCCCTGCCGAGGAAGTGAGCTGAGTGGAATTCTCAGGCTTATTTCTCTCGGAAGTTCAAGTGTTTTCGGACAGCTCGACATAACCATTTTGGTCATTCAAAATTCAAAAATGATACAGGGTGATTTTTTCAAGTGTTTCATTAGAAGTATTCGAGGAAATAATTGTAATACGAATTCAAGATTTTATATTTTCGTTTTAGAGTACATGAACTTAAATTGTGAAATATTTTCAAGCGGAATATCAAATGTAACACCCTTTATACTCATACTAATTTGAATTCTTCGTTTAATTCTGAAATATATGAAATTTATGATATGCTCAACCACATCAAGCGGTTGTTGAGTTATAGCCTGATTGTCATTTTTTTACAGAAAGATTGTCACAAGTTAGTTTTTATTTCTTCGCAATCTATCATTGTAAAATGTTTTCTACAACCGTGGAACAGAAGAAGGTACGCGGATACTGTTGCTTGAATTAATTATGAGGAAATATTATACAGGGTGACTGAAACAAGGCTTCAAAGTGAGCCTCAATAAAACTATGAAACATCATTTTATTCAAATGGCAACCATATAATTTTTTGACTCCGATCGATTGTTCGTCAAAAAGTATAGTTAGAGTGTGACAAACATTTTATGGCTTTAAAATCAGCAGTTCAGCCGTTATCGAATAGAATTCCTTCCTTGAAAACTTCACCCTGTATTATTGGACACAAAACAATTGGAGATATTTGTTCTTTTCGAAAGTCAGCGTGTTCAATGCCAATTTTGTCCCTGTTTGATGCCAGCGTTCTGGGAACCTGGAATATGCGCATTTCTTTGTCAACCCTTCATTCCACCTCTCAAACTAGACGCAAATGTGGATTATTCCACTCACGTTTTTTTCTATTGTGAATGTTCCGAGTTCCTGTTCTTTTTCTCTATTGCACAACGCCATTTCGCACACTTGATCACGAACGCTTCAGATTCATTACCGACAGTTTAAGTGTTCTCTTTTCACGGTCGGCTTCGAAGTGGCGACCTCTTGGGACGGATAGGATAGGATAGGATAGGTTTCCTCTGATAAAGATGAACGTGCTTTTGGTGAGAATTTTTGTTTCCCTGGTGCCATGCGTCGACTAAATAAGTGAAATGAAACTCAGCGATAAATTTCTATTTTGGTTGAAAGCTCAGAGTTAAAAGTAAACAGAGAGATGCCTCTATAGGCGTTTTCGGATACTTATTCGGGTTAACTCGATCCATAACCTTCGCGTTCGTTTACCTAACCCGAACATCCAACCCGTGTTCGGAAAGTACGGTGCTATTAACTCGATCACTGACTCAGGTTGATCTATCGTAACCTTACACTAGATCAGGGTCGTAGAGTCACCGCATGCACACTGCAGTTCAATTTTGTATTTTAAAAAGGCGGAAATAAATATTCTACTCTTTTCTTAGTAATTTCATACATTCTATTCCTAAAAATTATGGAAAGAGAAGAGAATTTGGCTCAGTATGAAGTTCCATGAGCCGAGAAAATAATGTGAAACATCTTCTTCATAACTTTGTATGCAGATCTTTCTGCGTTAAAGCTAAAGCCTTCTTTACTTCTTTAACATAAGTAGGTACTCAAACTCAAAGATAACATTGAACATGCGAGGGAACACCAGAAATTATAAGAAAGATTTTACAGAAGCGAATAAATCCAATCAAAGCTAGAGATAATCAGTTACCTAATGGACTGGAACTGAAAAAATAAATTCTCTACTACTTAGGTACATAGGTACTCAAAAATAACATTAAAAATGGAAGGGCACACCAGAAATTATAAGAAATATTTTACAACAGCCAATAAATGCAAGCAAAGCTGGAGACAATCCGAAAATAAACTGGGATTGAAAAAATAAATCTATTAAATAATTTGGTTATGTTATTGATACGACTGTCACTTTAAATCCTAAACCTGATGTGTTCGTAAACTTCGAACCCGGGTCCGTGATCCGAGTAGATTCGTCACGTGACCCAATGGATCGAGTTAGTTAACCTGAGTAAGTTTCCGAAAACGCCTTATGCGTGAATAGTACTGCATTTTAATCAACCAAGCTCTAGAGTGAGATGGTAAGTACTCAACTGCCGAACTGGGGTTAAGCTAACAATAAGTTTAATTTTCATTTTTACAATTTCTGAATATAATACAACATTTTCATGATTTTTCCATAGCTATAATTACTGGAATATCCTTAAGCAACAATAAACTGCCACCAAATCAGTAAAATTATTCAGTTTATGAACGTCGAATCCAAACGAAAATGTAAACACGACGCATCAAATAAGTACCTAAACAGTAACAGCACGATGTTGCCAAATTGACAGAATTGTCTATAGCAGACTCCAGCTTATAGTACCATTCATAGTAGGGGAGCCGTAGACCAATAATTATCCCCATACGGAATAAAGATACGGCACAAGTTCGCAACGCCGAATGTTGTTCGCGTTCATAAACAGATTCCTCTTGGCAGCGTCAACAAATGCGTGAAAACATCTCTACTCTAGGTTTACTTTTTACTCTGAGGTTGAAAGTGTTTAACCATTATTCAAACAAAAATAACTTTATACAGTGTGGACGCGTCAAATGAAAATAATATTTTGAAGTAGAACTTCGATTTGGTCTAAATTTTATTATTTGGTGTTCAATGGCGATAGGAAGACAATCAATTTCGTGAGGATCTCTCGAATAGAAATTCTGAAAGCTTGAAATTTTCAGGGATATTTCTGGTCGAAATATTTTGGTATTTTCAATAATGTGGTCTAATCGGTTGAAAGTTTTAGTTTTAGAGATGTGAAATGTTCCATTATTCTATTTAATAATCAAACTAGTGTAGAATTACGAGAAGATCTTTTCATATATATCAGAAAGTGAATTTCGACTTCACATATAGAAAAGCAACGATGGAATCAGTTATACAAAAAATCAACCTTTTAGCTCACAGCTCAACAATATTCGAGTTTCTTCGATGCTGTAATCAGCCAAAAAGAGCAATATCATTCTGATAGTTCTTGATTTATAATTTGCATTCCATGTGTTTTGGGTTTTTTTATGATTTTCTCTAGAATAAGTGCTCCTAGGGTTAGTTTTTTCATGTTGGAGTGAAGATACTTCAAAAATTAATAACACTTTCTTTTGAATAGGAACATTATTGACCAAATAACATCAAAATTAGTAAAGGGTATATTTTAGTTCGAGGTGAAAGAAACTTATATACGTAAATGAAACAAAAAAACAGAACAATCTTTTAATAACTTTTTTCTACAAACGTCAAAAAATGACAAGGTTCGCGCATTGGCAAAAATATGCGAAGTGACCCTTTTTTTCATTTTCCTTTGTTACTATGACACCGTGCGCGAAGTAGTGTGCGAAATACTTACTTCGCACACTGCATGTAAACTATATGGGATTTTTATATTTTAACCTTTATGTTCCTTAATCAAGTAAAAATCCAAGAAATCATTTATTTATTAGTGTATAACATTATTAATAATTATATTACAGTTATAGTACCTAATTACTTGATTTGGAAAAACAATTCAAACCAGTTCAATACTTTTTTCATATAAGCGTGTGTAGAAAAAAATTTGTTTGCATCTCATGCGCGAAATACTTTTTTTTTTTGGTGATCTCGACTATTTTTGTTAACTCGGCTGCGCCTCGTAAAAAAAATCAGTTCTCGATCACCAAAGTAGCATTTCGCGCACTGGATACAAAAATAACTATTGTTCGACATGGTCGCCATTTCTCACAGAAATTCTCGTTCTTTTCCTCGAATTACTCTTCACGACAGAAGTTTGCAGTATCCGCCTCATCTCCTCAGCTGCATCAATAATCCCTCTGTCTCAGAATATCGATATTTGCAATCGGCAGCATTTCTTCATAGAATTATCTGAGGAATCACCCCCTTAAATTTCTCGCATCAATTCAGAAACACTATGTAGTAGTGTTATAATAGTTATTTTTGTATTGAGTGCGTAAAATGAGTGTTTTTTATGGCACACGAGAGTGTCAATTTTTGACCGAGACCGCAGGTCGAGGCAAAAAATTTACTCGAATATGCCATAAAAATACGAATTTAATACGCACGAAATACAAACAACATTTTCGTACAACTGTGAATGTGAATTTACATCGTCTGAAGTATAATTATTAAAGATGATGATTTCAATACAATATTTCTATGTATCCAGTGCTATTTCTGTGTCTTTACTTTTTTTACGGTGAAGAAAGTAATCATTTACGCATCCATAGTGATGAAGAAAAGTCAAGTTTTTCGGACAGTTGTAAAAATTTTTTTTCTCCAACCATCAAAAAATTTTCACATTTTTGTACTATTTTCAGGTGCAAAAGCCATAAATTCCCTTACCGTACAAAAATGTGCTCGTTGCTTAGCAACACTTTTAATCCTAGGATTAAAAACGCTACTTTTAATCCTAGGACTAAAAGTAATTGCATTTGACGTCTACTTGACAATAAAAATTCATCAACAATACCAGATATCCCTGACTACCGCCTTACTATCGCTGTTATAATTAGTAGGTGTTCAAATTTTTCACTAAATTATTAACGATTTTTGACTAAAAACAAATTTATTTCAATTTTGACTTGGTTGGAGAAAAAATAGTATATATTATACGGCTTAAAAGTGCCTATTTTTGACTCGCAATTTTGCATTATTGCATACAAATATTGCTCGTAAAAAAATATGTACTTTTAATCCTTATAATATAATATACTATTTTTACAACTGTGAATGTGAATTAACATCGTCTGAAATATAATTATTGAAGATAATGTTTCGAATACAATATTTTTATGCATCCAGATCCAGTGATCTTTCTGTGTCGTTACTATAGAAACTTACTTTTTTTAACGGTGAAAGAAAGTAAACTCCTTTTTAACGGTGAAAAAAAGACTTTCTTTAATCAACTCTTGATATTCATTTGAAAAAAAAGATAATACAATCATTCAAATCCTCATTCTCTATTGTCCAGAATTCGTTTCCAACACAGGAAGATGCAGACGAAAGCATAATCGAATTTCAAAACAGGTTATTTCGGATTTTAAACATTCCCATAATTATCGGGTTCTACTGAAACGTAACATTTTATCAATTCTCGCGACAGTCCACTTTGACATATTATTCATCCTCGAGATTCAACAAAATCGGTGAACGTTTTCAAGATCGCGGTTTATGCCAGACACGGTCCACAGATCCGAGATCGACTTGACTCGAGGTGACTGACTTGGTGCCCTTCACGGAACTGAAAAAGTCGAAATTATAAGCCATGAGAGATCATTGTTTGTTTGCAAGGTAATTAGGTGAGGTTTTGTAGAACACGATCTTGAGGTCGACAGAACCGCCGAAATATCAAAGAGTCTGCGGGTGATTCGACATTGGGAATCAGGTGATTTTGAATCTATCCATAACAACTGAGAAATATCGACTATCCGGCTCGAAGGACCATGAAAATTATCGACTACTAGCAGACCCAACAGACGTTGTTCTGTATACACAAAAATTCATTCAATTCGATCCAGCCGTTTAGTTGCAGAGTAGATGAATAACCTAAATAACGACTACAGCGCCATCTGTTGATCTGATTTGTGATCATAAACATACGGGCATCAGGCAATCCGAAATACATTCATAAATCCCTCACACTTCGGTACCTTCTCCTACCCGCCTAGTGCCTACCTCGGAGACGCATTTTGGTGCGATTTCATCTTCAACCTGCCATATCTTTTGATGTATTCATCATAATTGAATGATGTAAAAGACAATTTCGTTCTAAATTAAATACTGGGTATGAACGACGTATTTAATTGGATAAGGATCAATAGCGTATTCATAAAAAAATACTCCCAAATAATGCATAATTTTGAGAAACATTCGGATACCTTTAAAAGGTAATACCTAGTAAACCTTGAAAGATAGATATATGCTATAGCGGACTTTTTTGTAGAACTATTGAAGAGGTACATTTCCGTCATACATTGTTTCCATGTACGTCTTACGGTTTTTGCAGCGCACCTGAAAATAGCTGATCATGGCTGATTTTGGTACTCATATTTATTATCATTGAAGTTATAGTGGGTTTCCTTAATTTTCTCGGGTGAAAAGTATAGCCTATGTTACTCAGGGATAGTGTAGCATTCTAAGGGTGAAATAATTATTGAAATCGGTCTAGTAGCTTATGAGTTAACTCGTATCAAACCCTCAAACCCACAAATCCACAAACCGACAAACATACAAATTTTTCCTCTTTATAATATTAGTATAGATGTGGCTCGAAGGACCATGAAAAATTATCCTAGCTCGAGGACTATGAAAAATATCTTGACTATTTCGATCCGTCTTGAGGGACCCTTGAAATAGAAGATATGCAATTGTCCTATGTTGTAGGACCACGAAAATACACTTGCTTTTATTCTGCTGTAGACAAAATATAATGAAGATTAGGTGCGTGATTGAAATTAAACACTTTCCACTTAAAAGCTATTTAATTAACACCTGATGCAATGATCACTATAGCTCACAGCTTCGAGTTAGTGATACCTTTACTTTTTGATGCACTGATTCGAAAGATGATTCTCTGTTTGAGAATTTGTTAACAGTTCAACTTTTACCAATGCACTCCCTGACCTGTTACGTTGACCGATCAGACCCTTTCAAGTACCACTTTAACCTGGGGTTGTTGCTAGGCAGTGTTTAACTACATATTTCTATGGGGAATTCAGGGATATTTTCTAAATATAGATCTAGACTGAATATTTGTTTGCATTCAAGTCGAACAAAATATTCGACTCCATATAAAATTCTATAAAACACTACCACAATACACAATACCACTAGATGAAATTTTGGCGAGAGAGTTTATCCACGACTCTTGAATAATCCACCCATTATACATCTGTTTGCTCCGCCATAATAATACCCATTAATCACTAGTGAATAATGAGTTATTATTCACTGCTTTCAGATGCTTCATAGATTTAGCTTTAATAGTATATTCTTTAAATTGATATTTTCTTAGTATTCTTAACTCTAAAGTACTCCAACTAACAAATTTGGGTATACCTTGTCCATCGAAGGCCAAATCTATTTTTATTTCATCAATTTAAGCAATTTTCACTATGAAATATACAATGACAAGTTCTCCAAAAATTTCTCATGTGTCAACTTGACTTTTTCCATACTTGTAATAAAAAAGTCTTGTCACGGTCGCCAAATTTTAAAAGGTCTTCCAGAAATATTTTCAGTAATCTTGGATAAAGTATAGTATGCTACAAGCGTGTGATGGCTATTATTCACTCAGTGATTTGGGCCACTCGCCTACGTCCGGTAGCCTAAACTTCACCTCGTGAATAATAGCTATCATTACACGCTCCTTGCATGATATATTATTGTTGCATGTTGAGCGAAATTGCCGAAAAGCATCAAACTTGAATATAACTGGAGACGAATTCTATTTGGAAAAGTCCATTCACGAGGGTATTGTACAAAAATTAAAAATTACTGTTTATGTTGGAGAAAACAAAAAGCAGCACTTGTGGTGAAAAATCGAATATATCTCAAGAGTGTCAAGAAGAATGATTTATCATAAAAATCAATCGAGGAAGCAATTTGAAAATTGGTAGAGTACTTACTATTCCCCTACAAGCATAACGTAAACAGATTTTGCTAGTGACAGTAGAGTACTGAAAGTAGTGCACGGTAGAGTAAAGTTGATAGCAAGTGTAGAATAGCACACTCTACTATCCCAACCCCACTTCCACAATTCAACTCTACTATCTAGAGCCCAGTTTACATTGGTCAAGTAAATGTTAGGCCGGAGACACACTTGGCGTTTTTTTCCGATCGGATATTTTGCCGTCGACGCCGTACCAGAAGTGGCGCGTGGGATCTTATGGTGACGTACACACGGCGGAAAAAAGGACGATCGGATTTTTTAACGCCGTCGGTAGAAATGCAGCCGACCACTGCCACTACATTCGTCGGTTTTTCTATCGACTACCCCCAGCAGTGGCCTACGTGACTGGCGGAGGTAGCGTAGTTGTGACTTGAGACGGATATTTTACCGCCCAGTGTGTAAGCTACAATTTTGTTGTACCGTCGACGGCAAAAAAACCGATCGGAATAAAACGCCAAGTGTGTCTCCGGCCTTAGAGTTCAGTAGCATACTTTCTTAAGGAAATACTCTTCTCGACTCATTTCAATAGAGCAACTGTATTTAAGCTGCTAGTAATTTGAGAGGATAGTTCGAACTGAAAATTGGCCGAATCACAAAAAGGAGATTAGGAAGACGCACTATCCTCTACTGAAATCGGGCAAGTGTCTGTTCACCTTTGGTATAGTCAACCAGCATGGTCTGTTTACATTATGCTAGAAGGGGAATAGTTAGTACAGTGAAATCTCCCATGAGCGAACACCATTGTTTTCAGCTCTTTTTTCCGGATGTAGGAGGTGTACGCTTGTGGGGAGGTGCAAAATAAATACAAAGAGAAATGAAAACAAATATATTTCAGAAATATGGATTTGTCACTGAAAACGAAACTATTCACATTAAGAAATGCACATTTTGGAAAAAAATTGGTTAGGTTAGGTGAAAACAAATAAATTTCAGAAATATTGTAGAGTATTCACGTATAAAAAATATACTAGAGAACTCTACCAATGTAAACCGGGCATTAAGTCTGAGCAATCCGAAATCAAAGTTTTGAGGAACTCGCCAAATCTATCTTCATAATGACAACAATTTGTTTCTCAAGGTCTCATATTAACAGTAAATGTCAATAAAGAATACGTATAATTACCCTTATTGAATTTTTCCCGAATCGAAAACACATATTCAATTCAATCAACCTTGTAGATTCACAAACGTAAACGGAAAACATTAATTAAGATAAGGGCATGATTTAAATAGAAATGTTCGGTTATGATATTCAAAGGAAATGCAGACGAAGCTATTTATTCAGCATTTGTCTTGTTATCATATAATTCTTATCTCTGCAGATGTGTTTGAACAGCATTTTTTGTGGTCGGAATGATTTAAAAGCTCGAAGAAACCTCTACTGTATTCGATACTTCTATAGGTACGTCTTTTACATGAGATTGAAATATGCTGAGAGGAAAGTTTCAACGAATTAATTTTTGATAATAATATAAGTTTCCAATGTTCATCTTTTCTCGTGAATTAGAGGTTGTCGTTTGAGGCTGGCTTAATCGACTGCCTTTCAGCTGACTTTAAACGCTATAACTTCCGTGAAGGACAACTCGAAAATTTGAAATTTCAGGGTAGGATTGAACAAAAAAATGTCAATGACAAATAAAATTATTAACTTTGGAGATATTGTAGATGACATCACTAGGAAAATTATAAATGTTACTATGCAACTGTTGTTACTTAAAATATAAAAAATATAAAAAAATTAAAAAATGATATATTTAGAAATAAGTTAGATATAGGTAATTATGTAACCAGCCCCACCAACAGATAACTATGTTTATCTCTGTGGGATTTTGCACCGACTGATGTAATTTACTGGTTTAAATAAATAAATAAATAAATAAATAAATAAATAAATAAATAAATAAATGAGATCAATAGTTCTCAGGTTTTTCAAGAGAGAATAGGCGTTTTTGGAAACTTACTCAGGGTTGTTAACTCGATCCATTGCGTTGTAGATTTATTTTTTCAGTCCTAGTTTATTTTCGGATTGTCTCTTGCTTTGCTTGCATTTATTGGCTTTTGTAAAATAATTCTTCTAATTTCTGGCGTGTCCTTCTATGTTTAATGTTATTTTTGAGTACCTATGTTGAAGAAGTAGAGAATTTCGGTTCCAGTTTATTTACTGATTGTCTCTAGCTTTGCTTGCATTTATTGGCTTCTGTAAAATCTTTCTCATAATTTCTGGTGTTCCCTCGCATGTTCAATGTTATCTTTGAGTACCTATGCTAAAGAAGTAAAGAAGGCTTTAGCTTTAACGCAGAAAGATCTGCATACAAAGTTATGAAGAATTTGTTTCACATTATTTTCTCGGCTCATGGAACCACACATTTTACACTGAGCCAACTTCTCTTCTCTTTCCATGATGCCTTTTTCAAATACAAAATTGAACTTTAGTGCACATGACTCTACGACCCTGCTCTCGTGCAGGGTTACGCTAGATCAATCTCAGTGATCGAGTTAATAACACCGTACTTTCCGAACACGGGTAGGATGTTCGGGTTAGGTAAACGAACGCAAAGGTTAGGGATCGAGTTATCCCGAGTAAGTATCCGAAAACGCCTTATTACATCCTAGCTTTGTCAGAACCTATCATTACCATCCGATACATTGTGAAAACTTTCCTTACAAGAAATTCCAAAAGCCTAGATAACATTGCTTTCTCAAATATTTTCGAAAAACTTGGTAGGAGACTAATAGGTCTATAATTTTCCAACGCATCTTTATCTCCCTTCTTAAAAATGGGTCTTATAACTGAAAGTTTGAATTGATCAGGAAAAATTCCATAGGTGAAGGAATTATTAATTATGTACGAAATGACACATTTCAGTTCCTCACTGCATAATTTTATCAGTATCAGAGGAATCCCATCATAACCAGTACACCGAAAGAACAATTTGGTTACATTAACTAAGTATTCTTAACTATCACCAAATTAGTGATTGAAATATGGCTTATTAAACATTTGCTATGGAGAAACAAATTATTTGTTTACAACTTGGTGAATAAACACTCATACAGGGTTATCTTATATTTATTCCATCATAATAGTCATTTGTTGATAATAAATAAACATTTTGATTAATATAATGAATGTATCATAAGTATGAATAAAGACTTATTCAAGGTTATTTTCTGTTTATTCCGTCATAATATTCATTTGTTGATAATAAGTAAACATCTTGCTTTACATAATAAGTGCATCATAAGTATGAATAAATACTTATTTATTATTCGTATATGCTTGTTCATAAGTACAACATAAAACAATTTAATAATTATTAATCAACAAATATTTTGTTTGCTGGAATCACTCATTTTATTTCTGTGAGAAATATTTTGTGAGGATTATTTGAGAATTGATCTTCTTCTAATAAATGTTTTATTTATGAGAGCCTTTATAACCTCCAGATATGAAAATGACGGATAGTTTCAACTGATATTAGTTAGTTATCCGTCAGTTTGGTATCTGGATGTGAAAATACTAGCTCTCATTAGTGAAACATTTATTAGTAGACAAATTATTCCCAAATAATCCTAACCAAATATTTTCTCACAGAAAAAACAAAACTCAATGAATATATTATAGTTTTACCAGCAGACAAAATATTTCATTAATAATGATGAAACCTATAATAAAATTAAACTGTCCACTTTAATTTTCAATGGCCTGAGGAAAAATCAGAAAAACAATGTATCTTTCATTCAATAAATATATTTCTCATAAAAAACAAAAATACATACATATAATAAATCATATAACAAAAACAATTCCACTATTTTGTGTTTTAATATATAATTGTAACAAAGTAATAAAATATAAACTCTCTCATTTTTTATTCTTTTGGGCTTAAAGATTAATTAGTAATTTATGAAAAATTTTTACCACTGTTTTATCACTGTTTAACGTATGTGCATTTGAAGATCAGAGTTACGAGACGAGGAAAGGCATGATTTTGGAATATAAATACATATTTGAATTTTCGTATTATTACTCACCTGCTCAAATTACTGCAGGTTTCTGAAGCATTGAAACTTGTAGTGTTATTGTCCAGAGGAGTTTCAACAGTCCCAACACTGCAAGAACGAGATATTCTGAAATGGATACATATATATTACTTGAAATCAGTAATTTCTTCTATTTATTGATATTGCTTACAGTGTATCCAATAAATTTTTACTATTCAATTTTAGCCTGATTTGAACTCTAGTTCCCATACAGGGCACTAACTGTTTGAAATCAGCTTCATTTTCCGAAACCTCCTTCAGGAGTTTCAAATTCGTTATTCCATTTTCTGAGAAATTGTTTATTATTCACACCAGCAAATATCAATTATAAAATAAGAGAAACATTTTCATAGTAGAATTTTTCACTATAAATTCATAAGCCAAGGTGAGGTACTTACGTTCAAAATCTCTCAGCATCACCTGGGTAACGCCATATTCCGCAAGGAAGAACGGAAAAATTTCCATTTTTTTGTTAGACTCACAACAATTACAAACAGCCGCACAGCAAGCCGCTAACCGTCAGAAACAAAATTATTCTGGAAACTGAAACCGTTGGCACTTGACAGACCGTTGCCGTTACTTCGTTATTTGGCGGCACAAAATACTGTGGTTTGATTGGAGTTCCGAACCTGATGCAAAGGCTATTCGCTGAGACTTGTCTGTACAGGAATTTACCCTCACACAAATAAAGTTTATTATCATTTATTATCGTAGATTTATTATAAACAAATGATCTATTAAAATCATAACCCTAATGCCCGATTGCACCGTTCGTCTAAGCAGAGATTAAGCCCTTAAGTGACGTTTATTCCATTGATGAAACGTCATTTCAGGACTTAACCGTTGCTTAGACGAACGGTGCAATCGGGCATAATAATAATAAACATATTAACAAAGATTTATTAACAGATAACTAAACATTTATTGATAATGACCAAATAATATTGATTGAAAACCAAATTTATTGATAAATATATTTCAATCTCTGTAATAAATAACTTATTTATAATAAAATTATTTTGTTTGAATTCAGTAGAACAAAATCGTTTGTTTTTAGTGAATATTAAAAAATGTTACTAAAAGTTTTAATAAATGAGCCATATTGGTTGTGAATCTTATTGAATAATTTTCACCAAATTTGGCAGTAACAAATATTTTATAACTATAACTGAGAATTTTCTTTCAGTGTACAATTCTTATTTTTAAAGTTCTTAATTGTTGTTACAATTTCTTCAGGGGTTACAGGTTTGCGAATAAACAATAATTCTTTTACACTGGGTGAATAATCTATGTATGAGTTAGATTGTCGTACTTCGCCAGTGTTGAGAAGGATCGTTTACAGCTTCAAATGGTCCTTGACTCACAATCAACGGCCCTCAGTTACCTCAGTGGCATCTGACTATTAAAGGCAATGTAGATTCTTGCTCCCTTGTATCGACAGACAGACTGAAACCCATCTCTCAATGGTAGGAATTTAAGTTTGGATTATTGTTATTGATTTTCCCAAAGGCATTGCTCCCTTAAAAACCCATATGTATGCCAGATGATATCATTTTTACGAAGTCGAGCTAACCTTTTCATAATTTCTTGGCGATCACTTCGTAGTTGGTGTCAAGGTCATACTCGATTGGCATGAAACCTTTCGGTAGTGAAGGACCGAGTGATTTTAATGTCCTTTCCTGGGTACTTTGATATACATTCTGATCGTACTCATAAGTCCTTCTTTCTTTATGTGCAGCGGGGTGAGATTCAGTAAAACCTCCACTGCAGCTGTAGGAGTTGTATATGTAGCTTCTATAATGCCTATAGAGAAATCAACCTGTGATGTTTGTATAGCTTTTGCAAAATTTTCTTTTTTTCAATTTTTCTCAACCAAATAAAAGAGGCATATTTGAAAATAGGTCTTATCACCGTAGTACAGATCCTTGAGAAAAGGTAGCTTTAGTATGGTAACGCATAATAGTATATTATGCAACGAGCGTATAATGATTCATTCATTCATCATTATTCAATGAGTGAATTATACATTAGTCGTGGATAAAAGAATTTATTGGTGACAGTAAAGAAAGGTAATCACTCTATCAATCGACCACAATCTAATCAAATTAAATCTATAGGAACAAACGTGCAAAATCTAAGAAAGAACATAATGAAAACACTTCGTGACCAGAACTGTTAAAGTTGTTATGCAACATTGTGTTCGAATCGGAATACGTTCCTCAAAGGCTCAGTTCGATTCAAATGCAGTCTGATGTTGAAATATAACAGTTCTTCGTAGTTTTCTTGTTCGAATATCCAGATCAAAGAAATTATACTCACTTCTGAAGAGTGGGCGGTGCGCAATGCGCAAATAACCTCACCTACCATTACGAGACCACAATTGACTCTCGAGCGAGTATGAAAATTAAATAAATACATTATAAACTTTATCAGTTCTTTACGAATATTGATAGGTGGATGACCTTCGTAGCCGAGAAATAAGTTCAACGCAGCTGAATATAGAAATGCCAAACTATTCATTAGGCTCGACCTTCGCAGAACGTGGAAGAATAATTGTTCGCTCTTAGTCAGGGTCAATTCCATACATGTCAGTGTACTTTTGATCGAAATTCTCACTAGAGGTTCCTGAAAGCAATCGCCGAAGTGAATGTCTGTTTTCTGAAAGTTTGGAAAATTATACTTCACTGGATGTTTTCTTGGGTTATCATCACCAGTTTGTAGGATATTCGAATTTTAATTTTCGTTTCTCCAATATGGAAAAGTACGTAATAGTAGGGGAGACCAAGAGGGAGCGTCAGATTAAGAGACGTCTAGGCCATACAGATGAACCATATACAGTGGAACTTCCCTATAACGAACGTCTGTATAAAGAATTTCTCTGTAGAACGAATTTCGTACAAGACATTGCACCTTGAATCCAAATTCCATGTTGAAGACACCTTCTAAAACGAAATATTCAAAGAACATCACTTTTTGGGTATTGGTAAGAAGGTATTAGGGTGTTTTTTTCCGAAATTTTTCCGGACGTACTTAATAAATCCTGACTTTTAACTAAATCATTACGGCGGGCATAGAGATCCTTCTGAAACAGTTTTAAATAAGTTGTGCGAAAATGTCTAAAAGGAAGTGCTTAAGTTTGAATGATAAACTTAAATTTATCAGTGAAGTCGACCGCGACATTGCCGACTATAGAAACAAATTTTCTGTATAACGAAATTTCCTTGTAACGATTTTTTTGCGGATTTAGCGCTTTCGTTATAGGAAAGTTCCACTGTATATCACAATCTGACGCGCTCGAGTATTTCAAAATGGCGAATTTTTTGCACATTCACAATGATGATTGCGAGTTTGCGTCACATCCAAATCGTCAGATTATTATGCAGGAGCTTTTATTTGGGTTCACTTAACACCCGCCTAAAAAATCTGACGCGCTCGAACAAATTCATATTTTTTCTTCATTTTCAACCCTTACATACGACCACCCCTACCGTAGAAACGATCAGTTTAACATTCGTACATTTTTAGAAATACGTAGGATATGTATACTATCAATATCTGACGCGCTCGAGTAAGTCCATGTAACAGTTTTTTTTTAACATTTTTGAAGATCTATGGCCGCTACCCCACCAATAAAAAGATGTATATTATTTGACATTTTTGCTTCTTATCATCTTAGCTTCTCAACCCAATGGGTATCTATGACGCTCGAGTAACTCCCATAGACATATAATATAAAAGGATGGACAGGTCACGTGACTTTCGCACTAAGTTTCGTGCTCCCAACATAAGAGAGAGAGAGATACTGTGAAGGATGGAGTAATATTAGTGTGGTGCATAGAATAAACTAAACTAATATTACTCCATCCTTCATAGTATCTCTCTCTCATAATGTTGGAAAACTGACAGAACATAAAAATATCTAATGCGATCCAATGTTTTTATTATATGTTCTGTGCTTCGCACTAATATTATTCTATCCTTGTCTGAAGTCAATATTCTCTCTCACACGTCCTGTCCATTCTTTTATAAGTCTATGGTAACTCCCGATTTAGCTACGTGGGCTCCCCAACTATAAAAGTTTCTGACTTGTGCCAAAATGATTATATCGAAGTGTCATTAAGATATTTATTTCTACCGATTTGTCGGTGAATCATTTTTGATGAAACTAATTATTCTTCGGACATGAGAACTATGTTTTTGAAATTAATCCTTCTTTTCCTTTCGAAATCTACCCTTACCTAAAAAGGGCGAATTAACGAACTGATCAAAAATTTTTTTAGACAGTTACAAAATGAAGTTTTTAGATTTCTATTTCGAGGATACCTTCTTATTTTTGCTAGAGTAGATCGTTGAGCAGCGGACTAACCGATCGTATTTATAGTTTCGGGAAAATCTTCAAATTTATTTGTTGGTTTCTTTAGCGATTGTAGACATTTCACTGCGACCTTAAGGTATATTGTGCCCCCATCTGTTTTTTTGCATCTGCGCAACAGTTCGCCTTCCAGTTTCAGAGCTTCAATGCTTAATCCTATGAGTATGAATCCCTGCCCGAGACATATTCTTTGAGCACGCTTGCAATGGAGAGGCATTCTGTAACTATGTGAACAGAAGTTTCCTCCTCTTTTCCACAGAATGTACACTCAGCAGTTTCTCTTAAGCCAATTTTCATCTTATGCTTCCTATGCCTCCTGTTATAGAGCCATTGAGGAGGCGTAACTTATTTTTACTGATATCGCATACTCCTTGGACCTTCTAGTTTTAAAGTTCGGAAGGGAGTTTTTGGAACGATCCATTTCCAGAATGTTCATCCAGGAAGCTTCACTTTCAGTTACTTCCTCCTCCAAAACTATCCTTATAGATGCATTTGACACAGAATGGTTCAGAGCCAGTAAGTGACAAGTGTGTTGGCCTCTTTCTTTTCCTTTGGTTCCTGATGGGTCGATCATTGAGATACTTTACAAGCTGCTACTGAGCGAATTAAGTAGCTGATTGTGAATTCACTCAGTGTAATCGTGTTCACAAGCCAACAATCTGATTGTAAAAAAGCTGCGACTAAAGTTGAAAGCTGGGTTACTTTACACGCTAAATTGCTGGCGTTTTGGCTTGTTGGCATGTAAACAAGCCGTGTATAATCACAGTTGCTACTAAACAATCTGTGAGTTCCCATCTACTCGGTGGTTCCTGGTTATTAAATTTGAAAACTCATTTGACGTTTATCTTAGATCCTTGACAACGATGCAAACATAAACCTCACGTGGATCGCTAGATTGTTGGCTAATCAGCGAGTAGACAGTTTTGTGTGTAATCATTACAATCTCACAAGATAATTCGCTCGCTTCCAAATTCGCTCAGTAGCAGCTTTAAAGTATTTCATTATAATCGATCCATGAGTGACCAAACTGTCTTAATCGAGGTAGAAATTTGATCTCTGAATGTATATTAAAGAGCTTTCTTCCTCTTCATTGTAGGTTCTTCTCTATTTATATGGTGTATCATGCAGATTGATTTAACCTTATTACTCGTATCGTATAGAAATATTCGTATCGGCTACCTCTTCGAACAATTTATACTTGCCAAGTGCTGCTTGATTTTACTTAACATTCCTATCTGTATTTAAATACTGACATCATGGTGAAAATGGATCTAAATTTGAAAGCGATGGAGGTAGAATGCATAGAACCTTCATTCATGATTATTTGTGGCTGCTCTATTTATTAATTCTGTTGTACAAAAAAGTGTTTGACCAACCAATATTTTTTAACCACTTGAAGATATTTATGGAAATATTTCATTGATTTCTTTAAAAATTTGACCAATTATAGCGAAAATCACACATTACAGAAGCCTCATTTCAATAGACACTCTTTCGTTCGAACTCGTCATTTTAACTATATCGATTAATAAAAGATGACTTCGATCATATGGAGAAACTGTTTACTCAAATAAAAATAGCCGGAAGGCTACTGGTTTCATTCAGTACAACCTTTGCCGATTTATTTAACAATATTCTACCTTCAGACGCACACCTTGAAGCAAAAAACACTCTTCCACCCTTCAGCCAAGAACTTCATACGTCTGATTGATATCGTGACCCAGTTCCTACAAGGTTTTTCCTAATTTTTCGTATTCGGAATCAGCAGAGTGTTATCGGACACATTCACCGATAAACGAAAAGAAGGAGAGGAAAACCTTGAAGGCGCCGCCGAGGTGCCGGACCAAGAACTGCCGTCTCAGACAAAAACAAATCTACGATGTCGTGGGACTAACTGGCCGACTTATTCAGATAACCGATTGATTTATACGATTATTCATAATTACCGCCCATTTGTTTGGTATCTTTTTCATTACCGTTGCCGTCTTGGGCAATGAATCAATTTAATCAATTGATATCCTGGCGGTACGTAGAAGTGATGACGTGTGTGTGAACTTTATGGCGGGTTTTGACTGAATGATATTGGCCTAAAGGAAGACTTTGGAATACGATGTCTGTGAGACTGAGAGTGCCGTTGTGTCCACTGTTTCAGCGACACTCAGTACGTCTTGACTTTGGTGTCTGGCGTCTACGTGAACAGTCAGCGCATTCAAGTGTGCTACAGTAACTGCACTATACAGGGTGTCAAGGAAAAAAGAACCATGCATAGTGACACGCGATAGAGGGCCATAAAATATGAAAAAAAAGTTTCCATGAATATGTGTCCGAAACTGCTTACTTTAAGAAATACAGAGTGTTAATGTTTATTTTTTTATTTGTTTTTTTAATAACTTTGGACAAAGAGGTAAGAATTGAACAAAATGTGATATGCAGAGGTTTTTTTTGACGCAGAATCCAAATATCCTTTTAGCTTTTAGATTACTAATAGAGGGCGCCACATACAGGATTCCTCCACATTTGAACCAACCCTAACTTTTTTGCCTTACACTGTATGTCATTTTTGGCTATAAAAAGCGATTCCTCTATTTTTTTCCTTCAAAAAGGTATACTTTGTTGAACTCGCTAGGACCAACGGTGTCTGGTAAAAATGCATTGAAAAGTTATGATGCAATGGGGAATTCCAGTCACTTCCAGAAAAAATATATTTAGCCTTATTGGGTTCCCACGTAACTCGTAATATTAAAAAAAATTTTTTTTTCATCAATTTATCACATCAAAAAATTATTGAAAACATCAAAATTTTCTACCGAATTCAAACGATCAGTAGAAGCGGGAAATAGTGTGACGTTGGTGGCTAATCCGTGTTTTTGATTGGTTGTACTCATCATGTTCTGCTGCTGATAAAATAAATGACAGCATTGCCAAATCACGAAAAAAAAATGATCAGCTAGGAAAATACTCGCTTTCATTTTCTATCATGCATCATTTTCTAGCTGTAAATTATATTTTGAACACAACTGAATTATTGAATGACTCTGATAATAATACTCACATTAAAGTGATCTTCGCAGACAACATTGTGTCTATCAAGATCAACTCTTTTAAGAAGTTTCAAAGCTATTCTCCAGTTCTTTTGTAAGATTGAATTCCTCGGCACATGAATAAATATTTTATTCGGAGTATCCGTCATATTCTTACAAATCGGAACTAAACACTTTTTTACAACCATTTTCAAAACCAAAACCCCAACTCACCATAAATATAAACAAATTCATATTCATACACAGACAAAACGTCGAATAATGACTAAAAAGGAGCACAGAACATAAATATAAAGGAGGTTATGGGCATAGATTATTAGATTTACTAAACGTAAGTTATTATTTCTATGGTTATGGGCTTTGTCCCCGCCATCACAAACTTCAACCAATCATATTACGAATTATGCCACCGACGTCACAGCAGAGGAACGTTTGAATTTACAGGTATTAAAATCACATTTTCAATATTGAATAATAAATCCGTTTTTCAAAATTCAGGGTGAATAAATGGTTACGACGGTGTTATAAACTGCCCTCTATTACGCCATGTGGAGAAAAGTGGATATTTTAAGATACTGGAATTCCCCATTGTCCCTGTATTGTGTGTAGGTTACTTTGGCGCTTCCGGACAATTTGCGTGCATCATAACTTTTCGATGCGTTTTTACCGGAAATCGTTGGTCCTAGCGACATCAACAAATTATACCGTTTCGAAGGAAAAAAGATAGAGGAAGTTAGTGAAAAAACACTAAACACCCTGTATTTCGAGCTGTATTTTTTGAAGGAAGCAGTTTCGGACATATATTCATGGAACCTTTTTGTCGTATTTTTTGGCCCTATTCATAGTTCTTTTTTCATATTTTTTGACACTATTCAGGGTACTTTTTTCCTTGAGACCCTGTATACGCTAATTGATCAGGAGCATAACATTATTATACGCAATATTCTGAAGAAAGTGAGTTGCAAACGTTGTTGACAACAAATTACAGGATGAGAAAGAAGAACTTACTGATGTAGAAATTAAATCGAACAAAAACTAATATAAAATTCCATCGTCAAGTACAACATGTAAAATTTATGTTCAGACAGTTTCAAAGTTGATGCCTGGCGAATAGTGTACATTATTGTCAATACCTAGTACCTGCCAACAATGCGTTAATCGATATCAAAAATTTCGGACAACTTTGTCCAACATCGTTTCGTTGGGTATATTGGAAAAGGGATTTTGTTCCTCAAGTGGGCCGTTATGCTTAAAATATAAGCATTTGATTTTAGTTATGCCTATAAAAAAATCGCTGGGGGTTAAATCAGGTGAATATGCTGGAGCGCTGAAAACTCCAGAGAACCTTAGGAAAGAAAAACTCATGAATCATGTGGACATAACGGTCAAAAGTCACTGACACTATCCGTTCGACTTCTTCGGAAAATATGGGCCAATTATCCAAACTGGCGAAGATGCACACCAAACAGAAACACGTGTTTAATGTTAGGACCGCTCGTGAATTCTCTTGACATTTCCAGTACTCCAGCATTTTTTTATGAACTCATGTTAAATGACATGTTCATTATAATCGTCGCAGGACTCCACTCGAAGAACAACATTCGTTATAAGTTGCTGTTTAATTGAATTTCATAACCAGTTCCTCTGTCCCACCCTGTATCTACTACTAGTATTATTGTTATTGATAGACAAAAACGTATCGATGATCTTCATTTTCTGTATCATTTTAGTTCAGAAAGAGTTCCTGCTTCCTCACTTCCACGAGAAGAAATGAAAAACGATACTTTTAAGTTTAAATATATAAATAATTATCTTAACATAACCGATTGATCACTCGATTAATCTTCAGAAATTTTGGTCATTTCAATAGAAAACAAATCAATTTCACTTCGATTATGGTTTTTGATGAAAAATGCACTGGTGTAATTTCTGAAATCTCTTTTCTTAAGAGAACATCAACCTTTGTTTTTCAATATAAATTTTCCTCTACCGCTGTACGGCTCAACTCCGATGCTATGTCACTATATTTAATGATTTATTTGCTTTCTTCTTCGTCAAAAGTGACGATTTGCTTTCCACTTAGAACGCAGAAAAAAGTTGAAACAACGCTCTTTCGCTGACGTCCAACGACAATGACCTGTTTCGATATCAATAGTCCCTAGTATTTCATTTTAACACTTCTATTAGTGACGCTCTGTCGCGCGATACAGCTGACGCGCCATTGTCGTCATAGACGCCGTGCTCCAAAGTCTACCTTAAGATGCAATGTTACTTCAAAAACGAATTTAAACGGCGAACTGTTCAGAAATATCCATATGGAATACTTGAGCGTGAGTTCATTAACATATCTCACTTTTTACGATAATCAAAATACAATCATTGAATTAATTTTCGTTTGGTCCAAAAAATTTCGAGAATTGATTTTTCCAAATAGTTTGAATTCCCCATTCTCAATATTCAATTTCCTTCCCAAATCAGTAAAACCAATAATAAGAGTAAAAAAAACTAAGTAATTAACTATTACACAGTAGGCACTTATAATTATTACTCTTTATCTCCCATCGGTATGGGCAGTACCTACTAGTTCGGGGAAACACCGGTCTAGGAGACCAATGGTTGAGCTAGAGGACTACGTTTACGGAAAATTCGAAATCTGATACTATCTGCTTGTTGTCTGAGAGTGTCCTGAGACTCTCTTAGAGGAAGAGAACGAGAGGAGACACCTCGCGAGCTGTACAGGCAAAATTCGAAACTGTACCGGTCCCAGAGACCGGTGTTCCGTGCAGAGGGTTTTAACTTCAGAATGGTGATATTCATCTCCTTACCACGCCCGCAATTAGAGTTTTTTCTGCACACAGACGCTCTTATCTTGTAGAAAATTCATTACCCTTTCCGAATATGTGGTCAAATTTGATGAGACTACCAGGAAAACTGAATAATGGTAATTTTAGTGGAAAAACTAGAAATATTTCGTGAAAAAAAGAAATTTCAAATTGAAGAACAACCGTCATCATTTCGATCATGTGTTATATGACATTTTTTGTTGCAAATCACTCGTATAATCCCCCCTTCAAGTTTGTCCACTTCAAAAGTATTTTCAGCTGGTCTGATGATGACCTTATTGCCGAAATCGATAGCCGATAGTAAAAAATAATAATAATAAATTTGATGTATGTCATTCCAAATACGTTACATTCAAATGTGACAACCGGTCTAGTCAGCCCACACCTATAGGGCACGTGCCGCACTGATGTGTTAAGATACAAATTGAAATAATTAGCTTGAAATATTATTTGTATCTGGTATCTTCAGAAATTCTAATATTAAAATCCAATTTCATGTCTATAATTAGGATATCAATCTCCATCTTTATGCCAAATTCAAATAGTGCATCTAACATTCTTCCCAACAGTTTCAGAGTAAATAGCGTATGACAGCTTCATGGGCCGAAGTAATTCCACAAGTTTTCCGTTTCATGAATTCTGACATGCAATATGTAGTGAGATATGAAACCGTCTTTCTTAGAAACAAAATATTAATCGATTAATTTAAGCATACGTAATAAAGATTGACATGTCATACTTGTTCAAGTTGAACGAAAATATTGAATTTAATAATTTTTCCATCACATTTTGAAAGATGCATACAACCGTATTCAAGTGGTCATGAATTTCAGTTCAATTTTCCACATAATTTCAATTTGACGCAAAACATACGATATTCGTTTTAGGATCGTAATTACGCTTGAAATTAAATTGATATCAGTGTCGTTTATTATGATCTGTATTATGAAGATTCAGATGTGATATTTTTGCTTTATGTGTTCTGGAACTTTTTACTGTGCATTCCAGATGTTAAAAAAATAAAAATTAATGATTCTAGAAACTTTCAAGTGTGTGACATCTTTGAAATTCGTAAGATGTTATATTTGTGTTACTTAATGAAAACATGATACAAAAGTTTTGTTTTTTCAGTCTTCAAATTGTTGATGGGAGTACTTAAAATTTTTCGAAATGCAAATGGGCCAATTGTTCTACAATCAGAAAGTATTGTTAGGGAAATACCACAAATCTTCATTATATTTGAGCTCATTCCTCATTTCAAGGTAAAACATCATTGAATTGAACGAGATTGATTTGAAGATACAAACCCAATTATCAAAAACCGCTGCAAACAATAATAATAATTTTTTTTCAAACTGTTGAACATGGGGAAGTTGCACCAAGTACTTCTATTCTAATACATTCAATAAATATGTATTACGTTACCATCGTCACCTATCTTTTGGATCCGAAATAATTAAAACTATTTTTAGATACACGAGTGCAGTAATTTGAATTATATCAATCTAAGTGCTGACTAGCCAATCTGGAAATAATTTCCAACGATAATAAGTATTATTTCACGATATGTTACAATAATGGAGCCCACTTTCGTGTAACTGCATTCGTGAATATATATTAGCCTCTAAATAATAACTGTAACTATTGCAGTTTACACATTATTAACCTGATTAAAACCCATTCATACAATAACAAATCAAATATTGCAAGACAAAATATCATATCAAAATTTGACTTCCAAAATAAATATTTTAAAACTGAATAATAATAAATATTTATATTCGTATGAATTCACACATTGGCATAATATCAAATAGAAAGGAATAAAAGAACAAATTATATAAATTAATAAAATTCAAAAAATAAGGCAAGTCAAAGTCTCAAATTGCTTGAACTCAACCAGGCGAGTGCGGTGGGAGTAGGTTATGAATGTCCTGTAGACTGCCTTCAAATCGGGTATCAGGACACTTCAGCACCTTCCCAAACAACACACTCACATCTAAATGACATCTAATAGATATTAAAAGTGATCTGAAGCCATCTTGCTCTGAAATCTGATTGAAATGAGATTATATAATTGAGATGTTTTCTATACATAATGTCTAGAAGACATCCTTTAGATGCATTATCTAAGACCTGAAAAATATTTTATATCCTGCAGATATCCAAAAATTTATAGCTTTTTGATCACACCTCCAAAAGCCGTATATTAAATATCGAAGTTTTAAAATCGTGGAGGAGGTATTTTATTTAACGTTTAATGGACATCTTTTGTTTTACGTCTATTAGACATCAACATTTGGCTCTTTTTTGTCATCTAAAATACATCGATAAAACATCTAACTCATATGGTCGTAAAACAGCAGATTGATTGACATTTTTTAGATATATACTGTATATATTGTCTTTAAACGTACGGTTTTGTATGTCTCAAATATGTCGATAGTTGTATTTCAATTCGACCACACGTTTTTGAAATGTTTATAAGACATCTAATTGATACTATCGAAAAAATAATAACGTTTCGACGTATAATAGATATGCCATGCCACATTCATCGAAATAAGACATCATTATTCGAAAATATTTGGTCATCTAGAATACATAAATAAAATATCTAACTTTAAACGTCAAAGAATTGTGAATTGATTTTCATCCTGAAGAACTATTATTTATATAAAGTCTCCCAACCAAAGATTATGAATGTTTTTAAGATGTCGATGGAAATATTGCATTTCGACTATATATGTTTTCAAAATGTTTATAGAATATCCATTTCATGCAATAGAGAAGTGAGCAATTTTTGATGTTTTTCAGATTTGCTATGCAACAATTTTAATACCAAAAACCATATTGAAAATGATAATTTATTTAGGTATGAATTCGACTAGCAGATACGCATAGACATACAGGTTGTTTTTAAATTCATGCCACAAAATTAAGCATGTGAAGTTTAAGATGAGTCTTCTCTACAACAAAATTTTCTCAGCCATCCCTTTTCGAGATATCACCCCTAAAAGGGGTGAACTTGCACGGCAATCCATGACACGTAAACTACGTTCACATAATTTGGCTGGAAGTTGTCGTTTCCAGCATTCAGCATCCATTATGAACCGTATGACATTTTAAATATTTCCTACCCAACTTAATAAAAAAAATATGAATTATGGTCCTTTTCATTCTCTTCAACTATTGGATGAAATGGAGTAAGGACTCTCAATTTTTATGCTAGAGGGTTTTTTGTTTTCTTAAATAAGTACTTAAACAAAGATTTATTGAGTTTTCCACGAAAATGCTCATTTTTTCCGTTGTTTTATGATACTTGAAACAACATTTTCAATGATTGAAATAGACACGGGGTGTTTTTATGAATGAAAACATTCCATGTTTTTGTTTCTCGTATCATGTTTCTTTGGTGTACGGCCTGATAAAGAGCTATACCGGCTGTCAACGGAATATGGAAACACGGTATATAAGGTATCGACTTCGTTTTTTCTTATTCAACAAAGAGAAGATTTTTGAAGTACATTGGTTATACCGGAAATGATTTTTTTCAAATGGCGCAGTAGGTGTATTTCTTCATATTTTTATTGTAAATATCGATTTTTTTTTAATTATTTCAGTTTCGTCCTAGATGAGTGAAAATGTCATCGTTGAATTTTCATTCCAACATTAGGGAAAAATTGACTCACCCCAAAAAAAGTCTAAGATTGCCTAGTTTTATCAGCCTGCAATATGTTCGGAATGTTAATCTTTTTCTTCAGATGTAAATGCCTTGGAAAAAAGTATTATTAGAAAGGCCTTTTTTCTGCTCAATTCGATACATACAAATTCTAATATTTCGGTACGACCGGAAGTACTTCAAACAATAAATCTAAGTTAAATTTGAAAAAACGAAATCGATAACTTGAATATACCACCTATTGAAATATGAGCGTTTTTCCATATTCCGTTAATATAAATAAAATATAAAATGAAAAATAGGTGATCTATGCGATCACGGTGAGCGAACTCCTATATCGGGCTCGGTCACGTGGTTACGAACCGCCGAACCGCCAAATGTTAAAATTCAAAGGGATAGCGGGTAGGGTTATGGACAGAAAGACATTCGAACTTGATCATTTCGTTAGAACAGTGCTTCGTCAAAAGGTCAAGTCGAATATCGAGTGATTGTTTTTGCTTTAGCCTTAGCTTAGTGAATATACTATTTAGTGATAAGTGCTGTCACAATTAAAGAAGGTGAGTGCAAATGTTGCTTATGGTACCTAGTTCTAGTAAGTACAATTTCTCCATAATATAGCTTTTCAAACGTAGCTGGTTCAGGTCTGGGCTCACTGTTATAAAAATGAGATTTATTTATAATTTTCAAAAACGAATCTGCATCTTTGGATAAAAGCAAAATAGGTATTATGAAAATATCTTTTACAGTTGGATCATCTATCAAGATCTATTGAATAATGTTTTTAGATAACCGTTCAAAAGTGAATATTATGTAATGTTGAATTATATAGGAACCTACTATTCCCGGTGTAGTACCTAAAATGTATTCCTCCGAATAATGTGGTGGCACTAAGATATGCTAATTAATATAAAATTGGAGATTTGTTATCTTTCATGGTCCGATGATCTAGAAAAGTCGATTGAATGATAACTAACTAACACTAGTGATTAACTTTTGATTAGGTACTACTTCTTGTAAATTATACCTTTAACATTTGTTCTGCTGGAGAATATGTTGATTAATTATTGTAAATTAGGTAGGTATATTGTAAGTAGAAATTTGAAACCTTTCATAGAATGATCATCTGAAGTAGTCTATCGAATGATATCTTTTGAATAACCGTTCTATTGAACTGTTATGTCTGTTATCACTATTCTGAATACTCTGTTTATTTAGATATTATCCCAGGTACCAGGTACCTGAAATCCGCTCTTTTTAAAAATATATTTATAATTTACACGATGATCGGTTTTGGAATCTTTCTTTCAAAAATTTAAGGATAAATATTTCAAGATCATCTGAAATTTTAAATTATAGAATTTCATAATTTTCGTTGGGGATTTCGTAGGGCTCAAATTGTTACAGTATCTATTATAAAATTAATATTTTTCTGAATAAACTTGGTAGGTTTATCATCAAAGAAGTCAATTGATAGACCTCTTTGAGATATTGATTTAGTAATGAATAATACTCAACCACTCGACTTGAAAAACTTGCTGAAAAATATTATCATTAGTCAAAAAGTCGAGCACAAAATAGATTCAATCAGGATTTGAAGAATAATTGAATGTCTTGAGCTTGAAATCTTCGAGAAAATGTTAAGATGTTTTTCAGATCATCTTAGATGAATTATAGCAGAAGGTATAAGCGTTTTCCATTTCTATTTAGAATGTTTTTTTTTCAGCTATCGTTTCAAAAAATGAAATTTATTCAATACACAATGTCAAAAAAATTAGCATTTATATAAAATATAGATTTAATTAACAATTTTGCAATTTTATCGATTTTGGAATTATCAATTGACATTTCTTAATCACCTTGAATTCAAAATATCATTTATTATCTTTCTGATGTTGTATTCGAAGGTCATATCATTACGAATAAGTCGAAATCTCAAAAAAAAAGAAATTTTCATAGCAAGCCTTGAATCCTTTGGAAAAATATGAGTGAGAAGCCTAATTCATTCACTAATTTCACATTTCTAAAAGTTTTTTCGACAACTTAAGCATTTACAAAAAAATATAAACATAATAATGAATGAAAATTCATGCGTTCAACAGTAACGCAGGCATAATATAAATAATGAAAGCGGAGAATAATATTAATCGATATAAAATCAACCAATATTAAACCCACACTTCGGAACTAATCCCGTCAACGAGCAACGACCATGCATAGTGGTAATATCAAACAGAGCATCCATAGATAGCTATTTCGCCCTATTTGGGGCTCATCAGTATGGAGGAGCTCCGTTTGAAAGGCATTCTAGGCTCCCTTACTTGAAGAAATGTCGCCGAGTTCTGAGAATAACAGAAACAAGACGCCATCTCTTGGGATCCTTACGAACACCTACCTCCAATGCATGAACGTTGAACGAAGTCGCGAGATGTTTATCCGTTTTTCATACGAACTGGTGGCAGTCCAACTTTGTGGATTTTTACCTTCAGTCGATGAAGTGGACACGCTCGTTTCTTCGTCGTAAACCAGACGTGGTGATGATAATAATGAATGAAAATTCATGCGTTCAACAGTAACGCAGGCATAATATAAATAATGAAAGCGGAGAATAATATTAATCGATATAAAATCAACCAATATTAAACCCACACTTCGGAACTAATCCCGTCAACGAGCAACGACCATGCATAGTGGTAATATCAAACAGAGCATCCATAGATAGCTATTTCGCCCTATTTGGGGCTCATCAGTATGGAGGAGCTCCGTTTGAAAGGCATTCTAGGCTCCCTTACTTGAAGAAATGTCGCCGAGTTCTGAGAATAACAGAAACAAGACGCCATCTCTTGGGATCCTTACGAACACCTACCTCCAATGCATGAACGTTGAACGAAGTCGCGAGATGTTTATCCGTTTTTCATACGAACTGGTGGCAGTCCAACTTTGTGGATTTTTACCTTCAGTCGATGAAGTGGACACGCTCGTTTCTTCGTCGTAAACCAGACGTGGTGATGATAATAATGAATGAAAATTCATGCGTTCAACAGTAACGCAGGCATAATATAAATAATGAAAGCGGAGAATAATATTAATCGATATAAAATCAACCAATATTAAAGTGTGGGTTTAATATTGGTTGATTTTATATCGATTAATATTATTCTCCGCTTTCATTATTTATATTATGCCTGCGTTACTGTTGAACGCATGAATTTTCATTCATTATTATCATCACCACGTCTGGTTTACGACGAAGAAACGAGCGTGTCCACTTCATCGACTGAAGGTAAAAATCCACAAAGTTGGACTGCCACCAGTTCGTATGAAAAACGGATAAACATCTCGCGACTTCGTTCAACGTTCATGCATTGGAGGTAGGTGTTCGTAAGGATCCCAAGAGATGGCGTCTTGTTTCTGTTATTCTCAGAACTCGGCGACATTTCTTCAAAGTAAGGGAGCCTAGAATGCCTTTCAAACGGAGCTCCTCCATACTGATGAGCCCCAAATAGGGCGAAATAGCTATCTATGGATGCTCTGTTTGATATTACCACTATGCATGGTCGTTGCTCGTTGACGGGATTAGTTCCGAAGTGTGGGTTTAATATTGGTTGATTTTATATCGATTAATATTATTCTCCGCTTTCATTATTTATAAACATAATGTATTCCAAGCTCTTATTAAATAGCATTTTATTGAACAACAGCCAACAAAATTAAAATGCATCGAAATTGTTTTCTCGTGAATGATTGAGTTTTCGAAAAGAATTGTAGAAATAAAAGAGTAAGTAGGTATATGGCTTTTCAGCCATATTTTTTTTAAAGTAAAATTCTCATAAAAAAAGTTGTGGAAAAAATTGTTTCCGTTAATCTTTGCAGGGGTGTAACCTTCATTTTCACCATAGCATCACCTCTCAAATTTTCTCGGTGTTACCCTGTATTCATAAACTTTCAATTATTTCTATTTCTCAGAAAAAAACTGAACGCAATATAAAAGTACATTTTATCGTTTGAAAAAATTGTTTTTATAATTTTCTGCGAAACTTTGATATTCTTTTGTTCTCTGTTGTGATTGTTCTTCAAAGTTGTACTTAATTGTGAAAAAAATCACTTATTTTGATTTGTGTTTGTTCCAGAGGCTGTTTATAATCTGTTCGAGAGTGAAATCCTGGCAGATCTCAACGACACGACCATAATAAGGCAATTCAAGACTGGTTACGCCTTGCAAACCAACGATACGAATATGAGGAAACGAAGAGCAAATCCTCAAAAAGTGCCGATGCCTATACATTTTTATTTATTTTTTTAATTGAACAAATTGTCTCGACTACATTGGTCATTGACACAATTTATATTTTTGATACATTTCAATTGTGTTTATTTATGTTTTTATATTATGAATACACCTATTTATTTTTTCATATCAGAACTTGTTTTTGCTTTCCTAACTGCTATGAGAGATTTCAACTGTGTAGATAAAATATATTATATCTGATAATTTTCTGGGCCGCACACCACAGAAACATGAAAGGAGAAGCATGAAACAGTTTTCATTGATAAAATGAGACTCAAGGTGTTTTTATGAATGAAAATGCATACTTTTGAAGTCTCTCACCAAATCTCCTTAGGATAAACATGATCTTGAAACTAGCAAATGTCAATTTTCTTTGAATTTTTTTACCATACAACCCTTCTCCGAAAAATCTGATGGAATAAATCAGTACCAGGTCTTAAATATGATGTCTTTCAAATCATTATATCGTGCGTTCAAAAAAATTCGTGGAATATTATTTATGAAAATTGTTGGTGATATTGTACACGTATATTAGATGAAATAAGATGAACCTTTGTTCAATGTCCCTAAAAAGTCTTTGCATTGTATAATTTTTGACATCTTACTATTGTCAATTCCAAAACAATATTGATAACGTGCGTTCAAAAAAATTCGTGGTCAAGTGAGCTGTGGATTCTATTTTTCCTGAGAGTCTATGAGGAGAAAAATAGAATCCACAGCTTACTTGACCACGAATTTTTTGAACGCACGTTATCAATATTGTTTTGGAATTGACAATAGTAAGATGTCAAAAATTATACAATGCAAAGACTTTTTAGGGACATTGAACAAAGGTTCATCTTATTTCATCTAATATACGTGTACAATATCACCAACAATTTTCATAAATAATATTCCGCGTCCAATTTCGATCATGACGGCAATGCTCCAAAAAACATCTACTATGTTATATTATTTAAGAGGTTATGAGTGTGGATGTTTTTCGGATCATCTATATATTATCAGATTATTGATCGAGAAAAACGACAAAAATCTAATGATATATAGACATTAGAGAGTCATCACAATAACATAAATCCTCAAACATCTATTACATGTCAAACGTAATACTAAGTTAGGATAAACTAAAAAAAAACAGAAATTTCACATGTTATAGAAAGACTCACTTTGACGTGAAATAGATGTCTAAAAAAGTAGTATTTTTCAACGTAAATCTCGCGGACATTTTTACGTCGAATCTAGGTTAAAAATTCAATACATTTTGATGTTTTATAGATCATCTAATAATCTATTTTATATAGTCTATAAAATGTTTAAAAGATGTGTGTGTGTTGTTTGGGTTATGTAATACAGTATGTTCAGCAGCGTTGCACCTAGGACACGATAGGTCTTCAGCTCTTCCTCAGAGCGTGGGAGACTTGCTGCATATTCCATGGCCAGTTCTTATTCTATTCATGTTGATCCAATCTCTACGTCCAAGGTAGAAGCTACTTTCGACGTTGGGTCTTCGATTAGATTGGAGTTTCTGACCTCTTGATGTCTCCATTGTGTGCGCCAAAGTTCTTTGATTGAAAGATTGGTAAGTTGATGGCTTGCGGTCCTGACCGGGGGTAACCTGGACTTCAGTCTCAATTGAGGGTTTGTGAGAAGTGCAGTGTCATTAAAAGGAAACATAGGATTATTGATCAGTTAATCATTCTGAAACTTGAGAGCAGAGAGCCGTCTCAGTTTTGGCGGAGCTATATTACTGAGGACTGGAAGCCATGCTGTAGGAGTAGTTCTTAAAATTTCATGACTCTCATTGTCTAATTGGGTTGGGTATCAACAAAATTGGTATGATGGCTATTGATCCCAACGGGAGCACAATATTTTGCAGCAAAATAGACTAACGCAAGTGCACTTATTCTTAAAGTTACAGCATTGGCCCCCCAAGAGTTTTTGAAAAACATTTGATCGGGTTTTCACTTTGGAGGCGACATTGTTCAGGTGTTGTTTAAATGTGAGGGTCCGATCAAGTGTTAAATAATTTTATTTATACGTAAAAAAGTTATTCTTAATGATGAAGATAACCTATAACTATGTTTTTAATTTTTTTTTCAAAAAGACAATTTTTCTATTTGTGATTAAGAAGACGGTACTGATAATGTTTTGCAGTTTTGATAGATATCAACAAATTTTATTCTCAAGTCAATCCAACGTATTTCAATATATGTCGGTATGTTTTTTTACATACATATGTTACATTATTTTCATGATATGTAACTACCATATCTGTTTGTGAAAGTTATAAATAACTTCATACGTTTTCCGTGAAATCTAGCCGTCATAACTTTACACATCCAAATAACTATTTTGTCATATACTGGCACCATCGATTTCAAGGGCGTAACCAGATATTATTTTGGTTAATCAATTGTATTCAAGCGCGTTCGGTCATTTCGGTTCTATAGATATGGCTTCTGGTTAAAGAAGAGTTATAAGTTATACCTAAGCGATTGATATTTAAATTTTGCATTTCAAAAATTGTTGACGTCGCAAGAACAGATACGAGTTACCGATTAAAGAATAAAGCTCATAATATGGAGCGAAGCAGGAAATAGTATCAAGTTTTATAGTACTTAAATCAAGGGAGAAAATCGTCTCTTCTGCATTTTTATTCAGTATATTGATCGACATTCATTTGATCAACCATAAGAGAATGCTATAAGCATTGTTTGGACAATTTATAACGTGAAATCACCTGATTTTGGATATCTGAGACCGAAACCAAAAATGAATACAACCTCTATCATGAAATAACAACATGACAGAACGATTTGTGTATAAATTCCATTTCGATTACGTAAATACTCAGTTTTAAAATATTGTTAAAATTCCTTTATATTTGAGCAAATAAACTGATTAATTTGATAATTCAAGATGAATTTCAGCCAAGTAAAGACCGCATCAATCAACCAGAACAACATAACATAAAGATATGAAACCATAACCAGATGATAGATCATTTGAGCGCCGATAACTGCTTGTTTTTGTAGGTAGTGTCGGGTTGCCATACGATAAAGCAGGACATAGTTAGCCTTTTTGATTGCATGTCCGGCCTGTCCGGACATGCAAACAAAAAACATGCTTTTTACATTTCGAGATTGCTTCTCAGAATATTTGACTATTTGTCTGTATAACTCTGCGATTACAGGGCATAAATAAAACGTTGAAAGAGTTCTTTCCTTGATAGGTCAGCGGTGGCTAAACGAACACAACAGCTCACATGGTGACAATCAAAGGGTGAAGAATTTATATCGAGTAGAAGTTCTGTTAATTTAGATTGTTGTCTCAAACGATAGGGTTCGACTCCCAAATGGCGAATTCGTGGTCAAATTCAATTCTGTCCGTGTGGCCGACCGTCTGTCCGGTCGTCCGTTAGCACAATAACTTTCGAAGGGATTGTTCTAATGACTTGAAATTTTTAGGTTGAGTTCGCCTCCCAAATGGCTCTGTTAAGTTCGTAAACCAGCCAAATCTTACAGGGTAACCATTCGAAATTTTTGTTCCTTAATATCTCAGACAAAAGGTACCCCATCAAAAAAAATGTTGCGGCGATATGCAAGATGCTCATAATAAGCTTCAAGTAAAATTTTGTGGTCATAGTGTGAACAGAACCATAGAAAAGAAGCAACTGCATATTTACAAAAAAAATATCCGAGTCGAATGAAATTTATTTTATAAATTGAGATTGATACACTGAATGCTCATGCAGAATTTTGTGGCCATAGAATAAACAGAACCAAAGAAAATTCAATTGAAAAACAGAATCTATATATTTCCATAACAGGACATCCGATTCAAGTGAAATTTTTGTATATGAAGACCGAATTTTTATGCAAAATTTTGTGGTTATCGTGTCAACAGAACCATAAAAAATTTAGTTGGAATATTGAAAAGAAGAATCTCCTTATTTCCATAACAGGATAACCGATTCAAGATTCAAGTGAAATTTATTTTTTGAATCAAGACTGATATCCTGAATGTTCATACAAAATTTCAAGAGGATTCAATTCTTGTAATTATTTATATTTTACATATTTCATTTTCTGAATTATTTCCAGAATATAATTCCAATTGTGCTTTGATTCTGCATTCATATATTTGGTATCAATCTTAAGTCCCATATAAGAATTTGAGGTGATAATCTCATTGCTCCACTATTGCTCCCAACGGGCGCTCAAAACCTTTTGCTCAGGGCTTTTCTTAAATTTATTTCATTTCACTAACCCTCATTTATTATTATAGATTAGAACTCAACGAAATTCATCGCGATATTCGAAAAAGTTTGATTTTACTTACATTTTTCATTCGACCTATTAATGCTGAGACACAAAATCTGATTAATCTGAATAATTTATGGTGTCTGGCTTTTTAACCCAAAAGTTCGGCCAAACAGAATGATCTGACTGGCTTCTTGGTTTGGCGACATCTTGTAGGATAGAATTCTATCCTCCTAGGGCGACCTGGTATCCCTAGTTGTTGGACAAAACTAAAGGCCTCACCGCGGTACTCGCTTCAAATTTATTTTAGGTTCTCCCGAACCTATCATAGGTCAAATACGAATTGTTCAGTACAACAAAAATATTCGAAGCTGAAAGTGTTATCTGATGGTTCGCTATCTGCCAAAAAACCCAACACGTGTTTGACGATAGTATCTCTCGTACGTACTCTCAAAATCGTTTCGTTATAAACGAAAGTTCGAGTGCAGCTGTTTTAAGTTGACGTTATGTCTACCAAAATTTGAGCTTTATATGTTATCAACATCTAATAATTGTCGCCAATCATGTGCATCTAATTCATTTTGATTATCATCAACTGACGAATTTTTCCGTTTGAATAAACTAATCTTGGAGTCCCTTCTCAGATCTTGTCATCTCACAGAATCAAGGAATGAAACAAAAATATAATATTTGTTATTTACTTCCTTTCCGCTCTGATCTGTAAAGAATATCATCTCCAATGCGGCACTGAAAATTATTCTAGAAGGTTTGAATTATTCATGAGGTTTCAATCTTCAACAAGTAAACTTGGAAATTTGTCGTTCGATCTTTTGAACTTTGACTTCTCGATTCTCTTGACACTGCGCTGTTTCGAAGTCAATAAAAAGCTGTATAAATATTTCATTCACATCTAGTGTTCATATATTCGTTCTTCTATAATCAGCATTCAATACGTTCTCTTTTTGTTATTATTGTCAGTTATGTTGCAATTTAATTATATGAGAATAAACCATGGATTGTTGCGGAATGAACAATTTGGCAAAGATTATATGCACATAACGTTTATCGCAGTTTTTAAATTTGTTGATTTCGCATGCAGGGCCTATCATAGGTGCCTTCGAGGGGAAATCCAAAAGTATGTGGAGTTAAAGCGTTTTGAATAAAACCACAGCCGTCTTGAAGACGGCTGTGATAAAACCAATGCAACTCTTCACTTGTGAATCGGCGCCTTCTCTTGCAACAGCAACAAACCCTTGGTCAATTCTCCTCGATGGCCTCCCTTAGTTTGTTCAGTATCGTTGCGATGTATTCTCCAGTAATGATCCGGCATTTCTTTGGGTATATTTTGGCGACAGCAAAACGAATGTTGTTTTTAAAGTTTGCCAGAGTCCTGGTACGATAGTTATAAACATAAATGATCGGATGTTTATTTTATTTTAAAGAAGAAGCTATGCCGTTAATAGTGAAAAAATAACATCAGGCAAATGACTACCACAACCACGCTTACAGGACCATATCCTTTTAATGAAATTTTCCATAACCAAACCGCAAAGTGGCTGCCCTATGTCCTCGATAACCTCACGAATTCCATCTTGGAGGTCTTGAATCGACGCTGGGCTATTGGCGTAGACCTTCTCTCTCACGTGGCCTCAAAGGAAGAAGTCGCAAGATGTTAAATCACAAGATCTCGGTGGCCAATTGTGATCACCTCTTCGAGAGATAACACGGTCCGGAAACTTTTCCCTATCAGCAAAGACACGATGTTTTTGTTGATCGGCCGGCTTGAGTTCTTGTACTGAACTTTATAAGCCTTAAGACCCAACTCTTTCAAAAAATACGGTGTAATGACGTTTGTGGAATGCCTAATTCCAAAGAACGACGAGGAATGTACAATTCTGGGTTTTCTTCAACACTTTCGGCTACAGCAGCAATATTCTCGACTGTTCTTGAGCGACGTGCACTGGTTTTAGTCTTCACATCAATAACTTGTCCCAATAGCTGGAATTATTTCACCAATTTCTTTATTGCGGTTCGACAAGGTGCTTCACGACGACCCAAAAATGTTCGAGTTTTGCGAACCGTCTCTGCCAAATTTTCACCATTTTTATAGTCAATTTTAATAATTTCAATGTGTTCTGGACTGGTCTATCGTTCCATTTCAATTAATGGCGTTGTTTTTAAAACTGTCTTAAAAAAAACTCAAATGTTGCACTTGATGCTGTACAAGCGCTCAAAAGCTTCCAATTCGTTGTTCTGCTTTTCTTACAATTTTCACTTCGCCAAAGTGCTCATTAATATTTTTCCTTTCATTTCAGAATCACCCTTCAGGCACATACCTGCAAAATAATCGATCCACCCGGTAAATCGATTGATTTTGTTGACTCATAAATATGTTATTTCAAGTTCGATTCTATTGTTTTTTCAATTGTACTCGGCGTACGTACGTCATTTTATACTGGGTGAAACGAAAGCTGCTTTTTTAGTCTAACTTTAAAACAACCTGTGCTGTGTTCCAGTTGTTTTACCTTGTGATTTCTTATTTTGTCATTCAGACACATTTTCTCTTGACCATTTCATTCTTCATTTATCACAATAGCTTAATTTTCGTTGAAGGTACAGGGTTTTTAGAGAATCGTCAAAGTACTTTCACAAATTTAAACTAAAATCCGCACTTAATGAGAATAAACTGAAAACTTAGCGAAAATATAAGAATAAGAGGAGTTTTAGGGTCACATCTTGTTCCTTAAACACCCTTTATTGGAGATGATTTCTTGATAATGCATTATAATATGCTCGACCGCATGTGGTTGAGATTGTCGAGGAGTATTTGGCAGAGAGTGATATCTAAGAATTGGGTTGGTCCCCTCTGTGCCCAGATTTGAACCCAATTGGGCATGTTTTTGGAAGGATAATTCGATCTCGCGTACCAACTCCTGAAAATTTGCAGCAGCTCATATCAGTGTCGCTCGAAGAATGCGGAATCCAATCGAACAGGCTGTCATTCGAAACCTTATTGAGGGCATGCCAAAATGAATTGCAGCTGCTATCCGTGCTAGTTGATAGTTAGTTGATAGTTTACAGAGGGGTTACAGTCCACTGCGACCTTAAGGTCTATTGTGCCCCCTTACAGAGCTGTTCTGGCCAAAAACCTTCACAGCTCGCCTTCCAGTTCCAGAGATCTAATGAAATCTAGTAACTGTGAAGACTTCAACGAGGCTAGTTCCTTACTCTTACAAGTTTCTTGTCCAAGGCATTTCCTCCTCAGGCTCGTAATGCCAAGGCATTCCGTGACTAGGTGTATGGGGGTTTCTTACTCCTCCCCACAGAACCTACACTCGTCAGTGTCCGACAATCCCATCCTCAACAGGTGCTTCCTAAGGCGACAATGTCCTGTAAGAAAGCCAGTGAGGAGGTGCAATTGCTTCTTACCAAGATCCAGATATCTTTTGGATCCCGCTGTCTCAAAGTTCCGAAGGAACTCAGTGCAATGATCCATCCCTGGGAGATTCCGCCAGAGCTTTTCCCTCTCGGCTTTCTCCTTCTCCAGAAACTCCTTCTTATAGGTACATTTAGATATACCACAGAAGGGTTCTGGGCCAAAGAGTGACATTTGTGCGCCCTCTTTGGCGAGTGTATTGGCCTCTTCGTTTCCTTCGATTCCCGAGTGGCCGGGAACCCAGATTAAAAAGACCTTATTTTTCTTGCCTACCTCGTTGAGTTTGTTCCGGCACTCCCAGATCATCTTAGAATCGATGACGTAGGAGCTCAGTACTTTAATAGCAGCTTGACTATCTGAGTGTATTGCTATATCACACTTCTGATAGTTTCTTTCAGAGAGAAACAATTCTCATTAAGTGTTGTATGTTTTTAACTTAGGTTCAGTTTATTTTCATTTTGTTCGGAATTTAGGTTAAATTCGTAGAACTACTTTTAAAGCCATAGACACATTTATGTTCTTCGGAAAACCCTGTATTTTTAGCAAAAATAAAGCTATTTCAATGAATGAAGAACGAAATTGTAGAGAGAAAATGTGCCTTGATGATAAAATCAGAAATCACACTCTGGAACACACTAAAAAACATATTTCGTTCCACCCATTGTAAAATTACGCAGGCCAAGTTTTCTTGGAATTCAAAACTGGTGATTGATTTCGTATGAAATTATTAAGAATCGAATAAAAATTGAATCAAATTGTACTCAAAAAAACACATTTATGAATCGATTCATTGAGTGGATCGATTATTTTGCCGGTGTAGATCTTGAGTATTCGATAATAGATAGTAATTTCGGAAACCAGTTCATCCACCAGAATTCGTTGTAGTATTTCACATTCCTATGAATAAATCGACAGTATCAATCATTACTTCTTTAACCATAAAAACTAACAGGTTTAATATTCTTGTTTCCATAATTGGCCCCAACTACTGATCACCTGAACAGTCCACAGGATACTTTATTTCGGACTTTTGACGTCGATAATTCTAGTTCATTTTGATTATCATCAACTGACGAATTTTTCCGTTTGAATAAACTAATCTTGGGGTCCCTTCTCAGATCTTGTCATATCACTGAATATCAAGGATACAAAAATATTTGTTATTTACTTCCGTTCCGCTCTGATCTGCAAAGAATATCATCTCCAATGCGGTACTGAAAATTATTCTAGAAGGTTTGAATAATTCATGAGGTCTCAATCTTCAACAAGTAAACTTGGAAATTTGTCGTTCGATCTTTTGAACTTTGACTTCTCGATTCTCTTGATACTGCGCTGTTTCGAAGTCAATAAAAAGCTGTATAAATATTTCATTCACATCTAGTGTTCATATATTCGTTCTTCTATAATCAGCATTCAATACGTTTGAATGAACTCTTTTTGTTATTATTGTCAGTTATGTTGCAATTTAATTATATGAGAATAAACCATATAAATATATTCAGAATCGAATGAAAAACTCAATCAAATTGGACTCAAAATAAGACATTTATGAATCGATTTATTGAGTGGATAGATTATTTTGCTGGTGAGTGTAGATCTTGAGTATTCGAATAATCGATAGTAATTTCGGAAACCAGTTCATCCACCAGAATTCGTTGTAGTATTTTACATTCCTATGAATAATCGACAGTATCAATCATTACGTCCTTAACCATAAAAACTAACAGGTTTAATATTCTTGTTTCCATAATTGGCCCCAACTACTGATCACCTGAACAGTCCACTGGATACTTTATTTCGGACTTTCGACGTCGATAATTCTGAAATAAACTTGACGACATTTGTGTATTTATAACTCACCTTACGCACTATATAAGATCTCTAATTAGTACAATTAGTGGTTTTCGTTTATAGAGCCAGATGAATGTACACATTGATTCGTTGGAACGCCGATAATGCAGCGTTATTTTCAGTCGTTGATTTACTACACTTTTAACAAAGACCGACAGTTACAGAATAAATATTTTGGTTATTTCAGAGAGGGAGCTCATTGTCGGACTAACTCGTTTCGCGCTTTTTATTATCATGGCTTTTAGCTCTTCGCGATATTAGACCGACAGCAAGCAAAAAACGGCGTATCATTTGCGAAATTGTGTGGCGTTTTGAGAAGTTAGCCAGTTTCATGAAATGATATTGATGTATATTGAAAGTAAAGCCAACATATTGAACGATATATGAAAAGTTTCACGAAATCGTCTATAGTTAAGCTAATGGAGAACTTTAGCACTTGTAGCATATCATATCATTTAAATATGTAATGACAGTTTTGTGAAATCCATTGTTGGTCGTCTTACTTTCCAGATACCCAAGTTAATTATTTCAGTTTAAAATAAACGAAAGTTTAGCGGAAACTCGAGAAAAACAGACTCAACCTTCCATATAGACCGGGAGCCACACTATGTAGTACAAACGCTACACTAATATGTTATTTTTTGCATACAAGCGGCACAAGACAAGACAAAAAAGGCAGCAGAGATTTTTCGTTTCAAATCGAACGAAGAATTCAAACATAATTGTTAGTTTAAAATATCTCACTTGACGTTCCACTTCTTTAGTCAGTTTTGAACACAACGTTTCTTGAAAACAATGCATTTCTGGACCTTCATTCATGGGAAGTTCTTTTCATAAAATTATCTGAGGAATCACCCTATTAAATATTTAGCATCATTACAGAAACACCCTGTATATTTTATTGAGATATGGCTTCACAAAATTTATCGTATGTCGAACCATTATAGCATATACAGGGTGTCTGTAAACAAATGCGAGTGTTCATATAAAGTTTTCTTGAAATCGACCTCCCTCTTCCAAGATACAGCCTTTGGAAGGCGATGACGAGTTGGCAGGTTTTATTTTTTTAAGGCTTTTTAAGAACACTGGAAGAAAATTATTTCCGTAATATTTTAATTTTACAAATAGAATTTTAATTTTCTTTCGATTAAAAAGCAGAATTGACAAAACCAATTTTGAGCATAAACAGTATTTCAAAATATTCATTCTATGGTACATACGATGAAATGGAATGAACGGTGATCATAACTGCTTGTAAGTTTTTATTTTTCCGGGAAAAGTATCGACTGAATCGAAATTCTGCAAAAGACTTTTTTCTCCAGAATTGAATGGAAAACCATAAGAAAAGGATAATCATAAGGGGTTGTTATTTTCAACCCCTAATAATGAAGTTATGGGATCAAAAAAACTCGTAAAAGAAATTGAAAACGATCAACTCGTCATCTCTTTCCAAAGGCTGTATCTAGGAGGTAGGACGATTTAAAAAAATTTGATTCGAATTACCCCTGCTTATTTTCATCGAGGAATCATCTCCCAAAGTCCCTCGCGTTTGTTTACAGACACCCTGTATACTACCATTGAGTTTAAAAATATATATTTTTAAACTTTGAGTTTAAAAATATATATTTTTAAACTCAATGATACTACGAAGTATAAGCTGAGAAAAATGTAAACTTGGCACTCTACATCTCAACGTGTTATTCAAGATCACACATACATAAGACCCTTAGTAAGAAAGCTTTGTCTTCCAGTATATGAGTAGCAAATGAATGATTTGATTTGTTTGAAGAACAAGATGAATTTTTAAATCGTAGGGCTTTTTTTCATAGATTTTCTTCTTTACTTTCACCTGGCTTGACAAAATATCTCTAATGTAGTAATAGAAGTAAGTAATTTGAATATTACATCGGCTTCATGATAATGAAAATGGTTCTCACAGAGAATTTCGATTTTCAATAAATTTATCTTCTCAAAATGCTATAATATTCATCCATCATGGCCTATCGTGCATTATTTTTCATAAAAATCCACTCGAATTTTTGTGACTTAATTCCTGCTTAAATGAAACCGCATGCTCCGAAACCTAGTTCCATTACTAAGTACAAGTATGTTTTGCATCCTCAAGTAGAATTCTTTTATTCAATGTCTCCTCAGTGATTACTCATTTTGTTATTCCACTTGATGATACAAAATATTGCTCACTGTTATGTCGAATGCCAAAAATAAAAAATACCACTACAGTTAATTTAATAATCTTGAGATAAAAATCCATTTCAATTGAAAATAAAAACATGAAGTGATGTCTGAATTCATTAAAATAGAAGAAGGTGTATGAATAAACGCGGTATATTAATGCTAGAGATAAGAATTAATGGTGGAAATTTCGAATAAACCTATTGTTCGGTATAAATGATTCATTATTATAATTCATTGATAAAAATTCATATCCAATTGTTTGTGTTTGCGTTTCAAAATAGCGATTTCAGGTCATAATTTGTACCGGGTTTTTCACTATAAATTGACCCCCCCTTCAACTTTGTTACTAGAGAAGATACAGAAAAATGTTTCGTATAAAAGTTTCACGAAATCAACTGAGGTTTTTTTATGTGAGTTCAGAAACTGAAATATATACAGGGTGGCCAACATATTGATGGCAACTTCATTTTTTCAAATGGAACACCCTGTATATTTTTCCATGTTTGGCTAGCTCTTTTTCTCCTGATTTCTAATATGTAACATATGTTGGTCTATCTTTTTTATTCTGAGAACCACAGAGTTTTAAATTTTAAGAACTACCTGCCAAGATCTGTAATCATTTAAAAAGTGGCAGAGTTCGTTTACTGAAAATGCTCATTTTTGGAGTTATAATAACGTCAATGGGGAGATATACAGGGTGAACAACATTGAATGCAACTATATTTTTTCAAATGGGACACTGTCTCTTCAATTTTCAGAGTTTCAAAGTTTTGAAATGATGACACCGAATAAAAAAGTATGTGAAATACCTACGAAATTCCTTATATCCAACCAATCTACTTTAAGTTTTATTTTAAAATGGATACTGAACAATTACTTAACCAATGAAAAATGATCAACCATGGTAGAATGGTAAGAATAACATCAACTAAAGAAATTGCTCCAAATGACCACCTTCATTCAATACACATGGTTCATATAGTTGTCTCAAAATGTTTAGACTATTTTTAATAGCATTATTATGTCTCTGATTCAAGTCAGAAATTAAAGCTTCAAAATTTGTTTCTTATCATTACAACATTAACATTATTCTTTGTGCGTTGACGGGATTAGTTCCGAACTATGGGTTTAATATTGGTTAATTTATATCATTAATATTATTTTCCGCTTTCAATGATTGTCATTATTGCTGAAGTAAATTTTTTTCTTCAGGGACGTGTTCAACGGTTTTAAATCGGGACTATTTGGTGGCCATAAAATGGGTGCGCCATTACCAATCCAAAGATCAAATTGGCCACTTAAATATTCACGAACTTCCAAAACGCGATGCCAGATGGTTATTGAAATTTGAAACTCTGTTGTGCTCAAAATAAGAAAGATAGACCAACGTTACATATTAAAAATCAGGGGAAAAAGAGCTAACCAAATATGGAAAAATATACAGGGTGTTCCATTTGAAAAAATGAAGTTGCCATCAATATGTTGGTCACCCTGTAAATATTTCAGTTTCTGGACTCATATGAAAAAACCTCTGTTGATTTCGTGAAACTTTTATACGAAACATTTTTTTGTATCTCCTTCATTAACAAAGTTAAAGGGGGGGTCAAATTATAGTGAAAAACCCGGTACTTAATGAAACAGTTTTCAAATGTTGAAGTGAAAATAATGTGAGTATAATATGAATTTTCCCTAAAGACGTAGAATTCAAAATTTTGATAAAAGCAACACTGACGTGAAATCTGCAGCATTTGTATGATTATTCATAAACCAGGGGCGGAACAAAGGGGAGGCAGAATACTTCAAAACCCCTGAAGTTAAGAACAGCCCTATCAGGAAGAGAAAAAACATTTGTTATGGTATACATTTTCGGACTTTTGGTTTGTTATGACGTTTGTTGACGATAATACCTTGTTGCGTACTATCGTTGGACGAGTGTTTCGACTATTGAACCGAAAATAATTTAATTCGACGCGGAAAAACTCTGTGATGAAGATCTGAGGTCAAAAGTAACTCGGCACTCAAGAAGCTTATGAATGGGGGAGCCATTTATAGGTTTAGGGTTTGAATATCTTGGTCGGCCGTAAATATGATAACTTCAGCAAAATGTGTAGTTTTTAAGGCTAGGCTCAAGATCTGAATAGAAAATTCGAATTTATCCATGACAATAATGGAACCAATAATTCTCAGAAAATTCAAACTTGAATTTATCGTTTTTCTAATATGATAGAGTGGGCAGAAGCTTCTCATTTCACGTCAATCAAACCAAATATTATTGCTGAGATGAATTAACGCTGTGAAGTGTGAATATTTTGTGCGCTTGTTTGTTCGAGAATATTAATAGATAAATATAACTTAAACACGAAGTACCATATTCTAAACGATAGGGTTCGACTCCCTGGTAATGAATCCGTGGGCAAACTCCGTGGGGCTGGCCGTCCGTTAGCTCGATAACTTTTGGAGGGATTGTCCTAGAGACTTGAGATTTTCAGGGTGAGTTCGATTTCCAAATGCCTCGGTTAAGTTCGTTAATCAGCTAAATCATACTGAGTGCTCCATAAAATATGGCCATTCAAAATTTTTGTTCTCTAATATCTCAGACAAAACAAAACCTATCGAAATGAAATGTTGTGACCACATGCAAGATGCGCATAATAAGCCTCATGCAGGATTTTGTGGTCATAGTGTACACAGGAACATAGAAATTTCAATTGGAATATTAAAAAGGAGACACTTCATATTTCAATGAACAGAAATCCAATTCGAGTGAAATTTATTTAGAGTATGAGTTTTCATGTAAACTTTTGTGGCCATATTGTTAAAAAATCATAGAAAATTCAATTGGAATATTGAAAAGAAGAACCTTTATATTTCCATAACAGGATATGCGATTCGCGTGAAATTTATTTTATGAATGGAAACTGATATACTGAATATTCATGCAAGATTTAAAGAGAATCGCATGATCACCACCATGTAGCGTTCAATTTCTTTTCAATATTAATTGTTCACATATTTCAATTTCTGGAATATAATTTCGATTGTGCTGAGATTCGGCATTTATATATTTGGTATCAATCCCAAGTCATATAAAATTATGAGGCAATAGTTTTATTGCTCCACCAATGAACGAACGCTCAAAAGCTCCTTCTCTCTTAAATCGATATTTATAAAATACTGGCAGTTTCGCAGTGCTACAAACAAATATAAGGTCCCCACTACAAATCATACATTTCTCCGATTTTCTGGAATACACTTTCAATCCTTTCGAGCGATCCAGTTTGTAATCATTCTACTAAGTAATATTCGAAGTCAACAAACCGTTACGTTAAACAGTATTTCAAGTTTCTCTAACAAGCAGTTTGTAATAAAATTTCATGAAAAAATCTGCAAAATTGCCACCTACCTTCGTGTCTGCTCCACTTGTGAACTATCTAATGGCAAACGGTGCGGCATGATGGTTGATGTAATGTCAATTATAATGAAGATGATGATTTTTTATGTTTTATCTGAATCTGAGAGATTTTCCACATATTCCAGGACACCCTGCATATTCTTTTGAGATGTTTCAGAGTTTCAGCTGAGGAAAATATAAACTTATCATCACACTTCTTTACGTGTGACACAAGAGCACCGAAATGAAACCTAAAAAGAAAAAGTTTACTTTTTCCTCTGAGAATGAAACCCTTAGTGAGATAGCTCTTTTTCTCCGTACATGAATGTGTAGCAATTGAATATACAACTGCAGGGTTAATTGATAATTTTCAATAACATTTAGTCCATTTCTTAAATCGATATTTATTAAATCCCTGCAGTTTCGTAGTGCATACAAACGAATATTGTATACGGTCCTTACTGAAAATCAACAAAACTATTTTCTCCGATTTTCTGGAATTCAGTTTCAATCCTTTCAAGCGATCGAGTTTATAATCATTCTACTAAGTAATATTCGAAGTCAACAAACCGTTACGTTAAACAGTATTTCAAGTTTCTCTAACAAGCAGTTAGTAATAATATTTTCATGAAAAAATCTGCAAAATTGCCACCTACCTTCGTGTCTGCTCCACTTGTGAACTCTCTAATAGCAAACGGTGCGGCATGATGGTTGATGTAATGTCAATTATAATAAAGATAACAATTCACGTTGCAATTTCCCTCCTCTTTATCGAAAACGCAATCGATAGGTACTATGGAAATCGCATCATGCAATTGCATTGCTTCAGATCACGATCTGAAGTGAAATCGAGTGAAAATTTTTCGGTTTTTCCTTTTGCCGAATGTTATGAAACTGATTTATAGGTTTGGTATTATTTTAAGTCGAACAATTTTGTCCTATTTCTATTTATTGTGTTAAAATTACAATTATCGAGGATTCCTTATTATAGAACCAAACAAAATTTCAATGTCAAAATATTTAATTATTCAACATATTCTCCTCTTAATTGGATACATTTATTACAGCGAACTGGCAACGTCTCTAGAACTTAAAAAAAATGTATCTTCTTGTTCTGACAACCAGATCTCTCCACAGCTTTCATTACCCCTTCGTTGAAAGAAAATTTACTACCTTTCGAACTCTTTTTCACTTGAGGAAAGAGATGATAGTCGGACGAAACCCAGTCTGGTGAATAAGGGGAGTGTTCTAGTAATTCTAACCCTAAATCACAATTTTTTGCATGACAACATGAGATTTGTGGGCTTAGGCGTTGTCCTACAGAAGAAAACTACCTTTGGATAACTTTCCGTGTCTTTTCTCTTTAATTTTTTTCCTTAAAATGGTCAGTAATGTCAAATAGTAATTGGTGTTACACCCCTATCCAAAAAATCAATCATGATTAATCCATGGCAATCCCAAAAAACTGAAGCAAGAACTTTTCCAGCAGGTTTTGGACAAGAAACTTCTTAGGAATTTGAGAACCAGAGTGTCGCCATTTCATCGATTGTTGCTTTATTTCTGGATCGTATAAATGTACCTCAAGTCTCATCCATTATAACAATTCGGTTTGAGAAGTCTACATCGTTTTCGAACACACACACACGATCGAACGCGATGCTTCTACACTTGCACGCTTTTGGTCAAAATTCAAGCATCTGGGGATCCATTTCGCAGAAATTTTTCTCATGTCCATATTGACGTCAACTATATGATGAACGCGTTCGTATGAAATTTTCATTGCTTAAGATATTCGTTTCAACCCAATTCGATGATCTTATAAAATCATCTCATGAACTGCATCGAAATTTCGGGGATTGACACAGAAACTGGCCTTCCCGATCGGTCATCATCTTCAATGGATACCTACCTCTTTTGAAGTTGGCAGTCCAATTTTTCACGGTCGCATACGAAAGGACATTGATGACCAAGATAATCAAGCATACCTTCCTTAATCTGCTTACCACTTAATCCTTTAAAATACAGGTACTTGATGACGGCTCGATACTCCAATTTTTCGATTTGTACGATTTCGGTGGACATCTTTTTTTTATTTATTGCGTATACTCCGTTCACGAAAGGTTGAGCCGTCGGTTGGCCATGGAAATTTGGCATATTCCATTGTGTATATTACAATTGTAGGTTATGTTCTTTATTTTCTTGTCAGATTGATACGCAATGTTGTCAATATTGCATAGAGTAATCTGATAACTCGCAATCTCGTCGGACGAGGCCGAGTACATTCGACAACGTTGACTTTATTTTACTTTATGACAGTAAATACTGCCAACTTCAGATAAATAAAGAAACGGCTACTATGTGCTCAACCTTTCGTGAACGGACTATAACTCTGGTTTACTTTTTGACGTCAAACTTAACACTGATACTTCTAATAAGTTATTGTTCGTTGCTATGGTATCACAATATTTTTTTCGAGTCTAGGCTAACTACGAGATAGATAGATATCAATACATCCTCGTAATCATCATGATACGAGCGTATAAAGCAGCCTCTGAAACACGCGCGCACATTGAGGGTACGGCGTTTTGCGCGAAATGCTTTAAAGGAATACACAGCAGCAATTTGTTCTCTTGTCATTTGAATCATTTGACAGTTATTTACTTATTATTTTACTCAGTAACTATCTCCTAAACACGCCGGGTTTTAATGCAGCTTTTTCGCCTGCTTTTCAATTCATATATTATGATGCAGCTATGATAAAACATGCTAAACTAGGCGTAAATAACTACCTTTTCATGATTAATGCAATTTTTCATTTCAAAATGATCGAATTTTCAGAAATTATCAACTTGTTAAAACCTCAGAATGAGAAGTGAACAGTAAAGTCTTTTGTGGTCAAAACTAATAGCTGTCAAAATATTATTCATAGTAGGAAAAATATTGTTCTTGTTTTGAGCGGAAAGTATCTCACTCATACTCGATTGCTTGCCAGAACTCAGCGGCAATCTCTTACGGCAAAATACAACTCTCCTCTCAAGATAGGAAAATTATTAGTACATTCCTGCAATAGTTGAGGTCAGTTGAAAGTCTATATTGAAATGCCTCTCAGAGGGTTAGTTGATGTGCTCAATTATATCTTCAGTTTAGTTTTCTCACTTGATTTTTGCCTTCAAAACTGTTAAATTTTCGGGGAAAATTTACAAAAATAAAACAAAATTTCTTGCATACGGTGCGTAACCATGAAAAATCTCAGATGTCTGCTTGAATGTTTCAGTCAGATGTTTCCATCATTAATGTGCATACTTACTTCCTTAGAGCCTCGTACTAAAATTTCAATTTACATATGTACGCTATATAAAATAGACGTCGAAATCAATTGAACCACTAGACAGATAATATGTATTCCATAGGTTGACAACTATTCTGAAAGATTTATGAGTATTCATCTTTCTCATATTATTTGCTAATGAACTATAATTATAATTTACGTGCCAAAAATTCAGCAGAACGATCTTGTAGTCCGTATAATCAATATATTATATTCTCCAGTTTTATTTTAGTACGTCGTAGTGTTGGATAATTTTATTTTATTTTTATATGTTGGTATACATGATGAGTGCGGCGAAAATATTTGTATCGAGGACCTTTTCGTGAAGTAGGACATATTATTTCATAGTTTGATAGTCAACTCTTGTTATTCAATGCGGTTACTAAAAACGTTTAGGTTCAGTAATAGGACTGCTGAGTAAACTAAACAAAGTAATAGTATTTTTTATTCAAAGAAAAAAATGTAACAATCAGATTTATCCAGATTTTGACAAGCAATATTATTACATATCCGTTTTCTTTACAGATCAAAAGTGTATGTACTTCATATTCATGCATGCCAAAGAAGAACATTTTTGAAGGTGAGTGGAATTTTTCAGTTAGGTTAAGATTTTTTTTCGACTATACTACAACCTTACGAGTAATATTTACACGATATACGTACTTCTTTATCATGTTTTGTTTGGGAATGTTCTATACTGTAAAAAATAACTGATGCCCTGTTACCTTTAATCTTGAAGCCTTCTTAAAAACTCGAATATTTATTTGATTTTTATGAGTTACATTTCACAATAAAATTTCATTTCTCATGGAGGTTATATCAAGGAAATGGCGTCATCAGAAATTTATCCTAAATACGGAAAACTCGCGTTTACTGGAGTCTTTTAAAAGTATACGGTTCTCTACGTACAATCGCCTTCCTGAAATGTCGGAATATGTTATTCATGTTCACATCTAGATTCTAGACCCTATTAGGGTAAACTTCAAAATAAAACTATCTTTATCCGCGTTCAGCATCCGTATTCGGATCCACATTTATGGCACTTACCATTTTCTCTGGTCCTCGGTTTATTCCACATTTATTCAGTATATTCCAATCCTTTTTATATCCGAATATTTTTGTATTCTGACTACTTTCCATACCTCATACCTATTGAAAGAGAGGGTATCTGAATAATATTTCTTTATTTTCACGTAGAAAGTATACATTCTTAACTAATGATAGCTAATTAAAAAAAAGTAACGCGCAGAATTCATTTTTTGGAGATAAACGCTGAAATGGGTTGAATTTCATTTTGAATTACTCAACGTTCCATGTAAAATTGAGAATTCTATTATGCACCTCATAGAAGGGTTTTATGGTAGTTGAATTTTTTGAAATAGTCACCTCAAAAGCTTGTTGTAAAAATGGATAAACCTTTTGCTGCTGAGGTTTTTTAGATTTGAGATTTTTATCTAGGGATGGTTATAAACTGCGACTAGTGGATCCATTGAATCTTATATACTTCTTAAGCTAACTTTGGTACTGCGCTACAAATTTCACCTTACAGTTTTTATGTTTCGATAATAATAATAATAAGAACATTAATTAATCCTTTCAGACACACAGTAGTGTATGAGATAAGTCAGTATACGAAAAAAACTAGACAAATCTAAGCAAATTTAGTATAATGGAAAAATTCCGCATTACTATAATAAGCCTTATCCACTAACAAAGATCTTAACCTAAACCTGAAGACAAAAAAATGAGCAGTCTCATTGCAACAGGTAGATAATTGTATATTCTAATACATTGGAAATGTAGGGAGGATTCATAATTAGACGTTCTGTGCTTAGTTATAAACAATGTCGAAACATTTCATGTTGCATACTTGAAGTCACCCGAAAGCTTGGGAATATCGTTAATAATTTCTTTTATATAAACTCCACAAAATTCGTGATAATTTCACCTGACTATACCAGAAAGCTCATGTCGGTACAAACATTATTCGTACCGTATTGGAAAGTCAGCAGATGATATTTGCAGGCTTTATGGATCGGAAAAAAACAGCTGAACACGTGGTATTCAATTGTCCAGAGCTGGCTGGCCTAAGGACAATCCATATGGGCAAACCTGTACTGGAGACCCAAGAAGTAACTGCCAAGGCTCCCAGGAAGGTTGCCGGCTTTATCTACGCCATTGACGACCTTCATGAATAAAATTATTAGTATGAAGATAGATAGATGCTGAAAATGCCTCTGATTAGACACAAAGATTCATCATTTTTTGAGCGCTCGTTCTAATTAAATGAACGCTATATAGTTTCGCCCAAATGACTGTAATTTTCGAATTTTTGGTCCCAACCGATAAGGTTCGACTCCCTGATGATGAATCCGTGGTCAAATTCAATTATGTCCGTAGGTCCAGCCGTAAGCATAATAACATTCGAAGGGTTCGTCCTAGGGACTTGAGATTAAAATATGGTCATTCAAATATTTTGTTTCTCAATATCTTAGACAAAACATAGAAAATTCAATTGGATTATTGAAAAGAAGAATCTTTATATTTCCATAACAAGATATCCGATTCAAGTGAAGATTATTTTGTGAATGAATATTGATATAAGGCAAAAAAAACATAGAATTCAATTTTTTTATTGTTAAGTTTTTACATATTTCAGTTTTTAAATGATTTCCAGAATATATTATTCCGATAGTGCTGAGATTTTGCCTTTATATATTCAGTATCAATTTCAAGTCCTATTCTACGTCAGTTTTTGCGATCGTTTTCGATCGGAAATTCGATGATGTAGTGCATTTACCATTTCATCTATTTCGTAACAGTACAATAGTAAACTGTGAGAAAAAGCGAAAAATCTTAGACAGGAAACTAACGAAGAACTGATAACTGCCCTACTTCGTAATTGAATAGAAACGTTAGAGTTTCCTATAGCAAAGTTTGTAATGGGCAAGTTTCGAACAGATAATTTCATTCATCTGCCTCACTGGCTGAATGTCCAGGTCATTCTTTTCTATAGAAAACCCTGCAATCAGCAAGAAACATTGGTGTGGTGATATTGCGAAGGGGAAAGGGGAAACCAGTTCCCTTTTGATTAAATTGGTATCTCGCAGTTGATTCCATTGGTTCAATCTTGGAGGGAAATTAATGTCTCCACATATTGGTGGAATTAATGTCACGCCCGGCTAGCGAATGAACCTTTGTTCCTCTTTTCATCACGTTTTTCCTGATTTTCTGCGCTCTGTACATATATACTTGCGGTCATACGAGCCTAATTTTACCCGCGTACGTGTTTGTTTTTGGAATCACTGCGTTTTCACTTCAGAATTGAAAAAAAAACGATATGTGATTGTGCACAATGTTCTAACACTCATTCTGTTTGTGGTTTCAATTTCCAACCTATCTAAACTGATACAGAATTCATTTTGAACAGTTCACTAACTAATTACTAATTATCCTTAACTAATTAAGAAATGGTCATGGCTTTTATTATCAAATAATTCATCATTATACATTAATAGTTATTTAATCAACTAGGTTATTAAAGACAGCGACTATGGTCAAGATATTTTAAAGCGTGAGCGAAGCTAAAGCTTTAATAGTTCGAGACCATTAGTCGCTCGATTAATAACCGAGTTGATTAAAAGATTTTTCCGACGATCTCAATATGAATTGTGTATGAATTCTTGATTGAAATACATTTTCATTCTGCACAAGACATACATACATTTGTCGTAATGAAATTTCTATGTATCTATATTGTAGTAGAGTTTTGACATTTCTTGTAGTGCTTCTGAATACCACGGCCTTCTAAAGCTCTTTAGAAGCCTGTCTTTAGAAGGCCGTGTGAATACTTTGTGAACGGTTGCCATGAAGATTGCACATTTAAATAGCCAAAAAAATTGAGCATCAAAATGGGTAATTAATGTGTACTAAATTGATTATTAATAACACATTTTAATGCTCAATTTATGCTATTTTAATGTGTAATCCTCATGGCAACCGTACCCAAAGTATTCAGAAGCACTACGAGAAATGTCAAAACTCAACTCGAACATAGATACATAAAAATTTTATTATATTAAATGTAAGTCTTGTGCAAAATGAGAATGTATTTCAATCAAGAATTCATAAACAATTTATATTGTGTATGAGTATGTGTTATTAATCGAGCGACTAATGGTCTCGAACTATTAAGGCGTTCGCTCCGCTCGCGCGTTAAAATATCTTGACCATTAGTCGCTGTCTTTATAACCTAGTTGATTAAATAACTATTTTCTCTGGACATGGTTTTCTACATATATTTCGAAAACTTGCGAACATAATATCTTCATTTTGTTTGTGATTTCAAATCACAACTAATTCTAAACCGATACAGAATTCATTTTGAACTGTTCACAAACCAATTCTCAACTAATTCAGAAATAGTCATATAACTATTATCATCTGTCATCATCACATCATCATACTCATACATAATTTCTGCTTGTTTCTGAAGGAATACAATATTTTTCATTCAAGTATCAATTTCCACTGAAACTATATAAAACCATGTGCCACGTACTGTTGCCAAAGCATGCCCTTTTCCTGCAATTCCCGATATCTAAAGTAGCAGTTCGAGATCGATATATCAGATAATATTCATGAGAACGGAGCTGAAGTCCGTAATTTTTGTGGAGAATTCCAAGAGAAACCATTAATAATCATCCTTAGATCACAGTTATTTGGGAATTCAAGCTATACCGAAAAAAATCCATACATTATATTCATAGCTCATTCAACTGTTTTCCACCTATTTTGTTCAAACGACAATATAACTAATTTTTGTCACAAATAAAAACACACAAAACCGAGGTGTTGCATGGAAAGGATGTGAAAATGAGTGCAAAAAAGTATGAAAACAACAACATACATAATAATATATTATGCAACGAGAGTATAGTTATGGCCATTATACGCGAGTAGAATATTGTATTTATCCACTACTGAATATTGTTCTTGAAGTTTTCAACATATTGCGACCGTCATATGTCCTTTCTATAACTAGTGTTGAAAAAATACAGTTGACTTATTAATATCTTGTTGATGAACTTGTCATTGTATATTTCGTAATAAAAGTTGATTATATTTAATGAAGATTTGGCTATCGATTGAAAAGGTTTTCCCACCCACATTTGTTGTTCAGGAAACTCTATAACACTGAAGATATAGCAGTTTTAAAAATATCATCTTATAGCTACATCCATGAAGCATCTGACAGCAGTGAATAATGACTCATTATTTACTAGTGATTAATTAGTAGATTATAAAATAGTCGCGAATAAACAAAATTATGCGTACATACTGAGTACATTTAGCAAAACTAATTCGAGTTCGCTGAAAATCACACTCAATTGTATATTAACATTTTGCGGTAGTTTTGCGAAAAATATAACAGTGCAGATCAAGGGAGAAAAATTCGAACTATTGAAAAACTCGAAGCGTTCGATTTTTCGAAAAATTGTTTCAAAGCTATTTTGCCGACAAAGTTTGAGTGCGATGAAAATGTGTGATCCACCTACAGCGATTTGGCGTTCATTTCACTCTAAATATTCATTTCGGAAAAAATTCTGCTCAATTAAAACCAGCATACTGAAACCCAATTTAAAATTTCACATAATATTTTGCGAATTAACGTTTTCAGTCGCCGAAGAAAACATTTTACGGTAGTTTTGCGTAAATAATAACACTACAGATCAAAGGAGGAAAATTCGAACTTTCAAAATAGCTTGAGAGTTCGGTTTTGCAGGAAAATTGTTACTAAGCTATTTTGCCGATAAATTAACTTCAATTTTAAATATCATAGACCTGGAAATAATATTGTCAATTTGACATCGATAAAAAAGGTGCATCCTTTTTTATCGGATAAAAACTTCTCTTCCTCAATATGTCAATTAGTCTGTCAGATTTTTGAATTTTGAACATATAGTGCTTTCATTTTGAATCGGTGTGGTAATTATTTAACTTTGTTGATATAAGAACCCAAAAGATGAATCGTTTTAATTATTGTTGTTGTTCATCCATATATTATGTCGTTAATTTATCTTGCCAAAACACACTCGATCTTTTTTTATCAGATAAATTTCTCTTCAACTCAAAGTTTCGCCAATCACTAAATTTGCTCGAAAAACTGACATCAGATAAAATCGCTCCACCTTCGGTGTCGCGATTTTATCATGTCAGTTTTTCTCGTAAAATTAGTGATTAGCAAAACTGTTTCGTTGCAAAGAGAAATTTATCCGATAAAAAAAAGCTCTTGTGTTTTTACTGTTGACAAAATTTGATTCCGGTGACAATGTGTTTTCCACCTTCTGCGATTTGGCGTTGATTTCAAGATAAATCTTCATTTCAGAAAAAATTCTACTTAATTACAACCTTCATACTGAAACCCAATTTAAAATTTTAAATAGTATTTTACGAATTAACGTTTTCAACCGTTGTAGAAAACATTTTACGGGAGTTTTGTGAAAAATATAACAGTACAGATCAAAGGAGGAAAATTCGAACTTTTGAAATACTTTAAGAGTTCGATTTTGCAGTTAAATCATTTCAAAGCTATTTCGCCGACAAAGTTTGACTCCGATGAAAATGTGTATTCCAATTTTGCTTAATTACAACCTGCATACTGAAACCCAATTCAAAATGTGATTAGTATTTCACGAACTAAGGAGGAAAATTCGAACTTTTGAAATACTTGTTGTTTGTTAGTTTGATTCCGATAAAAATTTGTGTTGCACCTTCAGCGATTTGGCCTTGATTCACGATAAATCTTCATTTCAGAAAAAATTCTACTCGCAATTACAACCTGCATACTGAAACCCAATTTTTAAATTTTACATAGTATTTTACGAATTAACATTTTCAATCGTTGAAGAAAACATTTTACGGGAGTTTTGCGAAAAATATAATAATACAAATCGAAGGAGGAAAATTGGAGTTTTTGGAATACATTCAGAGTTACAGGATAATCGTTTCAAAGCTATTTTGCCGACAAAGTTTGATTCCGATGAAAATGTGTGTTCCACCTTTAGCGATTTGGCGTTCATTTCACGATAAATCTTCATTTACTTTACAATTTACTCAACTACAACCTGCAAACTGAAACCCAATTTAATATTTAAATAATATTTTACGAATTAATATTTTTAGTCGTTGAAGAAAAATTTTACGGGAGTTTTGCGAAAAGTATAACAGTACAGATCAAAGGAGGAATATTTGAACTTTTGAAATACTTCAAGAGTTCGATTTTACAGGAAAATCGTTTCAGAGCTATTTGCCGACAAAGTTTGATTTCGATGAAAGTGTATGTTCCACCTTCAGCGATTTGACTCTGATTTTAGGATAAATCTTCATTTCAGAAAATATTTTACTCAATTACAACCAGCATACTGAAACCTAATTTTAAATTTTACATTGTATTTTTCGGATTAACGTTTTCAATCTTTAAAAAAACATTTGAAGGAAGTTTCGCAGAAAATATAACAGTACAGATCAAAGGAGGAAATTTCGAACTTTTGAAATACTTTGAAAGTTCGATTTTGCAGGAAAATCGTTTCAAAGCTATTTTGCCGACTAAGTTTGATTCCGATGAAAATATTGGTTCCACCTTCAGCGATTTGACTCTGATTTTAGGATAAATCTTCAATTCGAAAAAAATTCTACACAACTTCCTGCATTCTGAAACCCAATTTAAAATTTTACATACTTAGTATTTTACGAATTTACGGGAGTTTTGCAACAAAAATTATAGAACAGTTCAAAGGAGGAAAGTTCGATATTTTTTAAAACACTTCAAGAGTTCGATTTTGCAGGAAAATCGTTTCAGAGCTATTTTCCCGACAAAATTTGATTCTGATGAAAATATGTGTTCCACCTTCAGCGATTTGGCGTTGATTTCACCATAAATCTTCATCTCAGAAAAATACTACTCAATTACAACCTGCGTACTGAAACCCAATTTCAAATTTCACATCGATTACCGAAATTCCCACGGAACCTAAAAATAAATGCATATTACTCTGCCGGTATTTTGTCATTTAGCCCGTGATTCCAAAATATGATGACACGTCTCCTATTACTCATCTCTAAATGAACCTTCCGTAATGAGTAGGCTATCTGATCGACTGGCTTGTACGAGAGTGCCTACAGTCATAAATTCAATTGATTAATAACATAAAACTGGCAGAACATGTGTGCACATATTAGATTATTGGCTGGGCCTGTTTTATTTCAAAATTTTTAAGTGGATGGAGTCGGAACTCTGCTTCGTTAACACACATATTGGATATCTGCGATAGTGATGAGATGAAAAACATCATACTTTATTTAATGGCAACAAGCGTAGATCGATATTTCAGAAAGCTTGAAACTCTTCTTCTTGATTCGTTTCAAAACATTCCTCTGAAATGTGGATATTTTCAAACATTGAAATGGAATGATACGGAACAACTGATACGGAATCTGAGTTGAAACCGTTTTGATTGATTTGGCAGTTATAATTAGTATTGAGATGGAACACGTGTTTTCCTTTTGTACTTTATTTTTGATACACGATATACGTGGACGTACCTTCGTCATTTGGAAAATAAGTTTTTAAAAGATCAAACTTTAGGGAGAGATTATAAAAGTTATTTGTACTTAATTGGAATTCTCTATCTATAGCACAATGTAGAAATGTAATTTCGGCATTGCTCGATTACACTGAATATTTCAAATTTATCCACGAAATCTAGTATATTTCAGTTTTCCTTGTAGTATCATCAAATTTGACTACATATTTGGAAACTGCTTTGGATTGGCTTCATATCATATCAAGCTAATAATTTTCGAATGGTTTTGTTTTGTCGTTGAAAATTTATTATTATGGACATGTTTTCTTTTCAGCAAAAGACACCTGATCTAATGTGCTTTCAAATGACATATCAACTTTTGTCCTAGCTGCTCGTACTCTGCTATAATATCATTACTTCACGATGGAATATTTATGTAAATCAAGAAAAATGATCATGAATACGATGACCTCCGGAAGAAACGATTAAAAATTTTTAGAGTAGGTTAAATATTTGAATAGTTGAATGCACAAATGACCAGAATGAGACCAATAGATAGCTGTTATTGTCGAATTTCCTTCATTGAACAGAAGTCCAAAAAATAAAATCTTCATGTTGTACAGGGCGTTTAAATAATGTCATGTTTTATAGTCAAATTTTAACGTCTTCTGTGGACAATGCCAGGTTGCTGAGGCAAATAAAAATAATAAAGCTTTGTAGCCTAGTATCTCTTGAGTATTTTGTTTTTTAAAAACCAATTTATCTTGAAGTCGTCCAGAGATATTCAACTTTTTATCAACTCTTGTATTTTATGCATTAGCCATGAATATCTTCGCAACCATTTGTCCGATTTGAATGTTTTTTTTTAGTTGTAGGTAGCTCTTTTATTGGCGAATATCATACTACAATGAGATGTTAAAAAAATGCATCATGCTGTACAGGGCGTTTAAATTTTCGGGTTTTTTTCATTACAGTTTAACGCCTTCTGTGGGCAATACCAGATATGTGAGGCTTCTAAAAACTATACAGTGATGCAGCCTGATGTTTCCTGAGTATTTTGCTTTTTCAAAAAACAATTTCACTTGTATCCTTCCAAAGATATTCACATTTTTATAACATCTTGCATTTCATACAATATATTGACAATGAATATTTTCAGTCGAGTGATACTGGGGTTTACAGTTGTCATATTTTTTTCTAATTCATAAAATTCATTCGAAATTAATAATTTCTAAAGTTTTCTTTACTTTGCATAAGTCTACGGAGACAACGACCAAAGAAAAATAAATAAGAATTCACTTTCAACACAAAAATAAACGAAAAGAAATTAAGAAAAACAGAAAAATGTATGATGTTATAAAAATGTGAATATCTCTGGAAGGGTACAAGTGAAATTGCTTTTTAAAAATGCAAAATACTCAGGAAACATCAGGTTGCATCACTGTATTGTTTTTAGAAGCCTCATATATCTGGTATTGCCCACAGAAGGCGCTAAACTGTAATGAAAAAAACCCGAAAAGTTAAACGCCCTGTACAGCATGATGCATTTATTTTTTTTTGAACATATCATTGTGGTATGATATCCGCCAATAAAAGAGCTACAACAAAAAAAAATTCAAATCGGACAAATGGTTGCTAAGATATTCATGGCTAATGCATAAAATATAAGAGTTGATAAAAAGTTGAATATCTCTGGACGACTTCATGATAAATTGGTTTTAAAAAAAACAAAATACGCAAGAGGTACTAGGCTACAAAGCTTTATTGTTTTTATTTGCCTCAGCAACCTGGCATTGTCCACAGAAGACGTTAAAATTTGATTATAAAACATGACATTATTTGAACGCCCTGTACAACATGAAGATTTTATTTTTTGGACTACTGTTCAATAGAGGGAATTCGACAATAACAGAGCTACTATTGAAAGAAATAAACGTTGAAATCCGACTGAAGATTGGGGAGATATCGATTGTTAAAATTTAACAAAATTTTAGGTGGTGCGGTAATTTTGTCCATCAGTATAAAAGTTGAAACCGTTTTGATTGATTGGCCAGTTATAATTAGTAGATATTGAGAAGGAACACGTGTTTTCGTTTTGTACGCGGACGTACCTTCATCATTTAGAAAACTCTTTCCATATTTTGCAGGGCGTGTACTTTTAAAAAGATCAAACTTCAGGTAGAGATCATACAATTTATTTGTACTTAATGGAAATTGTCTATGGCACACTGTCGAAATGTAATTTGGGAATTGCTCAATTACACTAAATATTTCAACTTTATCCGCGACATCAAGTATACTTCAGTTTTCCATGTAAAGCACTTTAATATTGAAGAATTCATTAGAGAGCAAACTTGATAGCAAATGCATCTGTCTAACAGATAAAATGTCTGGTTTCAAATGAATGTCTGCCAGCACATAATAATAGCAAATTCAAGATCCATTTAATGAATATATGACTATACAATGGACTGAAAACCGAGAAGCCATGACTTTACGCCTTTGGATTTTTGTGTCTAGAATACTTTGATTACTTTGAAATATAAAGTTTGTTCCAACTCAAGAATTGACCGTACAATAATCGTCAGGATTCTGCGCAATAGATAAAAATGTGTTCTAACTGAAAATGTATCGTTTGAGAACGGTTTCGTTTTTGTTCCATCCTGCTTCGGGACCGTGAGTGGAACGGTTTTGTGATCGTCATTTCGATCCCTGGTCTGGAGCAAGTACTGTTTGGTTTGGACGGTTCTTGTACGGTCAAAGTTTAGACTTGCGCATAAGATCGATTACTAACAGTTTCGTGACCGTCAAATTACCGTACAAAAGTCAGCGGTTGGAACAAACCTATAAAGTATATCTGATTCGCTTTCCAGAGTTGTAAATTCATTACGAAAACGATGTGAAATGTATTGAAGAATGTGGTAAATTTTTTCGTTATTATTTAGGTTCAAGATGATGATTGCCATAAAATCACTTTGTAATTCGATCACGAAGTATTTCAAAATAGAGCAAGGTTCGAAATTCTTAGACTTTTTCGTTGTTATCATGTTGGATATGAATTATGGCGGAGAATGAGCAATTAGCACAAAAGTTAATATGTCATGCGAAAGGACACTGAATGGGATAATTTTTACTGAAAAGAAAACGTGCATACTTATTAACATCTCATAGACAAAAACCTTCTAAAAAATAGGATTAATATTGTTAACTTCAGAATCGTGATATTTATCTGCTTACCAGTTACCACGTCCGCAATATGAGTTTTTTCTGACCACAGACACTCTTTTCTTGTATCAAATTTACTGCCATTTCCGAATATATGGTCAGATTTTATGTGACTAAATAATGATCACTTTAGAGAAAACACTCTAAATATTTAGTGAAATCAAGAAATGTTAAATTGACGAATGACTGTCAACTATTCGACCATGTGTTATATTTTATTTTTTGTCACAAGTCACTCGTATGATCTCCCTTGAAGTTTGTCCACTTTAAAAGTAGACACCCTGTATACAAGATTCTTGTGGCCCACATTTATTGCTTCCAACTATTATTAGGCCGGCCATCCACGTACAGTTGAAACTGTCAGTTTCGACTGAACAGTTAAAACTGTCAGTCGAAACTCTACGTGAGTGGGTATTTCGGTCTCAGTTCAACTCGAATTTTTCAACTGAACAGTTCAACTGAGAGAAATGAAATTGTTCATATTTTTAACTGAAAGGTTTAACTGAACTGACAGTGTGTGGGGGTTCAACTGTGGAGTTCTCAGTTGATTTCGTGTCGAGCAAGGGTGCGCATCACAATGTCGCGTAAACATAACCTCTTTTTCTCAATTTCGTGATATGTAAATGACGTTTTTAGACAAGAAACATGCTATTTTGTTTTCTAATTTTAAGTAGATCATTTTATTTAAGTTTCAGTTTGCTTTGTAACAATAAAAGCAGTTTTGTAATGATAATTGTTCTCATTTCCTTCAATATCTGTAAATAGTATAAATTATCCAATACGCACATACCTGCATATACTTCCTCAACACTATGTACAAAGCTTTACAAGTTTCTGTTATTATTTTTCCGTGGGCTTGAGGAGATATCCTTGTAGAAAATTTCAGGCACTCATACGAGCGTCCTGTGGCTAAAAATCTCAGAGTGGCAGCTAATCTTTCATGTGGAGATATTGCAGTTCTCATGACTGTATCTTTTTTTACAATTAAAGGAGGAACCAACAATAGTAATTTTTGGTACACTGTTTCAGTCATGCGCAAATAATTGAGAAAATCTAATGGTTCTTCTTCTAATTCTCTCAATAAATTTATGTGTGAATTTAAATTTCTTTTTTGTAGCCACTGCTTGCACCACTGTTTATGCTTTCTCTTCTTTATTCTTGGTAAAGTTGCAAAATTAAACCGAGGACCGCCAGATCGTCGGACCTTCTCGAATCCATCATGGAACAAACTGAAGCTTTGAACTGCACATGTGTGCACATCTCAGTTCACAGTTGAAACTGACAGTTTTAACTGTTCAGTCGAAACTGACAGTTTCAACTGTACGTGGATGGCCGGCCTTACGATCTCGAACTTTCATACAATTTAGGTTATACCAAAGTACAACCGAATATAAATTCAGGTACAAATATACTCATAATAATGCAGTTATGTGTTGTTAAATTCATTCTTACAATTCTTATGCAATGTTCAACATCTGTTAATCCAATTTTTCCATTTATTTCCAGGTGATAAAAGTTTCAACAAAACAAAATGGCTCTTACAGTATATCCTACAAATATCAAACTAGAATGGTGAGTTTTTTTCATTTTTTCTTGCATACCTATCGATTTGTAGTGATCTTATGTAGGTAACTAGGTACTAAAATGAAATACTAAAACAAAGGCAGTTGAAAATTAACATATATTATGTATTTAATTCGTAGTTTTCCACTAGGGCTCTTGTAAATTTAGACCTGCAAATATGACCATATGTAGTTGTCTCTTGTAGGTATATATCCCTTCGAACTCACAATAAATATATTGGTATATTGGATTCGTATAGTATTGAGTGAATGGAGATGTTGGAGACAGATTTTCATTCAAATATCTGTAAAATAATGTGACTTAGGTATTCCAAGGCCGTAGCCATAAAAAAATTTCGGGGGTCCACGGAATGACAAAATGACAATTTTTAAAAGAAAATGATCTAATTCTGTACTCTTGAAAAATTTCAAGGTGAGGGGGGTCCGGACCCCATCGGACCCCTCCTCGCTACGGCTTTGACTTATTCATATCACGTACGGTTTTTTATGGAATAACGGATTTGCGAATGTTTTCATTATGATAAACTCAGGATACCAGTATAAAACACAAATTGCAGTCTTCGGAAGACAGAACAGTAAGCTGCGCAATATGTCTAAGCATCAAATAAATTTCGAGATACTTCAAATCTATTCTGAACTTTGTTTCTTCGGTTATTATTAGTCGTTCTTCATTATTTCAAGAATGTATGATCAAACACAAGATTAGGTACCTATAATTCGGGAATAAAAGCTATGTTTCAACAACCAGCAACTTAAAATAAAAACGCTAAAACCCGTCAACTGAAAAATATTCGAAAAACGTATATTGAATGGGGTTGCGGTTTAGAAATCCAAGTAAAGTGCTTTATTGAAAATTGATTGACGAATTTTGCGTTTTAATTTGAGTTATTAGTTGTAGAAGTGCTTTTGTCCAACCCTGATTATATGACTTCAATATACGTTATTGATAGTCTATTCACTTTTATGAAATCTAATCCGGCCTTAGTACTTCGCCATATTCAATCTCTGCTGATGATTCACGTCCACATTTTATAGAAGTCTTTGTACTTAAAATTTATCATAATATATTGGAGAACATAAACTACAGGAGAATAAGCATCGACAATAAAAATCAACAGAATATCAAATGCACATTTCGGAGGGACTACAAGACACGACATCGAAAAATCTAATGATTGGGCAACGAAATTTAGAAGCTAAATTTGGCGACAAGGCATTCATGAATTATTTAAAAGTGCATCGGAGTGCACCAATCAGGACAGGCTATTTATCTTCTTATATCCCGTTACAAGTTACGAGATACAAGGAACTTCAAAGAGGTTTTCAGTATGTACACTTTGTCTAGGCTCATTTACTTTGAGTCGATGGTAATTGGTAAGAACCTGAAAAATTTTGTCACCGAATGAAAGTCTACCATTACAGTTTTGTTCATGCATAACTTTCAACCCCCTCACGTGAAAAATTAGAATGTACGAAACATTGCGCTTCAGTTATGATCTTAAGTGGATATGTAAGCAGTAGGTACGTTTCTACTGGAGTTGAAGCTTTTCAGTAAAATGTTTGAATTCAGAATAAATATATTTCCAATATCACTCCATTTTTTCTACATTGAAGGGTTCGTAGGGGGTAAAAGTTTTTCAATCGGTGACAAATTTCATCAGGTACCACCGTCTCGAAGTAAATGAGCCATGACAAAGTGCACATACTAAAAGCCTCTTTGAAATAATTCAAATATAGTATATTATGCAACAGCCATTATACGCGAGTAGCATGCTATACTTTATCCACGACTAATGAATATATTTCGTGAAGATTTTAACATTTGGCGAACGCGACAAGACCCTTCTATGACAAGTCATAGTCAAGTTGACACATGAGAAATTTTTGGAAAACTGTTCATTGTATATTTAGTAATAACAAATGCTTTAATTGATATAATAAAATTAGATTCAACCCTCGATTGACAAGGTATCCCCATATTTGTTAGTTGCAGTACTTAAGAATACTGAAAAAATACCAATTTGAAGAATATTATATCAAAGCTAAATCTATGAAGCATCTGACAACAGTGAATTATATCTCATTTTATCACATATGATTAATGGATATTATTTTGGCCGAGCCCACAGACGTAAAATGGCTAGATTATTTAGTAAGTAGTCGTGAATAAAAGAATATTTTCAATTGAGAATTTCTGCACGCTTCTAAAGAAGACCTTGACAAAAAAAGTACTTCATGACCCACATTTCCTGTTGAAAAAATCAGAAGGATGTTGGGGATGGCACGAGGTTCAACAAAAATCCTTCAAAAATACATACAAATTTGGTAAAAGTGAAACAAAAAGTGACTTGTTTCAGGATTTTGTTGATAAATGGTTTTCTTTTGAGAAAATGAATTCGTTCCGTAATATTGACGCGCACTGTATATTTCTACAGATCTATTGGACCGATTCTGGCTCCTAACGAACTTGACTGAGATATGTCTTATTGAATACGCAAGTCAAATTTTAAGTTTGTTACCCTCCTTCATCATAACATACATAAAAAGTAAAATTTTAATTCTTACTCCAAGAAATAAACGAACAGAACGTAAACTTCCGTAGAGTTCAAGTTGGCTAACTCATATTTGAAAATTCACATCGAAAACATACGATACACAATGCATCAGGCAGAGACTTCTTCCCTTCAGTTGCACAGATGAATAGTCGAGATAATCAAGTGCTGTAACTGAATGAATTCCGTTGTCTTATTGCAATAATCTAGTCTTGTATCTCTCTTATCGCAGTATGGTAGGGAACCTGCAGTACACGTATAGAATTATTTAATTTGTCAGGCTGCCCGTAATACTCGATTCAAGTATTTACTGTTGCCTACCATACTGAATGAATTACGCTCCTCTCAACGATAAAAGAGAGACAAGATTAGAATATTGCAATAAGACAACGGAATTCAGTATGTTACAGCACGTTATTGTTTCGACAATTCATCTGTGCAACTGGACGGAAGAATTCTCTGTCTGATGCATTGTAACGTGTGTTCAAAAAAATTCGTGGTCAAGTGCTCTCATAGACTCTTAGGAAAAATAGAATCCACGCTTACTTGACCACGAATTTTTTTGAACGCACGATATATCGTATGTTTCCGATGTGAATTTCCAAACCTGTATATCCAGCGAGTTTTTGAAGACATTCACTGACAATAATAATGACACAAACTCATTCAAGATCATTATTGCTATCATCTCAACGAAGGTACGCTTGAAAACAAACATACAAAAATAGCAACAGAATTTCCCTTCAAAACTGTCCCTGGAGATACACGAATAAACAGTAAATAATAAAGCATGGCGTTTCGGTCCCATTCACGGCTATCAGGCCGCAGATGATGACCACCTTGGGTAAATTTCCAATAGTCGAGTGTTATCAAATTATAAGCTTACTACATAACAGGCTTCCGGAAAATTGAATTAGGCCCTACTACCGCTTAGAGAATACCTTCAAGGTTGAGGGCTAATTAACGTAACTAGAGGAGGATTAAATGCGACATGAGCATAATACCTCTCTGGTGGACTCAAATTTCAGACTCGAATTACCTCGTCATCTGTGTTTCTTTATATTTTTGTTTTTTAATTAAAGGCTTAGTTCACGGCTTCATTGTTCGGTTTGTCCTTTCTTTGTTTGGAAATATTTTTTTCTGGTAAATTTTTTCCCGGAAGATGTATCGGACGTTCTGATCCAATCTGGTGGCCGGCCCGTTCACCGGACTCGAATCCATTGGACTTTTTCACTGGGAAGCAGTTTAAGAAAAAGTGTATTCAAAGGCAATCGAAAATAAATTTGAACTACGGCAGCTGCAATTTAACAAGTATTATACCATTTTGGAATCCTTACTAAATGCGCCAACTTTTGACAAAATATGCCAAACTTGCGTAGTACATTTTGTTTTCAATACAGTCAGTTGAAACTAGGCAATTGTTTATTCTGATTTATTTTTTCTGAGAAGCAAGCCCTATTTTTATGAAACCTAGAGCAGCTGGTATCCAAATTTTGATTACAGTTTAGACAAGCATTATTCAAGGTTACACAACAAAAAAAAAGTTGGAAAAAGTTGATATTTGTGGCAACAGGAGCGAAAAGACTGTCACAGGGTGTGGAATTTTGAGTGTTTTTTTAAATTTGCATTATTTTAAAATCATGCAACTTAGATTTTTTTTTATATTTTTCTGACAACCAGCATTACTTGCCTTTTCACCCGGTTCCGGGTTGACGTCGAGTTTTGGGACACCCTGTATAGGTAAAAAAGGTATGTCGCTTCATTTATTTGTTTATTGTAATATGTCCATTCATTAAATCTTTAAATAAAGATGAAAAGTAATAAACTTATTTATTATTGAGCAATTTCAAAGAAAAATATATTAGGTTACGTCAATGTCAAATTAGACAGAAAAATGTTGTTTTATTGGGCCCGACTCGAAATTTCTACGAAAAGGCACGAAATCCCCACGTTTCAGGGGTGAAAGATAGAACCGGTTTTATTTATTTGCAAGCCAGAAATAGACACCAAAATAGTCCCATGCGCATGCACATTTCTTTGAAATTTTAGGCGGAATCGGTCAAACCAACAAAAAGGCATGAAAAAGGCATGGTGTAATAGGGGTTTATACCCCTAGACTTTTATTTTCGCATTATTCCCAACGTAAAATCACCAATTAAAGTTCATCTAATTGATGTGGAACGCTCTATACAAAATTGAATTCTTTTAGCGTCAGCTGTTTGTGTTGAGTTAATCCCCAATTAAATGTATTCCCGAAACTCATTCAATATAAGCTTCATCAGTTGTTTTGACTGACGTTCGTAAAAACATCAATAACAAAGTTTCGACAACCAGTTGAGTAGAGTAAATTTTGTTCTGCCAACCAGGATGTCTCCTCGAGTTTGAACTCAGTGAAAAATGTATCAGCACTAAAACGAGGTATAAAGTCATTTTTCATTCAAGCGTGTGTCATGAGGAAATGGCTTTCCGTGAAATCCGACTGAATAATTCTTGAACAAACCGGAAAGTTGTTACACATTTTATTTAACTACAGTGAACTCTCCCAAGAGCGGACACCGTTGGTTCCAGCTCTTTTGTCCGGACTTGGGAGGTGTACGCTTGTGGGAAGATGCAAAATAAATGCAACAACAAGGGAAATGAAAAAAAACAGATTATTTATTGAAATATATTCGAAAACTTATTGAAGAAAAATGAATCCTGAAATATTGTTCTATCACAGAAAACGAAAATTATTCACATTTAGCAATGCACAACAAAATCGGCTATTTTGGATTGTGTAATTTTTTCTCTTTTGGTATTAGTAGGCATATATGACATATTCATCGGCATCATCTTCTCTTTCCGCTCAGTTTTGTGTTTATCTTGCGAAGAAATTAAGGAGATTCTCCAAAGTAAAAAGTAAACTAATAAATAACCACGAGGACCTTCTATGAACACATACATACGTATTTACTTTTTGCCGTTCCTCTGATTGCTGCGTCCGTATGTGGGAGGCTTTTCGGTATTGCTTAGTTAATTGAACAATTATATAATATTGTAAGAAAATTTCTCGGTTTCAGGGCAATTGTCCGTTTGAGGGGAGTGTCCGCTTATGAGGAGTGTCCGCCAAGAAAGGTTTCACTGTTTTCGGATAGAGGGTTTTTGGCCAGGTTGACTGATGTGAAAAAATAACGTTTTTTATTTCTGTCGTATATTCTTCGACAATTCAAAAAATAGAAACATTTTTAATTGATCAATTGTTGTTACATTTTCTGCCAATATGCTGGCAGTACCGTTAATTACATTTATCTACGGCTATTGTATAATTTACCCATTATACGTCTGTTTGCACATCCATCATAATATCCATTAATCACAAGTGAATAATGAGTTATTATTCATTGCTGCAGATGCTTTATAGATTTAGCTCTAATATAATATTCTTCAGTATCTTGGGTATACCTTGTCAATCGAGAGCCAAATATACAATGACAAATTCTCCAAAAATTTGTAATAAAAGGGTCTTGTCACGGTCGCTAAATGTAAAAATCTTCAAGAAATACATTTAGTAGTGGTGGATAAAATATAGTACACTACTCGCGTATAATTGCTGTTTTTCTCTTGGTGATTTGAGCCACTCGCCTACGGCTCGTAGCGTAACTTCATCTCCTGAATAACAGCTATCATTATACGCCCGTTGCATAATATACTATTGTTTTACACCATCATACACTAGTCAGATGCACCTTTTTTAATTGGTTTTTCCAAGTTAATTTCTTCAATTCGAAAGTTAGTGTTTTCATGCCTGCAGTGCCTTCTGGTATCGAGAACAGATTGATAATATTCTGTAAAACCTGATTGATAGGGTTCGGAAAATTTTTTCTTGTTGTTTTACTATTTGCATTGTATTTGGTGTACGTGAAGACCCATTTATTCAACTGAATGTTTGAATTTAGTGCTATTCGTTATAATACAAAATGCAAAGCCAACATGTGGCGTACATTCTGAAAGAATGCGGTTATCAACCCCATTTGCGACGTATCTGAAATTCGGACTCAGAGGGGTACACCGGAAACGGTCAAGGCTTCCAAAATGTGCGTCCAAAATTTCAATGGCGTTTTAAACCCCTATTACACCATACCTTTTTCGTGCCTTTTTGTCGGCTTGACCGATTCCGCTTGAAATTCCAACGAAATGCGCATGCTCCTGAGACTTTTTTGGTACTATTGGTTCTATCTTTCACCCCTGAAACGTGGGGATTTCGTGCCTTTTCGTAGAAATGTCGAGTCGTGTCCAATAAAACAACATTTTTCTGTCTAATTTGACATCTAGGCCTAACCTATATTTTTGCTCAATAATGAATATGTTTATTACTCTTTATCTCTATGCAATGATTTAAGGAATGGGCAGTATATAATAAAAAAAGAAATGAAGCGATATACCTTTTTTATCTATGTATGAATAATTCAGACTCATGGTTTTTATTGCCCGATTATTAGTTCATCCAAGGGTTCACCTCCTATCTCCTGTAAACCCCTTTTTTTCTTATTTTTCAGAATAACAGCATTGAGTTTAAAAATACTATTTCTAAACTCAATGATAACAGTTACAGTTGCAATAATAGTTATGAGTGATTCTCCCAAATTGAATTTAATCTTCCATTTTTTGTATCATTATTTTTCATATCAAAACAGATAACATGGTATTCTTTCGAAAATATTCCAACAAAATACAAGCTGGGTAAAATATCAATTTCTTCAATGTTTGCAATGTTGAAATTTCTACCTGAAACTACTTGAAACAACCCTTGAAAAGGCATGGTGTAATAGTGCGATTCATTTGGGGGTGATTTACCCAACAAAAAGGCTCGAATATAGACATGAAAAAAGGCATGGTGTAATAAGGGGTTTTATTGGTATCATTTTATGGCATCACATGGTCCTCAATTTGAACATTAAGTTTGAGTAAATCTTTCTTCAAGTAGTCTGAATAATTCGAAAAGAAAAAAAAATTTCTTTTTTTTTAGCTGAACCATTACTCAGGAAATATCGGCGGGGCCATGGAAATTTGAAGCCCTTCAATACAAGCTATCATTGGGTTCCTGGCCCCTATTAAAATTCTTGGGGGTGTTGTGCATTTCTGATCAGTTTAAAATGAAATTTTCGAAATTTTTTCTTTTGTAACTTATTTATTCTACGTTTTATTCGAATAATCAGTAATATCGAATTCTAAAACTGCATATTATATGACTTCTGCGAAATTAATTCCAATTGTTCAGCTATAACTACAATAACGTACGATTTTGAACGTTTCAAGGTTTGAAATACACAGGATAGGTTAGGTTTCTTTCATTGTATACTGCCATGTCTTATACACCACTGTCTGTCTGAAAGGATTAATATACATTATTATCATTAGTATTCTTATATTGTCCCCAGCGGAGTTCGTTTCAACTGTATGGAAATGTTATATCGTTTTGCCCAAATGACTGTAATTTTCGAATTTTGTGGTGAAAATGGTCACAAGTTCGTAAACCAGCCAAATCGTAAACGGTGTTCCATTAAATATGGCCATTCAAAATTTTTGTTTTTCAATATCTCAGACAAAACAAAATCAATCAAAATGAAATGTTGCAGTCACTGTCAAGATACTCATAATGAGTCTCACGCAAAATTTCTTGGCAATAGTGTACACAGAACCATCGAAAATTCAATTGGAATGTTGAAAAGAAGAAACTCCATATTTCCATAAAAGTAGAAAATTATTTTGTGAATAAAGATTGATATACTGAATGTTCACGCCAAACTTTTAGGCCATAGTGTTAACAGAGCCATCATAATTTTTGTTACTATGATCATGGAAAGATTTATCCATTTTTGCCGATGTGATTTCAAATATCTGATTATTCTTGAAATATATTTTTTCTCAATCATTAACCCTGTCGAGCCCTTTCTATGCCGGCGCCTATGCCGACCTTGTGCATTCTGCCAACAAAAGTAAGGAATATGAGACAGTTGGGAAGGTGTTCCTGCAGCTGTCTTGGGTACAACGTTGCCGGATGAACATGCGAACAAAAGTGCAATTATTCACCCTCTGCGGGTTCGAAAAATAACAATAAATTTTGCGAATATGACCGTTATGTGACGGATTCATAAGTGCGAAAATAAATCTGAACTATAGTTGGTTCTTGAGTAGAACTATGCGTTTAACTAGTCTGCAACAGGTTTTGTAAATTTATCAGTTTGAGAAGGATAAGTTTTTAAACAAGTGTACCTTCTTGTAGGATTTACAGCTTCTCATTTCTTTATGTTACTGAAAGGGGAGGTTTTATTCCTGAAGGGAGTTACGAATAGACGGGGCAATGTTCCACGTCAGAAATCGATTATAAGTTGAACTTGAGAATTTGCAAATAGTAAACGAAATAATTTGTTCTTGTCCCTAGAAATGGGAGCTGATGTATCAGGATGGTCAAATTTTATAGCTCTCATATCTGATCGCTTGATTTCGGTTCGCTGATGATCAAGTCGAATTTTGTTTATCAAGCCATCTGGATCTGGAAGAAGTATAATATGTATATTATATAAATCCAGGAACATTATAATTCTTGAAGAAGAATATATAAAACTGTCGAGAATTCGTTCAAGGGGTGAATATCGCGATTTATTTCCCAAGTGAGAAAAATCCCCGCAGCGAAACTAAGTTGCATAGAAAATACATAAAATTATACGAAATTGTTCAACTAGAAAGTGTTTCGTTCGACCTATGTATTTTCGCGCGTATTCATGATTTATATTAGACCATCGATAAAGTAAGATGTGAAGGAATGAGAATATAAATTTGATTTTCTCGATATATTTATATGAATATTTTCAGATTTCGAAGTAACGATTTCATCAAGAACTGGAAAGTTTAATTCACATTTTTTCGTTATTTTTAGCCTACGTATGAAATGACAGAGATTTATTCTTTACCTAATCGTCATTTTTGTGTATTCCTTTCGAAAGGCACATCATTTGAAATCGGCAAGCATACTCGTACCTTGAAATTGTCATGGTTTTGAATTGACTTTTCTTGGTATTTTAATATTATGGACTCTCTGAAATAATAATTTTTAATGATGCGGTTTTTTTCATTCAATGTTGAGTTACCGTGATTAATTTTATTTGATTATAGCATTAAAATGTTAGGGAAGCATTTTTCCAGTTCATGAGGGAAAAGGAAGCATTATAAACTTGATACGTGAAGACTTACTGATGGATTTGTAATATATATCTGATGAGTCATAGGGTAGTGTGGGTGTACATTCCATATGAAATTCAATAAGAACTTCCGATATTTACTTGAAATACGATTATATTGTAATCCTCAGTTTCAATGGATTCGTTGAAACCTTTGTTTTACAGTATTGCATGTTACAACCTATATAATAATAATAATATTGAACTATTAAAAGAGTAGGTTTGGTTATGCTAGTAAAGCGTGATTTTAATTCAATAAAACTGCCATGTCATGACCAAAACATCTTGAGTTGTTCATTTCAGTACATACATTGTGAATGGGAAATTCTCGATAATGGCGTATTGGTTGGAAGATAATGGAAACAGCCCAAATAATCTTTCAACCAATACATACATAAATATCATAAAATCTATGACGAATATGAGAAATGTTTCTGAGTATACGCAGTTCTCAATTTTCTATAATTTTTCTTGAAGTTCTTTATCCTAGCACATTTTGGTTTTGCCATCGATTGTGATTCCTATTTTAACAAAATCTAATTTTGAGCTGCAAGTGGTGGTGATAAACATTTTTTGAATTAAATTTCATGGTGTTTTTAAGAGGGTCTCATGCCATAACAAAAGTGAAAATTTCATCAAAAATCTTCTGACAAATTATTTATCTCAGAACGTCGGATTATCTAATCGAATATGTTGTACGATTGTTGTGGTATATCGTGACAAAAATACTGTAAAAGAATTGACATTTCGAGAATGCCTGCAGAGTCCAACTGCTAATATTGTATTGGTGTGCTGAAACATTGTTACATCTGCATACCATGAAATTTGTGCTTTTGGTTGAACCAATAAGGACCCTTCAAACTGAAATTCTGGCCACACTGATGTGCACAAGTCAGTCGGCCCAAATACTCCAAAAATTAAGACAATTAAGTACAAAGAAGCCAGACTTTGCTTCTGATGAATGGCCTTGAAGCTACAGATGGCTCAAACAGAAAGCTCAACTAGCTCTATCGTTGTAGGCACAAATTCTATTTCGAAGTGGGAATAGAGAATTGAAAATGAAACTCTTTCAGAACTTTTGGGACCACATCTCCTAAACTAAATAAAATAGACGACTACCACACTTTGGTTTGACTAATATCATTCAGGAAGCCAAACTTAATACAATATGATCTATATCTGTGGGACAAAATATCGATGGAATGGCGATACTTTGGTTCTCAAAACCTAATAACTATAATAAGTTTCGTGTCCAAAACTCTGCTGGAAGAGTTCTTGCTTCAGTTTTTTGGGTTTGCCATGGAGTAATCATCATTGATTTTTTTGGATGAGGGTAGAACAATAACTGGAGATTACTCAACGGAAAAAAATAAAGAGAAAAGACGCGGAAAGCTGTCCAAAGTTGTTTCGTTTTTGCAGTACAACACCCCAGCACACAAATCTCATGTTGCCATGCAAAAAATTCGTGATTCACGTTAAGAATTACTAGAACTGCCCCCCCCCCTTATTCACCAGATTTGGCTCCGGCCAACTATCATCTCTCTCCTCAATTGAAAAAAGTTTAAAAGGTCGTAAATTTTCCTCCGACGAGGAGATAATGAAAGCTGTGGAGATCTGGTTTGCAGAGCAAGAAGAAATTTTTTTTTAAAGGTCTAGAGACGTTGAATGTTCGCTGTAATAACACTTATTGCACATGTGCGATTTATCAGTCTGGACCAAATGAAATAACCGTCACACATTCATCCCAAAACTAGTTCTTCCGCTTAGTCCCGCCACCACTGGCTTGAACAACCACTTTTGTGCCAACCGTCTGTTGTTCTGAACCCCTCGTATGGCCGCCCATGTGTCTTAACACCGGATCCCAGAGCAAAGAGGTGGCGGGGTGGTTTGAACCAGGTCCCTATTGACTGCCAGAGTCTGAGAAACGCTCAGTTGTTAGTTTAGTGCCCTGTTATCCGGAGTAAACGTACTTAGTGAGAAATTTTGTGGAAGGTCGCGATCAATTTTGTCGATTAAACTAAAACAATGTTGTTCGAGAGCAAGCCCATGGTGGGAGCCAATATATATCCCACTTTTACGGTACCGCCACCCATGTTAAACCCTGCCGTTTTGGGGTGAGTCGATTCAAAAAAGGAATTTGTAGATATATATGCATTATTGACTACTGTTAACTTTTCCAATGCTTGTTTTAATCATAATAAAGAAAAAACTAATGTTTCGTTAGTCTTCTTGTGAAGGTGTACAAATTCTTTCTTGCCGTATATTGTGTAATTAAATGTATTCTGTTGAATATTTGTATGATTAATGTCGTTTTAACTGGCATGCAACAATTTTAGTTAATTTTAAGACGCACTTAATTTGGCTATTGTAACTTCGCAAACCGACAAAACTATACCTACATAGGTATGATTATTATAGGTTTATTATGAATATTTGATGCATTTTTGATGAACAGATTTCAAATAAAGTAGCTTTTTTCAAAAAGATGTGAAGAGCGAAAGATTTCATAAAAAAATGTCATATATTCAGTTGAATCGCAAAATGAAGAGTCTACATATTTGAGTCTGTTCTGTAGCCGATCGTTTTGTTTATAAAAATAAGTAAGGTACCTAGAAAGTACATAAAGAATTTGTTAGGCGTTTTTGTTTGAACAGGTTTCGAATAATGTAGTTTTGGTGTATGAAATGAACGAGTGTGGTTCGTTGGCTGGCTTATGGCCGATTTGTTATTGTCATCGGTCTCAGTAACCTTGAAGAATTCTCTACCTGCATTTCATGCCGTATCTTTGGAACAAAGACTTTGTTGGGTTGGGACCATTTGCAATGGGTCCCTGGGTTGTGCCGAAGTTGCCATCTGCAAGTTTCTGGTCCGGCTTGTGCGGAAATATGTATGAAAGAGAGGTATTGCCAGTTATTCCATAAAAATTACTGCCTTACCTGCTTTTCTAATATAGGACTGTTTCTCCTTTTGTTGCTCGAAAAAGATCACTTCGTTTGAGTGACAATGGTTTACCGAATATAAAGCACGTCCGAGGAAGTATAGTAAAATAAAACTTTCACGAATCTACTCTATCTTAAGAAAATTAATGAAAAAAACATTGGATTTTACCGGTTAATATTTTCCTTACACGCTTACACTACACTATCAAGACTTTGCGCTACCGTTTATTTCTAACTTATGGTAAAAAGTTATTTCACCTCGTAAAATACTTTCAGAGAAGAAATAAAAACCAGAAAAATGTTGGAAGCTTTAATGATCTGACCTATCTCAGTGGGTTCGTTAATAGGGCAAATCGGTTCAATAGTTCCGAATCGTTTCAAATTCCGTAACAATTCTTCTTGTTCCTATAGAATTTGGAATTAGGATTGAAAGTAATATCTACACAAAGCTTCATGCAGATGTTGAGAGAGTTACTCGCGTTTTGGCTGGATTGGTAAACGAATACATGAAGCTGGGGCAAGACAGGGTAGTCAAAGTTTGATGGAGAACTAATATTTTCATGGTAAAAGTATCAGATTATTTATTGAATATACTATTACAAATATAACATTGAAAGAACAACAAAATAAAACCAAATTTTCTCAAAGTTTAGAAAAGAAGCGAATTTACTCAAAATGGGCTTTTTCCTCTACTTGCCCCGGGATAACACAGGGTACCCCATGTGGCAAGATGAGAAATGATTTTATTAGGACATGATTTGATCAAAAATATACGTTAATACTGTAATATTATTATGCAAATTCCGGAAGTTTCTAACACAAAGAACAAAAATAAACTAGAAGGCAAGATGGGGTATTCTACTCTTGAGAACACGCCTTCGATCATTATAGCAGCAACTGTAACATTAAAAAAAAATCGGTTACCAAAATCAAAACCTCATCCTTACCTTAACGTCCGCTTCACACTGTCTATTCAAGAGCCAAGTTATCACAATAGAATGTTCGAAAAAGTTCTGAACCCTCAAAGAAAACAAAACAAAAACGAGAGCAAAATACGTGAAAACTAGTTTTCATGCACTCAAGCAAAAACTTGACCTATTACTTTGCCGACATTTATGCAGTGTTGCCAATGGCAATTCACCGAAAAATACGAATCTTCCGTAATTAAATCGGGAAAAAACTGCTCGTTCCTCGAACAGAGAAATAATTCAGAAGACAAAAACACACTTTTCTATGATTCTATTTCAGTATTCGAATTACTTTTTTAATGATAATAAATCTTCACTAGATTTTTCGAGCTGCGAATATGCTGCCTTTTAGTGGATGAAAAAAAATCTGAGACTTTGCTTGGATTCAGAACCATCTTAGTCAAGGTACCCTCTTGAAATGAGCAAACAAATAAGAAACGCAAGCGCTACAACAAAGCTTTTATGATTTTCAACATCTGGGAATGAGTATACAGCCCTTCGAATTCAAAGAGCCGAAAACGTGCTAAAATGGTTGAATTCCAACAGCTGGAATTTGTACCAGGAGCCTATTGCACCAAAATACATTGCAACTTTGCACTTTGCATTCTGACAAATTTCAAAAGTGAAAATTAATTATATGGCACAACATTTCTACCAATATTTAATTTCTGCGAAGTGATTCTCACTTTGCACTTGACTTTCCACATCGCACTTTTCAATTATGAATGCGTTTCGTGCAATATAATTCATTTGAAAAGTGAAAAGTGCAAAATGAAAAGTTGCAAAGTAGTTGGTGCAATAGGCCCCAGGTCTTGAATACCTATAATACGTTTTTTATTTTATTACATAAAAAAATACTATTTTAAAAATCTCCATCGATCCCGCTTGTAGTGTTTTTTATTTGGGATAATAGATCATAAATTTTTGTGATCCTCAAAAAAATTTGCAATTCGTACAATTTTTTACCAAATCGTAAGAAAGACGTGATTCAACCATTCAATGGCCGAGACCTCACAAATTGATTTGAATTATCTAATTCCTTCAGATATCCGGAATCTTTTTAAATCCGAAAAAAATCCTTGAGAGCCAAAAAAAATCGCAATTCGGATAAAAATCTGCCGACTGGCAACACTGCATTTAAGCAACTGATTGAGGCATGTTAGCCACATGTAGCTGTGTACCAGTCTTGGTTTAGATATGTTCAGCTCAGAAGATGTTGGGGTACCTGATCTTGCCTCACTACCCCGTCTTACCCCACCTTTCCCTAGGGTTAGGTGTTTCTAGTGCCCCTTAACATATTTTCAATTTTGCACAAAATGATTTCAGGGTTTTAGAGCGTAATTTGGAGATAATTATTCAAACTTAGGTAATCTGGAAACTGTTGCAGGGTGTAACCAACCTAACCTAATACAAAGAACTTTCCCTCTTTCTCACAAGATCAAGCGAGAAAAATGGGGATAAATTGATAGTATGTCCTGATTGGTTCACTCGTAAGTAATTCATGAGCGCCTTGCCGCCAAATTGAGTAAAGTATTTGTGAAATATAGAATTGTCACACACAGGGGTCGACTTCGCAAAAAACGCAAGTGTGTAAAAGTTTAGAATTAGGATATAATATTCGGACTGCATTTCAGTGGTCTTCAAATTTTTTATTGGAAGAGTAACGAGTTTAATGAAAATCGTAAATAGTTCTTGTCTGAATTTCAGCAGAAAAATCCTGAAATATTTCATTCTGTATATTTTGTCTTTAAACCAACTCGCCTAAACAAAATATTTTATGATAGGGCGGACAAAAATCGATTCGGTCGTTGGCCGTTTTCAGCTCATAATCAAAAATTTACAGAAATTTGGTCGAAAAGATAGAGCACGCTTTTCCCCTAAGAACAAGCGGTGGAAAACAAAGGTTGTGGCAACAAGGTTTTAACAATCGGTAGTTTTAATGACCTACATGCGGTACAGGTGCTTTTTTAGTGAGGTTATAATTATACATCTATTAATTATCTGTTCTATTCAACATGAAAATTCTGTTTGAATTTCTATATACGGGTTGTCCCGGATAAAATGGTAAATATTTCAGTGGGAGACAGAAAACACCTAGAGAAACCCAAAAATCCCATTAGTAGGTTGTACAAGTTCTAGATTCCGTGTTTTCCGATGTTTTTTAAATTTGAATTGAAATTAAAATCACCAAATCTCCTGAATTGAATCAACGATACTATATATCAGAAATTGGGAATGAAAAAAGCTTTCATTAGCTTCCAGAAAACTGCAATCAAATATCATTCGGTTTGCAGGACCGTATCGCATAAATTTGGACAGTTCTGAAAAGTTCGCTAAATCTGTAATATTGATTTATTCAATTCGTCGAATGACTTTGTATGGCGACATCTATGTTACCAAGGAATGATTTTTATAGTTGAAACATTTTTTTTTTCTCGTGTCGACATTCAACATCCTATTCATCTCGTAACGAAGTGAATTTTTAATATTTAGGAATTGAATATACATTATTGAATATTTATTTAAGTTCAATATGATGAGTAAATCATTCGTTTTTCGGAGCTTGATTCGAGGAAGGATCTTCAACAATTATTCAGTAATTACAAAGAATAAACTAAAATGTGATGAATAAGAAGATTGTAAACAAACTGACAAATAAATAATGATGGAAACACTGATTGATATTATTTGTCAAAATATTTCGATAATTACCTACTAGATAATGTATCTGCAATCTTATCAGGTTATGTTAAATGAATTACCTATGGACAATTATTGTCGACATCTTTTTTGACAAAATAATATCAACGAGTGTTCCATCATTATTAATTTGCCAGTTTCCTTAAAATCTTTTTAACTTCATCGATTTAAAGTTTATTCTTACTAATTAAATGTCTTAAAAATAAGGCTATAATTAAGGCCCATACTTGAATTACGCTCCGAATAACTATTAAATTTCATCACATATAAAACTGAAGCAAACTTCATTAGTATAATGAATATTCAATTGATTAAATTAATTAAAATTATTCAAATTTCACTCCGTTACGAGATGAATTGGATGTTAAATATCTGTCGATATTTTTTTTCTCACGTCTGAGAAAAAAGTTATTGCCAATATGAAAAAAAACATTGATGGCGACCTTGATGTGGTGCCGTACAATATTATTTAGCAAATTGAATAAATGAATGTAATCATGATTCATAGAACAGGGTGATTTTTCGAATTTCTAGAACTGTCCAAATTCATATGATACTTCCAATTGAGCCTTTCGGGATCGTACAGGTGTTTTCTGCCTTCTGCATCCGGGGCACCTTGTATGATGAATTTCAAATTGCTTCAGATAGATAGTTATTTCGGAACTATTGGACAGATCTTGACCATGAGAGAACCTAATAAATACAATAAGTAGTTTAGAAACTCGTTGAATTTTCAAATCTGGCATTAATTTGTTCCAAGAATATATACTGATGGACAAAATTAGCGCACCACCTAAAATTTCGTTAAATTTAAACAATTGATATCTTCCAAATCTTTAGTCGGATTTCAACGTTTTTTTCTTTCAATAGTAGCTCTTTTATTGTCGAATTCCCTCCATAAAGCAGAAGTCCAAAAAATGAAATCTTCATGTTGTACAGGGCGTTTAAATAATGTCATGTTTTATAGTCAAATTTTAACGTCTTCTGTGGACAATGCGAGCTTGCTGAGGTATATGAAAACAATAAAGCGTTGTAGCCTAGTATCGCTTGAGTATTTTGTTTTTTCAAAAACCAATTTATCTTGAAGTCGTCCAGAGATATTCAACTTTTTATCAACTCTTGTATTTTATGCATTAGCCATGAATATCTTCACAACCATTTGTCCGATTTTAATGATCTTTTTATTTGTAGCTCTTTTATCGGCGAAAATCATACTACAATGAGACGTTCAACAAAAGAAATGCATCATGCTGTACAGAGCGTTCAAATTTTCGGGTTTTTTTCATTACAGTTTAACGCATTCTGTGGGCAATACCAGATATACAATAATATCAGGCTTCAAAAAACTATACAGTGATGTGTCCTGATGTTTCCTGAGTATTTTGCTTTTTTAAAAAGCAGTTCAACTTGTACCATTCCAGAGATATTCACATTTTTATAACATCTTGCATTTTTCTGTTTTTCTTAATTTGTTTTCGTTTGTTTTTGTGTCGAAAGTTAGCTCTTATTTATTTTTCTTTGGTCGTTGGCTCCGTAGACTTATGGAAACGGGCTCTCACGTTAAAAGACCTGATCAAAGTAAAAAAACCGCCTCGAGTGGTCCGAAATGTTACAATTTCATCAAAAATTGCAAGAAGAAGACTCGATGAATATGGATTGAATGCAAGAAGAATGCAAAAGGTTTTTTTCACTTCACTGAAGACTTCAGAGTGAGCTTAAAATCATCCCATGGATGGGTATTTATCTGGAGAAGACAAAGCATTTCCTTGATTACTTGTATGGATCTTGTAGCGATCCGGGAAGGGGCAATAAATTCTGCGAGTAACATAGGCGACAATTTTTTGCTGATAGACGATAATTCCATATCGTGAATACGTTAAAGAGGTTGGGATTCAACATCTACAGTGGCCGGCTTTTAGTCCTGACCTGAACGTAATCGAAAACGTTTGGGATCAGCTTAAACTACGTATTCAACTTCGAATGAAAAGAATATTAAAGCGAAGAAAACTTTATAAATTAACACAATTATTAATTTCGAATGAATTTTATTAATTAGAAAAAATGATGACAACTGTAAACCACAGTATCACTTGACTGAAAATATTCATTGTCAATATATTGTATGAAATGCAAGATGTTATAAAAATGTGAATATCTCTGGAATGGTACAATATAAGTTGCTTTTTGAAAAAGCAAAATACTCAGGAAACATCAGGCTACATCACTGTATAGTTTTTAGAAGCCCACAAAAGGCGTTAAACTGTAATGAAAAAAACCGGAAAATTTAAACGCCCTATACAACATGATGCATTTCTTTTTTTCAACATCTCATTGTAGTATGATTTTCGCCATTAAAAGAGCTACAACTAAGAAAAAAACATTCAAATCGGACAAATGGTTGCGAAGATATTCATGGCTAATGCATAAAATACAATAGTTGATAAAAAGTTGAATATCTCTGGACGACTTCAAGATAAATTGGTTTTTGAGAAAACAAAATACTCAAGAGATACTAGGCTACAACGCTTTATTGTTTTCATATACCTCAGCAACCTGGCATTGCCCACAGAAGACGTTAAAATTTGACTATAAAACATGACATTACTTAAACGCCCTGTACAACATGAAGATTTTATTGTTTGGACTTCTGCTTAATGGAGGGAATTCGACAATAACAGAGATACTATTGAAAGAAAAAAACTCTGAAATCCGACTAAATATTGGGAAGATATCAATTGTTAAAATTCAACGAAATTTTAGGTGGTGCGCTAATTTTGTCCATCAGTATAATAAAAAATTCTGGTCTGTATTTTTTCTGAATTCTTTATGCATCGCAGACCTATTGAATATTTACTACAATCGCAATATATCGCAATATTTTACTTGAAGTTCGACCGTACTTTCTTCACGTCTAATCTGTTATTAGTACAAAAACAATGTTTTGATCTCAATTCTCATTTTTCGTATAATATATCATTGATGTGATAATATCAAGTTAGCGTGTTAAAGGTATGTAGCACATTTCGTCAGGTCGTATGCTAATAAAATTCGTCTGAAATTTATTTGAACCCTCAAAATCAAGAAGAGTACCTTGATGACGTTGAACTGATATAATATTCCATTCGGTATTTTATTTATTAACATTAAGCCTATTGTAGTGAAATCGCTCAAACGTTCATTGTGTGATCATTAGGATGGGACATCCCATTTATCAATTTTAGTGTCTGTTATTTTTGCATGCAAACCATTTTAGCAGTTAATGAATTTAGGTATTTATTTTGCGAATTATTTTGAGATTATTTTAGAACTAGTAGAATTTCAACGATCTAACATTATTCTTCAGGCAAAATCTATATTATTTAAACATTAGCTGTAGAGTATCACTATAAATATAATGAAAGGACGGACTGTACGGGAAATCAAGTAGCGCGTGATGTCTCTTTTTTTAAGACGAACTTTAGTATAATACGAAATCTTTCTTCCGTAGTTGTATTGGAAGTCCATGTGCACTTGGTGATGACACTGTGGATATCAGGTGTATAAAAAGTATAGAATTTTTCATGACTTTATAAGCTACAATTCATTTCAAGAATTGAAACTTCATAAATATTGAAATAAGATACGATGATTTCAGATTGAACTCAATTTTTGAGCGACAATGTGTTCTTGTGACGTGAATTGTTGTTCCTGAATTAACAAACTCGATGAAACTCTAAATAAGTACTTTCCTGAAACCAGAATCTTTTGACCGTGTCATATTCAGAAATGTTTTGGCGTTAATGAGTTCACTGTAGGTACTTCACTTCAATGTACCTACAACATTATTTCCTTCAATGATCAAAGCATTCACTATAATAGTGAGGTTTAAAAAGGATAATTCTCCGAATATTATAAAATAAATGCTTCCCAAATTGTGTCATCCAACTTCGAAAGTATAATTTCACCAATGGTAGAACGATGAAGGTTTTTTTCAAAACATGAAATAATTTCAAGAAAACGGACGAAAATACCTGTACAGTAGAACCCCTCTAATCCGTCACCTACGGGGGACGGGTATGGTCGGAACGCAAAAAAGGTCGGATTATCCAAAAATCCAATATTTATTACATTAAACATGTTATACAGACATGTTTTACAGTGAAATAAGTGATCTTTGATCTTAGAAAATGTTTGTAAACATTGTTTCAACTGTACAAATCAAGAAGTAGATATTTAATAAGTAATAAATAAAAGTAATGAAAGAAGAATAAAGATACAGAGCTTATAAAACTTAGTAAAAGCATTGTATAAGGATTATACAATGGTAAAAGTTAGGACGGCGCCTGGTCGGACTAACCGGAGTGACGGACCAGCCGAGGGCGGATTAGAGGGGTTCTACTGTATATGAATAATTTATATCGTTAATAACGGGAAAAATAAACAAATTCAAAAATTCCTAATATCTGTTGAATTATTAGTTTCACTAAGAAGATCATTACTAAGACAGATAATTTGAGAAGTCAGAAGCATTCGCACGCTCGTCCATATTGAAGAAACGATAAGACAAATATGAATATTTTGGGGGTAATTGGTTTCATTCTATTCATGTATAAATTGAAATTTCTGTTCAAATCAACGGTATATGAAGACATAAGCTATTTATGACGAATTTTTCTACATGTGAACCCAGGCAGGTTCGAATCTCGACACTGCTAAGGCAGAATAAAATTTTTTTATTTTTCCGATTTTGCGTTGATGAAGGGCTTGCGCTCTTGTTCATATAATAGAAACGATAATTAAATTTTAATATTCTTAGAGTTTTTAGTTTTTTCTTTTCATATTATATGAAATTGTTATTTAAGTTATCATATGTGATAACATAACTTAATTCTACACAAAAAAATTCAAGGTGGGTTCATGTTTTGAAGAAGAATGTTGAAATCCTGAATGTTCAATTCAAATGTTATCTCAATCAAGGAGTGATTTGCAAAAAACGCATTTCCCGCCTAAATAATATGTTTTCAATGAATAATACATTCCTAAATCAGGAAAAATCGTTTTCTGATCGATTACAAATATTTTTACAGCAATTTTGAAACCTATCACAAATATTGAGCTGAATTGAATAAACATGACCGAAGGACATTGAACGAAATGGAATTGATGAACCGTTGTTGCCGCTGTGTTGTTTTTCTCAGAAATAATTGCATCAAAACATGTATCGAATATTATAGTTTCATTTGTCCAACCACAATTTGCTATGTTAACAAAAAAAGCAAAGAAATGGCTCAGAAGGACTATTTGCGATTGTTAGTAGATAGTTGAATACCACTCTAAATTTGTATACCCCACTTTTTGAAAAAATAAAATAAGTCAACCGAAACAAACTTTCACTTCATTTTAATTCTCATTTTATATTTTGTTGAAAAAAATTATCACCTTTTTCCAAATGTTTTTTCGTTAAACTATTTGATTTTGCTTTTTCTTTTGTTTCTGTGAATAATGAAATTCATATAGAATTATTTAATATACAGAGTGTCCCGATGGAAACGAGTCACCCCTTATTATTTTCATAATACAACGGGGGCTGCTTTTTCACAGTACAGTAACCCCCTACGAACATTTATGGACGTATGCATTTAAATGCTGCTATTGATTATATTATAAGAAATATTAGGGGTGGCTCTCCTCTTCATTATGACTCCCAGGATATTTGAAGACTCAGATATTGCGAAAATTGTCAATTGAATTCATGAAACAAATTTTTACACTTCAATGTGTTCAGTTCAATATAAAATACAGAGAAATTTTTGATAACCATTCGTCATACGCCGTCAGATGAGGGTTAGGTATATCTGGTCTTTATGAACCAAAATTACAGAACTAAAATATATAAGTTTCTACCTTCTTCCATTTAATTCGAACATTGACTTACAAAATAGTCGCTTTTCCTTTCATAGAATTTTTTTCATGATTAGCTGCTCATTATACAGGGTGTTTCCCAATTGAATGTCAATATTTATGAGTGTGATTTTTGGGCCTATTTCAAGAAAAAACTTCATATATGAACATATGTCCTAAACGTCTTACCTTTTAAGTTACAGGGTGTAAAAGTTTTCAGAAATATAGTTATTTATTATACAAGGGAAAAAAGTATGAGATTTTAGCTCGAGGTTATATTGTTTCCCGACGCGAAGCGGAGGGAGACAAAAAACCGAGAGCTAAAATCTAATATTTTTCCCGTGTATAATACACTATTTTTTTCTGTGACAGGAAAAACGACCATTTAATAGTGCAAGAAACATAACCTGCACCACGAAATTACTTTTTTCCCCGGGAAAAAAGTGAGTACTTTTTTCCCGGCTACATAGAGAATCATTTTTTGACAGGAAAAAAAGAAATTTCGTAAAAAGTCATATTTTATGACCTGTCAAGAGATATAAAATGTCACATTTTTTTCCCGTCACAGAAAAAATAATTTTTTATTATTATCTACAATACCACTTCAGATAATTTAATGAAATTTGTCGTACATGTACTATGGATCGAGAAGCAATTTTAATGTATCACTTTTTTTTAATTTCACCAGTGGCGTTCGTACGTAATTTGACCTTCCTATTTCGACAGACATTGATGGTACGCCACATATATTTTTTTATTTCTGAAATTCCCAATCATGTCTTACCAAAGTTGGTATCTTGATTTTTTTCACTCCGATGCACGGTTTTCGCTTAAAAAACCATTTCTCTGTATGATCATAATAATATCGTTAATACAAACATGATAATATCATTTTATTTTAAGAAAAGTCACGCCACTGACTGGTTAACTTTAACCACCTTTTAAATCAAAAGGTAAGATTTTTAGGACATATGTTCATATGGAGTTTTTTCTTGAAATGGACCCAAAAAACACCCCCACAAATATTGACATTCAATTAGGAAACACCCTGTAGATACCTATTCATTTATTTGTGAATAGAGTGCTGTACTCACATTCAAATGAGGGTTATAAAAATGTCATTATAACACTAGAGCGGCATGAAGAAACATACATAATTTAAGTGGTTCGTAATCGATTTGCAAGAGATTTTAAATATTCTTAAAAATATATTGTTATGTTGCAATTTTTCATTGTGTTCTAATCTTATCTCGGCTATTTGATTCTATTGAGTAAATTCCTCGGAGTATTAAAAATGTTTCATTTATTCATTCAATAGGTATTAGTCATAAGAATTAACATGTTTTGTGCTGATTACTTGGCTACCAATTACGATACGATCGTTCTTATAATTAAATGGAGAGATACGATTAGAGAAATTTTCCTAGAAGGGCGGATTTGTGAGCATAACTCCCTTCAGGGTGTCTTGGTGATTTGAATATCATAAATGTGTCTGTTCAAATGTTGCAGAAAGGGACTACAGCGTTTGCAACTGTAAATTCATCAGCTAAAGCTTTAGCACATTTCTTAGAAGGTTTATTATGCTTTCGGAGCTACTCTTCTCAAGAATTGTCTGTCTCTAAAATGGTAGAGAAAGTTTTTACTGCCACTTTGAATATCATAAACCTTTTTCGGATCTTTTCAAAAGGTTTACTTTGAAGCTTAAACTCATACTGTTACCTGAATTCTTAGAACTGGTCATCTCGTTGTGAAGACATTTTCAAAACAAAAAATACGCTGTATACCGTTATGAATTGCAGCAAAATATTGACCTCTGCTTTTGAAATAAATTTCAAGAATGAAATATATTGATTTCATATATTTATCGATGAATTATATAATTTTTTATATTCGACTAGTTGCATAATATTTCTCAGTAATTTATTACATGTCTTTTTAATGTTTATAAGATACATTTATATTTTCAAAAACCAAGAACCTTTGCGTCATTTCTTATTTTCATTTTCGGTATTTTCCTGAACTTGTTTATCAGTTAAATAGGATCATAAACATTGAAACTTTATGGCATATGACAATTTAAATTACTGAGATTGGTATAGATGTATTGTTCTATATACTTGAAGGCTTAAATTGATTCAAACTTTCTTTATTTCTTGTTATTAATTCTAAAAATATTTTTCTCGAAGATAATTGCAACAAATAAAAATTTTCTTGAAGTTGTTAAATTGTATGAACTGGGAAAATTTCTTTTTTCATTGTATCTCACCATTTCAATTTTTGGATTTCTAAAGCTAACTGAGTATTGTTTGTACCAAAAAAATAAGGCCTGTTCCGAGTATTCCACCATCTATTGTTGAATTGTTGAAGAAAGGTGGGGGGATGCAAGTACAGGTACAGAGAGTACAGAGGGTGGGGAGACAGGGTAGAAATATTACTTGAAAAATTTTGAAATTTAAACATCGTCTTGTCGATAGTCATCGAAGCAAGTTGTGTAGTGCCCCACCTGTTACATCACCTCATCTTTTGAATTTCGAATTGAGATTTGCAGTTGGAATATTATGTGAGTGCTTAATATTTTTGTTATTAATTTGTATTCTCATCTTGTTTTTCAATTTTGAATATTAGGTCGGAATTGAATATCATTGAACAAATACTGTCGAAATAGGACTTTTTAGCGTCAATTTTATAGTGATTTTTTTTAATTCGAGAGTACTTAGGATCATCATGAAATAGTTATTTTCGAAGTTTAGTTTTCTAGTTTTGGTATCGTTAGAATAAATGAAAATTAGGATATACCGTGAGATATTCACATCGCAATGAAAATCTAAATAAACAAATAGTGTTGTATCGAAGTAGGGCTAAATTTTCACGCCATTATGTTTATGGTATTTTTTAAATCGATAATAAGTTTACCATAGTATAGATAAGTTCGAAATTTAGATTAGGTTGAATAAATATGGCTACTATATTCTAGTTTTGGTAACGTTAGAAGGTTAGAACAAATGGAAATATGATATACCGTGTGATATTCACATCGCACTTGAATGTGAATAAACAAATACTGTTTTGTCGAAATGGGACAAAATTTTTCGCCATTATGTTTATGGTAATTTTTTCATTTCGAGAATAAGTTTACCATAGTATAGATAAGTTGCCTTAATTGAAATTAATTATTGCTTGTAATATTTTTTCGGAATGAAAGGCATTAACGGCTGCGTAGGTAGTGGAGATCACTAGATTTCATTACCATTGTTGATGCATTTCGATAACGAGGTTTATATCGATTGTGAATAATTCTAAAAATAGTATATCCTAGCAAATGATTGTCATAGTATCTACAAGCAAGGTATATTTTGATTAAGTCCTCATTGTTTAATAGAAGGTTATCGCAGTTTTGATGTCTTTAACAGAACGAGTTATGTTGTCTTATGTTATGTTGAATTACAATAATCTCATCATTAAATATCTTTTTCAAATTTATGGAATACGTCAAAAAGGTGTCCTGTATATCCGTCTACTTTAGATTGTTTTTCATTCTATAATTTGCTGGTCATAATGAACTCTGTGAAACATCGAGTGCCATTGTTACACTCAAATTAGATTGCTCAATGAGTCATAAAATATTTTATGTTGTGAAAAATATGGGTTTTTAACAGCTTCTTAATCTTCTTGGTTTCATTGTTGTTTACATCCGTTAAATATATTCAATGACGCATCATGAAAAGTTTGAAGAAAACAACTCAATTCTTCTACTATTAATGTAAAATATTTTCTTCCCCACGTTTCTCTGCTAATTCGAACATCTTCACGATTTTGCGAAAAGGGTACAAAATTCCGTTAACCGTCACCGCATTTCTTGGAAGTGAAATCCTTTTTTCTTTTATACAACTTAAAATACCTCGTTCCTTCAAAAGTTCGTCCAGGATTTCATGGGTTGAACATCATAAATGCGTCCCAAAATTTTTCGAAAATGAGACATTTTGACGCCTGAATTTTTACCTGCTATTGTCTCATTTCTTGTTACTGTTCGTCGTTAAGGTCATGCAAAATTTTTGACTTTCAAAAAATCTTGTTTTATATGATTAAACGCGAATATATTGAAGAGTGCTACTCATTCGAATCAATGAATTGAATTAAGCGTCTATAATTTGATGCCAATAATTTCGAAAAATACTGTGAATGCTTTGATTATTGAAGAGGGCAAGGGCGTAGCCAGGAATTAATTTCGGGGGGGGTTTTGACATTTTGGCAGGTGACTTTGTAGGTGCTGGGAATTGTGAGGGTCTCTTTCTGTTGCAAGTATTAAACAAAAAAATAGCTCTGAAACATTTCGGGGGGGGGGTTTGAACCCCCAAAACCCCCCCCCCTGGCTACGCCCTTGGAAGAGGGTGTTCGGTACATACGGTTTCAGCTGAACAAAGTGCTTGATAAGCTTTTGATCTGTTATTGCGCAAACAAATACCAAATTTCACACCTATGAGTTTTTCTCATTGGGAGTAGGAAATAATTGTTTGATGCGATATTACGATTTATGAAATTCTAATACGTTAAGAAGATATAAGACAAATTATATGCTTACATGTTGGTGAATTTCAAAATAAATGTTATGTTGTTATTTTCACGATGAATAAAACCATAATACAGTTGGTTTTTTCGGAAGAGCGCCAAAACTTCTGACTTCAGATCAAAGCTTTTTGGCGAAGTCTTTGTATCTTCTTTACTACAGGCGTGCAGAACTTTTCAGGAAATCTTTTCTTCTTTCAGTTTGTAATTTGTCATGGCTCATTTACTTCGAGACGACAGTATGTATCTGTTGAAATTTGTCACCGAATTAGAGTCGACCATTATAATTTTGCTTATGAACAACTTTCAACCCCCTAACTTAGAAAATTAGAATGTGTGAAAATAATTTCGGTATCAGAAATTCTTCTTTGAATTGAAATATTTCATCGAAAAGTTTCAACTTCAGTAGAAACGTACTAATAAAATTTGTACCTACTTGAGATCATAACTGAAGGGTAGTGTTTCACATATTCTAATTTTTTACGCGGGGGGAGGGGGGGGTTGAAAGTTGTGCATGAACAAAACTGTAACGGTCGACTTTCATTCGGTGACAAATTTCATCAGGTACTATCCTCTCAAAGTAAATTGGCCATGACAAAGTGCACATACTTTGTACTCACAAATTTAAAAAAAAAAATTTTCTAGAAAATATCTACAAGCCTGTAAAAAAAATTCGGTTTGAGTGAAACAGAAATTGACATATCTCAGGATTTTGTTGCCGAATATTTTTCTTCTAAGAAAATGAATTAGTTCCATAATTTTGACGCGCACTGTATAACCGTTAATTGTTCTGAAAAGAATAAGCGAAGAATAGCGAACAATATACAATGTCTCAATGAAAATTGGGACGCTGTTGAACTTAATTGTTAAACAGTTACAACATCATAATCAAATGTTATGTAGTCATAATGGCCGAACTGCATAAAATGTGAAATAAACACCAATCGTCAATAGATTTTCCATAAAAATATACAGGGTGTCTGTAAACAAATGCGGGGGAGTTAGGGAGATGATTCCTCGATGAAAATAAGCAGGGGTAATTTGTATGATTTTTTTTCGAAATCAACCCACCTTTTTAATATACAGCCTTTGGAAGGCGATGACGAGTTGACAGTTTTAATTTTTTTTACGGCACTGAGTCATGAAACTATTCATACATAATATGAAGCAGAAGGTAGTCGACGAGTTGACAGTTTTGAATTTTTTTTAGGAGTCCTAAAAAAACACTGAGTCATAAAACTGTACATAATATGATTCATTGAGTAGATGTTACTCATACAATTTTTTTTATCCCACAACTTCCTTATTGGGGTTGAAACCCGCTATGATTTTCGTGCAGAAATTGTTTTCGTGGGATAATTTTTGAAAAATTAACTCTCGTGGTTTACCATACAATTCTGGAGAAAAAGTCTCCCGCAAAATTTCGATATAGTCGATACTTTTCTCGGAAAAAATGAAAACTTACTTATGTTCACTGTTCATTCCATTTCATCGTATAAGTGTTTCATAGAATGAATATTCCAAGATATTGTATGTCTATGACAGGAGATAAAAGCAAAAGTGCATATCTGCCAAATGCAAATACGAATCAACTACAATATTTATAACTGAGTAATCTATTTCATTACTGCGAAGTATTAATTAGAAAAATCGAACTCTTCTGAAACTGAAAATTGTAGAAAGAATTATAAAAAATCTTTTTTTCTTCTGTCAACACCAATTTTGATCTTAAACAATATCTTAGAATATTCATTCTATACGATGAAATGGAATGAACAGTGATCATAACTGCTTGTAAGTTTTTATTTTTTCCAAGAAAAGTATCGACTGTATCGAAATTTTGCAAGATAGTTTTTTGTGTGATCTACTTAATAAATCATATTATGTGTAGTTTTATGACTCAGTGTTTTTTTAGAACTCCTGAAAAAATGGAAAACTGTCAACTCGTCATGGCCATTCAAAGACTGCATCTTGGAAGGTAGGTCGATTTAGAAAAAAATTAATATGAACTACCCCTGCTCATTTTCATCGAGGAATCATCTCCCTAAGTCCCTCGCATTTTTTACAGACATTCTGTATTCATTCAAACGGCAATACAAGCAAATATATAATCGCCACCTAGTACTATGTTATCTGTAGTAAACAAGCCCATAGCAACGTCAAAAAATAAACTTTATTACACGTTCAAACATGATAAATGCACATTTGTCTGAACGCAGGTTCTGATCGCGGAACATCAATACAGAGCTGCTACATTGAAACGGATTTCTTGCGCATTTCGGTTCTCTACCGCACTAGCTGGTCCCTACAATTCTGGTGTGAACTGAAGTGACCCTCAAGGGATTTCTGGTGAAATTAATAATTGTAAGGATGGAAAGGATTTGGATTTATGGTAGGCGTTTGTGATAATACTTACTAGGTATTCACTTCGATTCGGGCCATTTTTCCTCGTTTCCTTCGTTCCAAATTTGAATGAATATGTATGAGTGTCAGAATCGAGTGAAATACGAAGGTTTCTCGGTATTCGGAGTGCTGGAAATTTTTTTATGAAAAATTTAAGACAGTTCTGAGCAGGTGCTTTTGAGCGCTCTTTCATTGGTGGAGCAATGAGGCTATTACCTCCTTACTTAATTTTGTATAGGACTTGAAATTGATACTAAATATATAAATGTGAAATCTCAGCACGATCGGAATAATATTCTTGAAATGATTCGAAAACTGAAATATGCCAAAACTTGACAACAGGAAAAAATGAATTTTGCATGAATATTCAGTATCAGTATCATCGATCTTTATACACAAAATAAATTATACTTGAATCGGATATCTTGTTATGAAAATATAGATTCTTTTTTTATATATTTCAATTGAATTTTCTGTGGTTCAGATAATGCAGATCTTGAAAATTTGCTTGAACATTCAGTACATCAATCTCCATTCAAAAAATGACTTTTACTCTGATCGGATATCTTTTTATGGAATAATAAAGTTTCTTCATTTCAATATTCCATTGGATACTGTTCACACTAAGGCCACAAGTTTTCGCATGAGGCTTATTATGAGCATCTTGAATGTGGCCGTAAAATTTCATTTCGATTGGTTTCGTTTTATCTAAGATATTGAGGAACAATTTTACAAAACTGAAAAAAAACTTGATAGAGCTGATTCGAGTTTCTATCGAATATATGCTGCAATTTTTCTACGAAAAATGCTCATATTTTTTGAAAATTATATTGCTTCTGCAATGCTGTAACATGCGCTGAAAAACAAAACAAAATCAAGACTGAAAAAGATTACTACAGCAAATTATATTAAAATGATGTTCTAAGGACGGTAAAAATTCCGATAATAAAGAGTCAAATGCTACTTTTCCATTGGATGAATATAACATATAATTGTTTCGGTATTATAGAATTCTGCTTTTTGTTTTGAATAAAACATTCGTGGTTTTCAAAATTGTTCAACACAAAAAAATTTAGATGTACGATTTCAAAATTCCGATCTGTAGGTATATGTAGTAGATATTATAGAGCAAGATCCCGTGAACCCCAGACCGTCGTTATTTTATAAAAGCTGAAAACTTGTCTACGCATGCTCCCAACACAGGTAAGAACGATGGACCATTATGAAGTTTGGGTTACCCTGGCTTTGGCAGGTAAACGATATTAAAGGGGTATAAATTCGTCAAATAATAAAGTGTGCTTTTTTGGTATCACCTTCAGAAAATCATTGAAAATCACGGCATCAATTGCCAGACACTTAATATCGTGGCAACCCCTTGCCAGACACCCTTAATGTTCATTAAATTTTATGTAATTCTACTTACGTTATAGTATAAAAGCTGATTTTTATATATGTATAATACTTGGGTAATAATTAGATAATGTTTCCTCATTAGCCAGACATTTTGATAGTGCCAAACCTTCGCAAACAAGCATGTGCAGGTGCGAGCAGGTGCAGGTGCGAACGCGAGACAGTATATATGAGTGGGTGTGAGTGAGACGGCATGATTATAATGACTTATGCAAATAAATTTTTTGGTACAGATTTATATAACTAATCATTTAAGTGAATCTCAAAAACATCATAAACAACATAAAATTGTTTAAAATTTTAATTTATTCTATTAACAATTCAATTTAGTTCTAGCATAGAATGTGTTTTCTTCAGATGTTTTCATTCACTTAGTTATATAAATCTGTACCAAAAAATTTATTTGCATAAATCATTATAATCACGCCGACTCTCTCGCACCCACTCATATATATACTGTCTCGCGCTCGCATCTGCAGCTAAACTATATGCTTGTCTGGCAAAGGGTTGGCATTATCAAAAATGTCTGGCTAGTGAGGAAACATTATCTAATGATTATCCAAGTATTATATATAAAAATCAGCTTTTATACTATAACGTAAGTAGAATTACATATAATTTAATGAACATTAAGGGTGTCTGGCAAGGGGTTGCCACTATATTAATTGTCTGGCAATTAATGACGTGATTTTTTATGATATTCTGAAGGTAATACCAAAAAATCACACGTTATTATTTGACGAATTTAGATCAGTATTTTATACCCTTTTAATACCGTTTACCTGCCAAAACCAGGGTAACCCAAACTTCATAATGGTCCATCGTTCTTACCTGTGTTGGGAGCATGCGTAGACAAGTTTTCAGCTTTAATAAAATAACGAAAGTCGGGGGTTCACGGGCTCTTAGACTATTAAGTTTGCTATGAAGATCAAATATTGAATATTCAACTCTCGCAATGAAATGAAATCTGTCAGTAGTGTATATGATTTTTTTCACAATTTATAATAAAACAATCAAAATTACGAGAACTGAGAGTACAAGAGAATGTATCTGTGATATCTACGGTTGCAACATAAAGAATAAGATAATAACTTGTTGAAAGAATCAATAGACCTTCTTGCTATTTTTCAAAATTATTCCAAGTGAGAGAAATAAAAAAAACTATTCAAGGTTTTTATTCGCGTAGATTTCTAAGGTCTAATGCTATTCGGAAGTAATATTTCGTTGCAATTATCAGTATATCACCTGTTTACTACCAAACCCTCCTAACTTCTTTTTTGTCGAAAACGATTTAATGACTCGAATTTATATTTTTGAGTCCATTTCCAAACAGTAATATAAACAAACTACACATGCACCATACCGTGTAGGCAATACCTCCTACATACCTCTCATTTGGTCAGGCAGCACTTGTGGTGTATGTTTTATTATTAATTTGTTGTTTTTGTGTTTTCGTTTCTCTATGGAAATAAGTTATACATATTTCCTGTGTTTCGTACTGCACTTTATAAATGCTGATTTTTTGGCGAAAATGTGAAAAAAATTATTGCATATAGAAGACGTTGTCATTCCATGTAAGTAATATTAACTGTGACAATACAAAAAGTTTTTTGTTAATCCTGAACATTTTTCATTTTCGCTTAAAGTACTGAATCAATTGAAAGTCGAAATTTTATTGCCTTGCGGGCTTGTTTACATCTGTATTTATATTACGATAAGGAACAAATTTGACATCCATTGACTTATAACCCAAAATATCGTGCGTTCAAAAAAATTCGTGGTCAAGTAAGCTGTGGATTCTATTTTTCCTTAGAGTCTATGAGGGGAAAATAGAATCCACAGCCTACTTGACCACGATTTTTTTTAACGCACGTTATTTTATTAATGAATTCTTCCAAGAGCGTGTTCTCGTTTAATAGGGATGAGTGAATCATTAAAGAAAATAAATTCAGAAAAACACACTTTTTTGCTGAACTCATTATATTTGACCCGGTTACGGCTTACGTCATCCTCAGTCCAGCCGAAATACAACATGTTTTTACAATTTTCAATGTCACATTACACCAAAATTACAGATATATTAACAATTATAAGGACTTCTCTACTTTTTAAAAATTATAATTTATAGGTTAAAAGGATAATGCAACTCACCATCTGTGAAGTTAAAATTACTATCGATATCAGTCAATTCTACGTTTTCTTTTCCCATGTTTAGACTTCGACTTTTAACATAATATATAATAATTTTGACAGAACGAATTAACGCTTCATATACACATCGAAGCTACTAGCAATCAAGAACAATCAATAAGTTATTCGTTAACACACAACAAATACCACGAGAAGAAACTTGAAGATTTTATTAGTATTAATTAATTATATTAACCATATTGACAGTAATTTTACTTCAGAGACGGTGAGTTGCGTCATTTAAACTTAACTTATAAATTATAATTTTTTAAATGTAGAAAAGTCCTTATTATTGTTAATTATATCTGTAATTTTGTTCTAATATGACATTGAATATTGTAAAAACATATTGTATTTCAGCTGGCCTGAGGATGGCGCAAGCCTAAATCGGTAGCGTATAGAATAAAGTTTACTAAAAAGGGTGTTTTTTGAATCTATTTTCTTTTATGATTCACTGATCTCTAGGAAAATATTTTGTTGCGCAATCACAATCCATTAATTTTCTACACAAGGAAAGAAAATTGTTATATTCGTCGATATACAGTCCTGTCGGTAATCGTTGATTATTTCGCAAATTATGAGACCTGTGAGCTCAATAACAAACCACTGTATACAGTCTGTCTATATAGCTCTATCTGTACAATATTTTCACATATACCTAGATAGTGTATATGTCGGGGTTATAATATGCGTGTGCTTTCTTGGTTGGTCTGTCTGTGTTAGTCATAGAAAATCATTAGATAGTCTCATACACCCTGAATTGATTTAACCAGTGGTTGCCATGAGGGTAGTGTACCATTTTTACTAGAGGTATGTTGTTACACCTTATGTATTATTATAAATCTAGCTAAAACACAAATTCTATAACAGTTTGGATATACTGTTTTTCCATCTTCGAGTTGTAGTAATTACTTATAATGTGGTAGATGTTGCTTGTATTAAGACTGCATTGTTTCGTTTCTGCTCATAGGATGTGTTTCATCAAATATATTTCTTCGAAAAATTACACATAATAAAAAAAATACATAGTTGTGCTCTTGGCACAACTATCTATACAAAATTAATTGAAACTTGTGTTAAGAAGATTGATTAAAGAAAATTTGGTATTTTTTGGAATTGCCATTGACGAATTACTTTTATATGAAAAAAAACTGATGAGAAATAAAATGAAATTATTAATGTAAAATTTATATTTTGTCTTGTTGGTAATGGCTCATCATCATGGTTGCAAAAAAACCAATTCGATTGCATTTCCAGAAACTAACGATTAATTTAAATGAATTATGTATGTATTAGATCTAAAAAAAGAAGATGATTGGGTTTTATCAATTTCTAATTGGTTTTTTCAGTCACATAGTTATTTTCTTCGGAAAATTGATTAAAAACTCTAAATTACAATACATATGTTCAAAAACATGAAATGAGCATAATTAATTTTTTTAATTGCCACTGCTAGTTAGTTTTTTACATGTTGATATAACATCAAATTTTGTATATTTTGTTTGCTTCTTATGAACAGAACTGTGGAAAATTCACGAAAAAATCATTCAAATCCTACTGAACGCAGAAACGAAATACAATCAGTTCTGAAATGGTGATATCCTGCCACATATACTAACCTCTTTTGTGTAGATAGATTCTCTCAAGTTGAAAAAAAATGAATTGAATCTAAAATGAATTATGTAATTAAGTTTCGCAGGAATGAACGGGAAAATGGATTGGGCTTTAAGCCTTCTTTCCTACCACCGAGGATGTTCAGAAACAAAATGGCGACCATTCTTTTCGAAGGTAAAAATGTGGAATAGAACAATATAGAAATAGAACACGTTATGAATTAGCTTTTAAGGGCAATATGCTCTTTCAAAGTGCCTATTTGAATTATTCTGGAAGATATTTTTTCTGACAGGAATCAATAAGTGAAAACTTATATTCTCCTAAACGTAAGTTAAATGTCATTTTCATTATAAATCTACAATGGTGTGTATTTGAGACACATCTGTATAATTCTTCATAGTTATAAATTGTATTGGAAAACATGGGACTTCTACCATAAAAATATATATGAGTTTTATGGACATCCCATGATTTAGATAAATTTCTAAATTCATTTCAGTTATTTCTATTGAGATATTAATGAAATTAGATATTTGAAATCTGGAAGTATGAGGAAAAATTATTTCATTATTGAGGTGGTGTCTAACACTCTCGTTCAAATTATATTTGAAATTTATCCAAGATAAAATGGAGGTGTGATTTTCAAACATATCTTTTTACGGAATTTCCATTCTTCTTTTTCACTTTCATAATCGACAATCTTATGCAATATTGTCATATTGTCCAATAATGAGAACAATTCAGTGTAGTTTCCTATTTCCGAAGTGAATTAATTTGTCTATCAACTTCGTCAGTGTCAGTCTAAAAAATAAGTTTACTATATTGTATCCATTTCCATACTGCTTCCACCAAGACACTATTCCAATATAAGATTGCTTTGATGAAAAGACATAATCCGATTATCGTCAGAGTTCGTAAAAAATTATTAACTGATTGCTTGTCAAATATCTTACTGAAATGGAAAAACGCCCATACAGAAATCATTTAACTGTCGAAAAATTTTATCTTATCTTACAAATTTGCATTTGATCCTGTCCAGATATTGTCACATATTATGAAAAGGAAATGAAAAAAAGCCAGAGAAATTTTACGTCAGATATTATCGTTTTCCGCAGAAGGATGGACTGGTATTGATGTAAAAATAGGGCAATTTTTTTTTTCGGGCGTAGTATCCCTAGTGCATTCAATTTTTCCGGAAAAATTTGGGAAAACAAGTTTTGGTAACATTATTTCCTGAGTTAAATACACATTTCATTTTAATACAATTTTTTTTCAATAAAATAATAAGAACAATAATTAACACAGCATAGAAACCATCAAGTTTGTTTTTACAAGGCAACTTGTCAAACTTGCATGAAATGTTTTCGATTTTCTTTTGGAAAAACTGCTGATAGCAAATTAATAATTAATTAATAACCAATTCTTGGTGGCGATTAGTTTAAATTAATAGGAAGGAAATAATCGATAGTTATCGAATTGCCAAGGGAGGTTTCTGGGTCATTTTCCCCTATGATCGAAAAATCTATTTAATTATCTTTTTATACGACTTCCAGAATTCAACTAAAATATGTTTTGAAATAGAAAGGTTGAGTATTTTCAAAAATCCTTAACGGTTGAAGAAATTTATTTAAAAAGAAATATTTTCCAATATCAAATTTTGTACTTGCCTATGAACTTTTCCAATCTGTAGATCAAAATTAAATTTATCCAAAAATTTGAAGACAATACTGTTGTTGATTATAAAAGACGAATTTCGGTCATACGTTCGGTTCAATTCCTGTGATTAAACTATTTGTATAAAATCTCACCAATTTTTTTAAAATAGTTTGGCCGTTAGAAGACAATGAATGTAAAAAAATGTAGTTGGCACAAACTTTAAAAGTAATAGGCTTTCACTCAGGTTTTCATTTCTGATGAAGAGTTCAGATAAAAATCAATGATTTGAGACTTCTTTGACTTTGGCCATAATATATACTTTTGACTAAAATAATTCCGGGAGAAGTCTTATCAAGATTCTATTTTTCATTTATCTATTGAAATAAGGAAATGTCAAAATAACTTTATCAAGCTAAAAATGGTCTTATTTCCTCAGAAACAATTCTATAATACCTAACCTTCGTTCGTATACTTGCTCAAAGGATTTAAAAATGACTACTGAATATTTCAATCTTGAAACGGTATATTGATTCTTGAATTGAAATTATTAGTTGAATATTATCAGATATATACTTAGTCAAAACAATCAACTAGTGTTCTAAAAAAATAGATATCTCAACTAATGTTTTTTCGTTCACATTTAAAGAATTAAGATGATTTTTTTATGGTATGGCAGATTTCAGCTTATTGAACGATTCGGAATGCTTGATTGGAAAACAAAAAAATTCACCAGATTTGGTCGTTGCCTTTTCGAGGGGCGTAGACATTCTCCTCCTCTCACAAAGGGGTGGGGTTAAATTGGTTCTCCTTCGCGAAAATCCTGGTAGGGTAACTACCCGCATAATAGCAAAAATTCGGAAGGTCAACTTCCTTTTGCCATAAATAAATGTGTTTCGAATTGAATAAAATTTTATCCTTCACCTGCCAGCGCACTTAATTTTCAACTTCTACTACCTCTTTCACATAGCTTGGCATTTATGATTGCAATATCAAACCTTACTTCTATCACATGTCCTTGTCTTATTGATTGAAGAATACGGATTCTCATACTGAATACAGTGGATAACCAAAATATTAGAAGCTTCTACGAGTTCAAGTGATTATTTCCTATGCCTAGCTCTATTTATTGCAATAGGTTTATCAATGGATTTATAAGACAGTCCAACAGCATAAAACATGGAGAGGAATTTTCAGGCATTTCGATCAATACATGTTGATTCAAAGGGAGTTACTACAGCTAAATTTAGATGTAAACAAACTATTTTTAAGATACAAATTGAAAAAGAGTTTTTTCAAAATATATATCTAGCACACCCACTGAAGATGCGTGTGCGCATCTGAATTGCTCTAACTTTGAACAGCAGGTTATCGATTCTTATGGTCCCCTCCCTCGTTCTTCAACAACAAATTAACAAAAAAAGGAATTTGCCATAATCTTTATTCAACAAGAATGTTCGATCAATATACTTCTACAGATACAGCTAAACAACTATAATCTTACAGAACTACATTTATGCTAAACTAAAATAAATAAACATAGGTGCACCAAGTGATACTTTGAGCTAACTATTAAAAGTGAATAAGGGTGTATAGTGAAAACATTGCTGCTTGTCTAAACAGTACAAACATCGAAAGCTGAAAATGTAAATGACCAAAAATTCCATACAGACACCACTCGAACTATGTACTCGTTGCACTTATTTCAATTATACTGATGTTATTCGATTAATCTATGGTCATGTCCCGTAGCAACAGTAACTTTTAAAAGACAGTACTGCTGTGACAGGACAATATCACAGACAAATCGACGCCATTGAACGTTGACAGACTTTGAAAATGGTATTTCGATGCGACAGTGACACAACCCGAACGCGTACTGAGCAGGGGGAAACTGATCTGAGCGGACCAAACCCTTCGCTGAGCGGTTGCTGTGGCAACGGTGCTGCGACGGCGCTGGTGGCCGCACCCTTACCATCACTAATGCATACACGTGCATAAAAGTGTTATTGATCCGCCGAAAATTCTGTGGAGGGTGATTATGGCGTTGCCAAACGGCGCCGTATTCTTGATTTGCGAGATGGCAGTGCGGTTTGGCAACATCGCTTCTGGGGGGATCTGAAGGAATGTGTAGATACTGTTTCGATTTTTATGTTTTTTACTCTGGGAAAACGAAGTTTGAAAATTGTATGGAGTGTTGGTAAGGGAAAATGATGCTGAGGTGTCATTTGTTTAGTCCTCCAGTCTATCCAAAGACAAATATAATATTAGAATTAGTATACTGCTTCAATTCGGGAATTATCCTACTGGAAAGCACATTATTTTTGGAGAAGAGATGTCCAGATCAGGATAGCGCAGCTACATCTGTCATAGCTATCAATGTGAAAGAATTTCTGGCAAAGAACTCGACTGGCCTCAGTGGTCTCATCTGATGATTACCACAGTACACAGTACAGATTCGAGACACACGATGGGTGTCACTCAAAGATCTCAATGAGATTGAGAAATTTTTCACGTGTCAATTGGAGTTCATATTGATAATAATAACTATTTGGGATTATGCATTGAAATTGTCATAAATTTAAACTTTCTAATGAGATCCAAATCCAGATTGGTCGAATTGTTTCTATATTTCTCATTTGAAATTACATTTCATCATTATAGTCATCAAACGATTTTATTACTTTTATGTAATGCAGTTATGGTGATGAACTTGAAAAATACTAATACCTATCACGAAAAAAGTACGAGTAGGAAAAGAAATGAACTGCCGTATTTGCAGGTCCTTCACAGCAATGTTGCCATGTTATCCTGGCTATTTAAGTAGGAGAGACGATACAGGAGTAACAGGACAATAGTGTCTAATGGTTTCGAATGATCGGAAACTGGAAGCATCAGAATTTAAAAATTTTTCAGGGTTCTAATTTTTAGAATTGAACGAAAAGATCTATGGAGGAATGTGTACAATAGCAACTTTTCTATATTATTCTATTAGTTTAGCAATGAAAGCCTTTTCATCTCAACATCAATATTGATTTTACTTATATGGGCTGTCCAAAACAATTGTGTGTGTAAATTATCGTTTCATGAATATTGTCATATAATCGATGCTTGGAAACAATTATTGAAACAATTGATTATTAGTGAATATAACAGGAGAAGGATTATATTAGCTGTCTACTAGGTGTTCAAATGAAGCTTGAATATTAACTGATGTAACTATCGCAACTAGGCCATCAAATCATTCACCAATTCGCAAAATTAGATTCAAGCATATTACAGATTGTCACATTAGCTTTCCCTCTAAGAAAGTTCAAGCGCCACAGCAGCATTACGTTTGGTTATTTGGAAATTAAAGATTCAGTTAAAGACCTAATGGGGTCTATTATGCCCCTCTTGTCTTGAGCTGTCATCGGACTCACCCTATAGCACTCGTTACAGTTCTAGAATTTTTAAAAATTTTGCTTTCTCGTTAGATGACTGAAATCTTCAAATGCAGTTGTAGCCTTACAGGGCGTCGATACTGAGGCCATAGATGTCTGCTACTTATCTATACCTGAGGTATAGAAGAACGTTGCAAGGTTAAACTCCTAGACTTACGAGACATTATTCTGGGACTCATTATATACGGTGTGCCAGGAAAAAAGCGTAGCGAAACTTGTGAAAGGGAAAAATGTCATAATTTTCATGATATTTTTCAAAGATTGTTTATTATAGGCTATTTTTCAATTGCAAATTATGTGAAACGTAATTTCCGGATACGATTCACCACCGTTTACCACATTTAATTTTAAGTCATGTGTTATATTATGATACCCGGCCACGGTGCTTTCATTGGAGAAGGTATGCCAGCAAATGTAAGCTAAACTTTACCAATGAAGTAAATGCTTAAACTTGAAGTCTCAGGGGTTAAAATAGTTTCAGATGGCTATTTTAAATGAAAACTCAAAATCAAAAATTGAAACCTTTGAGCTATTGTTCAATTCGTTATTTTTAAAACGTTGATTCGATTTAATTCAAGGATGTCCATAATTACCTCAGCATCCCTATGAGATTTTAACCATATCTACTTCAGTCCTTTCTTATGTCTTTTCTACAGCATACCTTCTCTGCTGAAGTCACAGATTTATAATTTCAGCTCAAAATACAGGGTCTTCTTTAATGAAATGCTAATTTTTGAAGGAATTATTCGAGTCATTTTAAGAGAAAAATGTAATTGAATGTATGTTGTAAACATGCTTATCATTAAGGTACAGTTGGTTTCAGAATGAAATATTTTTTATAGCCACAATGATCCATTGCTGCAGATATTTTCATGATATCTTCTACACGTTTTCACCGCATCCAGATACATTTTTTACCACAAGCATTTTTAGCAGTATGAAGCTGAATTTGTTAAGAAATTAATAAAAACTTTCAGGATTAGTTTTCACATTCAAGAAAACGCAGTGTCGTACTTTTTTTCCTGAAAAAATGCAATAATGAAATTGTTTTTATCAAATGTATCTTGATACCGTGAAAACATGCATAATTTTCTTGTGAATCTGCAATAATATCAATATGGTTGTAAAAAAATATTTTCTTTCTCATAACTTCAGCTGGTATCTCAAAAGTTAATGACTTTTCGTTTTCTCTCGAAATGGTTCCAGGATTCACCCCCTTGAATATTTTAGAATATCATTGAAAAACTCCCTGTATTTAGCTTAAATTAATTGTAAAATAAAAGCAACGTACTAACATGATATAGGCGTATAAAGAACATTTTCAGTAGCTTCCCGAAAATTTTAATTTCACAGTTTTCGAACAGTATTTTGCGCCTATTATTTTTTTTAGTTGTTCCAATTTTTGAAAAAACATATTGAAAATTAAAAAGCGGAACCACAGTCAAAGGAGTGAAAGTGGCGACTAGTTCCTACTTCTGCGTCTTTCGAAGAATCAGACGTTTCGCCATTTTTTTAATGCAATTGTGCCTGTGAGCCTGTGTATTTAATTTTTTTTTGAAGAAAATTCAGAATAATATGAAGTTACAAATGCCCCAAGATTCCTTGTTTTTATTTCATCTCTACTACACGCGTAACTTTGGCTCGAAACGTTAACAATGGTTCTCGTGATATAGGCGCAAAGTTCGTATTTTGTGATGAATAATGAATTTGATTTCTTTAGAATGAGAATAAGCATGTCCTCCATGTGAACAAAACCATTTTTAAGTTACTGCGAATGTCCATTATGCACCTACCATAATTTCTTAGTGATAAAATAAACAGTCGAAATAACGAAGAAATTTTTTCAGCGGTATGGAATCGAAAACTATCATAGAAATCAATGGAGGAAGCCACTCCGGCTCTTCAGGTAGAAGCACACCTAACGCTTCAAACGAGCCTGCACCTGGAAAGTTATTTGTCGGTGGTCTCAGCTGGCAGACATCCAGCGAAAAGCTGAGGGAGTATTTCGGGATGTTCGGGAACGTCACGGATGTCTTGATAATGAAGGATCCCCTAACACAGGTAATATTTTTCTCGGTTTGATAAATGAGTTAAAAGGGCCTTGCCTTGATCGAGAAGAAAAAAGCTACATTCGCCTGTTTGCTTTCTTTTCTACCGAATTAGTTCCCAGATTTCTGCCAACAAACAGGACAGAAATTTCAGTTGTCACATCTTAAAAAACTTTATAGTCTGGTCTCGCATCTATATCCCAGAGAACTATGACAACATCAAATAATTAGTCCATTCACGAAAGGTTGAGCCGTCGGTTGGCCATGATAATTTGACATATTCCACTGTGTATATTAAAATTTTAGGTTATGATGTTTATTTTATTGTCAGATTGATACGCAATGTTGTCAATATTGCATAGAGTCTGATAACTCGCAAGCTCGTCGGACGAGGCCGGGTACATTCGGCAACATTGAATTTATTTTACGTTATGACAGCAAATACTGCCAACTTCAGATAAATAAAGAAACGCCTACTATTGCTTAGTCTGAAAATATGATCTGCGGAGCGAGCAAGATTATCTGTGACGTCAAGACATTTGTTGTAGAGTGAAAATAATAAAAGAACGCTCAGGCGCAAAGGCTTGTCAAGTCAAAGGAATTCTTAACCTCAAAATTATTATTTGCTGTCTTTCGCTCTGAAACGGTGTCTCTGCTTTCGCGGTACCACATATTGTAACAACAAAATTAGTTTCATCTTTCGTTAAAACATCCGGAACATAAATAACTAACTAAACTGTCCTAAACTAACTTTTAGGTTAGAATAAAATGACATTTGGAAGAGCTCTCGCTTTTGAGCGGGAGCGAATATATCTGATCTTCTTGCTCGCTCTGATAATAAAAGATCACGATGCAGAGTGAAGTGAGCAAAGAGAGCTTAATAAAAGACCAGCTGAGAGCAAGAAGTGCACGCCGAGCAGAATATTCAGACTAAGCATATGTGCTCAACCTTTAGTGAACGGAGTATATATATAAATTTTTCCCAAAGGTCGATTTTTTCGAATATTAGAGTCTAAATTAAATCTTAGGTGTTCAACGACGATGCAATATTACATTATATTCCAAGAAATAATCGTGATAACTGTTATTAAAAATGAAAATATATCGAATTTTTCGGAACTGAGTCAATAAAATACTCACGACAAACTTTCTTTTACAGAGGAGTAGAGGCTTTGGGTTCATAACATTCTCTGAACCATCTAGTGTAGACAATGTTCTGAAAGTACCCATCCATACTCTTGATGGCAAAAAGATCGATCCGAAACACGCTACTCCTAAAAACAGACCAAAACAGCCAAACAAGACCAAAAAAATCTTTGTGGGAGGCGTGAGCCAAGATACATCAGCCGAAGAGGTTCGAGCCTACTTCAGCCAATTTGGAAAAGTTGAAGAAACTGTCATGTTGATGGATCAACAGACAAAGAGACATCGCGGTTTTGGTTTTGTAACGTTCGAGAATGAAGACGTTGTAGATAGGGTTTGCGAGATTCACTTCCATACAATAAAGAATAAGAAGGTGGAATGCAAGAAAGCTCAACCTAAAGAGGTTGTTGCTGCAGGAACTCCACTTATTGGAAAGCGTTTGATGATTGGAGGTATAGGTATGAGGCTGCATAATCCAGCTGCTACTGGCGTTCTTGCCCAAGCTAATCCTTTTTCGATGGCTCAGGCCCAAGCTCACGCTGCCGCGGCTGCACACGCTGCAGCCCAAGCTCAATCTGCTGTTGTAGCCAACAATTATGGGAAGCTTTTTGGAACCTATCCACCATTAGCTAGTTACAGGTATTCTCCTTATGCTATTCCAACAGTAGCAGCTGGCGTGGGAGCTGCTCCAGCTCCACCTACCCAAACTACACCAGGAGCTCCACTACCACCTGTTGCACCAAGTCCTTACCAAGGATACAATCTAGCAAATGTGGATATGTCAAGTTTCCAAGGTGTCGATTGGTCTCAGATGTACGGAGTTGGAATGTATTGTTAAGAATTTGCTCATGGTTTTATTGTAAATATCTCTCTTCTGATTTTTACCTAAATTAGGTATCGTATCGTATGATTTCATGAACAAGTCAACAGTTCCTCTAGTTGAGGCAATTTTTAACTTTACTTACGACTTGGTCCATTGTACCAACAATTCAACTGATAAAAATTGCTTCATCTTGATTGCAAAATTTGTTAATTAATTATCATAAAGTCTTTTTACTTATTAACTTGCATCAATTTACTAATTTATATTGCTGTTTGATTGTTAAAGTCAATAATTATTTTTATTTTATAATTCCTAGATTATTTTTTCGAACTGTTAACTTGTACTTCGTCATTTTTTCATTTATTATTCGAAGTTGAACTGTGAATAGGCAGAAATATTTTGATTGATATTCGACTGGCACGTGAAAAGTGGAGAGCTAATATTTGCTCAATGTTTCCTCAAACTTTTAAAATAACTACAGGATTGTTCCTGTTTACATCCTAATGTCTTAATTATCATGACGAAATTACTTCTTCATTGCTATCGCAATGCATATGATTTGAAATTTATTGGAATAATATCACTGCTCATTTAGTATTTAGCAATAACTTGCAATAATATCAGTATTATCAAATATTACTCCTCTTAAATTTTTTATTTAAGTCCATGAGATTCCTGCTACTTAATGGCAATAGTGTGTTGAGAATTGAGGCATGTTAGGTTGTGCACTGTACTTAATTTTATATTAATTTATTGTGTGACTGATAGGATATTTACTTTTAAGTTCCCTGATAACTTTCAAATACTTCTAAGGTATCGTTGAGTGTTGTGAATTCATTTTACCTCATGAATTTGAATTGACAACCCTTCATTTATCAATGAAACGTCTAGTGGAATAAGCATTGTGAAATAACACGCCATTGGATTCATGCCTAACTTGTCTATCATAGATGGTGATTTACAAGTGAGGTTATTTAGAACGAATATCTCTTTTGTTTTCCATTGGCCTAGTCATAATGCTTGTTATACTACTAGATGCTTGCAAAACGTGATAATATATTATTCTGTGAGTGTTTCGTTGCGAAATAAATTTTAAAAATTTTGACACTGTAGTTCATACCAAATTCGAAATTATCTGATTACTATTTTTCCTTCTCTAAGATCTCAAACCTTAGAAGAAATACTTCCTTGAAATGAAATCCTTTTTGAATGAACTTGAGACATTTATGATAATGTTCTTCGTTTTATGAAGCAGATCTAGTCATCGAGGTGAACTGCCTTTGTTTACTTACAATCATTTTAACCAGAGAGAGACAGACCTGCCACATTCCTGTAATTGCTGTGCATCGAGTTTTACATTTGTGTGATTCTAGGACCAATGAGTCTGTTGCCTGGCTTTGTGCCATGGAGCAATCAAACTAAGAGCACCTTATTTGCCCTTTTCGTACAGCTAGAATTGAAAATTGTATCAATTGTATTTTAGCAGCTATTATTTTTGTGCTGTACCATATTTTTTTTCACTTTGTATATATTGTTGGTATCATTCAATCCTCAAAGGAGACCACATATTCATTAGCAATCCTACAGGTATTAGATATTGTAATATCCTTTTGGATATATTACTTACATTGAAATGAAATATTCAGTATTATGGACAGACTGACATGCTCTTAGTTTCTGATTGCTGTAAGTATTTTTAAAATGTTCATATAAGGTTTAATATATGCTTAGTTGTAAGTAAGACCGCCTAATGGAATAAAAACCTGTAAGCCTTGTGATAGTTGTTGGGCTAAAAGGTGGGTTCCAGCTCAGTTGCAAGTCGTTCAATTTTGTATATATGTTATCATTTGATTATTTAATCATTTTGTAATGATATTGATGGTTGGAAGCTGAACTCAAATGAAATTATCGTGGCTCCTTTGTAGCAATTGAGTTACCAAAAATAAATTTTCTTATTGAAATCTTGTGTTTCTTCAGAAATGTTTGAGATTATGGAGTGAAAAACTCTTTCGAATCTCAATGTAAGAATTTCATTGAAATTTGATTAGTTTTCAAAAATATTCCTCAGCTCTTCAACCATAATAACTTAACTTTAATTGTGTTGCGCTTTTCGTCCATGAAACCACTAATTGGTTATCATTAAGACTCCCTAGAATTTTTTTTGTTCCTAGTTTTCTCGATTTATTTGCCTCAAAAATTCTTTTTTTGTCTTGTTATGAAATTTAAGGTTATTCTGAAGCTGAATTTTGGTGTACAATCAAATAATTTGTAGATTTCTGAAGGAATCCTTTTAGAATATACCGAACATCTTCCAAACTGTGAAATACTTTGAAAGATGAGCACTGCCAACACTAACCCTGATGATCACTTATCATTTATTAGAGTTGTCTAACTTCCTTGACAAGAATTAAACTGATTCTAAAGCACAAACTACCAGATTTGTGTTCAAAAGTTCCTGCATAACCAAGCTAAAAGTCAAGAGTGATCAGAAATACATTTTTTTAAATGGGAAGGTATTTCAAAATGAACGAATCAATGAATATTTAATGAAAAAAAAAACTTATTCCAAAATGAACTAACTTCCATGTTTTGGTACTTTCTCAGTGTTAGCAAATATCCAATTTTTTTTCAGCTATGAATTTCATTAAACAAAAGTAATGATTATCTTGCTGTGCTCCTCTTTCAATCAGAATATTTTTTTGTAGACAATCTGTCTACAAGAGTTAACTCAAAGATCTCTTATTTGATATTATTCTCACACTGACTTGTTCATTATGTTTGTCAATTGATAATATTACGTAGGTAATGTTTATTTATCTCTGATTGACTTGGAACTAAGTGATTGGCGACAATAGTTGTAAATTAATTCAAATTGACAGCAATAAGCGTTGTGAGACAGAATGAACCCTCTATTTTTATATTCAATTATAAATGTTAAGACAAATAAAACTTTAGTTTCACTTGTTGAGTGAGCCCTTACGATTATGTAAATAATGTAGTTTTATAAGAGGGTTGGCTTGAATATGCGCAAAAGCGCGCCTCAAAGGAAGGTAATAATAGAAATTCGATGTAGTTATAAAATATTACGACTCTGAAGTATATGACACCTATTAACTTGTTCCGTAGACTTTATGTTTAGCCATGTCGTATGTATTTCCAAGATACTGTAGCTATTAAACTAATGTATAAGTTGACCTAGTTCGTAGATTTTAGTGTCTGTAGAATGTAACTGTGTGTGTAGTGTAGAGACGACCCAATTTTGGTCGTGTTATGCACTCTGTAGTAGAGCTATTTCAAATAAAGTAGTTTCATGAAGTAGAATGCTGCTTGTTGATATTCTTCAAATCAGTGTTTAGCTTGGTGAAAATCTCAAGATGGGCAAAAATCGCCCATCAGTGAGACTTTTCTGTAAGGAATTTCATTCGCAAATTCAACTAATATAAGATGCTGATATTTCATGGACTGAAAATCATCAAGCTAATGGATGTTTTCCTAAACATACTAACCCCTTATATTTGTAACTAACCCTACACTAGTTTCATCAAGGAGCTATAAAAGTTACAGTGCAGTGTTTGCTTAGTTATGAGTTTTATGATGTAGTGCGAAGAGTTTTTCTTCAGAACCAACCCTGATGAAAAGAAGAGAACTTCAGCAGATGTATTCAGGGTTTTCAGAAATACGCATGTTATTGAATATCTTACTTGTAATGTAATGCTTCATTTGGTTTCATTTTGAAATTCTGCGTTGGCTTCACAAGGAATATAGATTTCATAGTTTCATTTTTAAAATACTCAAGCACAGGGCATATTTATTCTGTGTTAGTTCAGCTTCATAGTTTGTAATTTTAGTAATAGAATGCATTTTGAGATACTTCCTTACAGGAAGAAAAAAATATTTGGGTTCAATTATTTTACTGAACTGAAGCTAGATTCTTTTATAGAAAAGAAGATTAACAAGAAGCTAAATCTTATGTGGTCAGGGATATCAGGTATTTCTAAAGAATTTCACAAACGAAAATATTCAAAGAAAATGTAATTTTCACGTAGGTAGTTATGATGAGTTTGTTTCTTTTTTTGATTGTGCTGGGCGCTTGTGGCCAAAAAGCTCTATTGGCCAGAAGATATGAAAGTACGAAGCATATTACACTTTGAAGTTCAAATCGGTTTTAAATATCACCCTATATAGATTGTATTAATAATAATATGATCTATTTGAGCATTTCAGATGTTGCAAATACATATCAAATATGATCAAGCAACTAAAATCAATAAGAAATAATTTAGTACATACTAAAAATGTTTGAAAATTAGATTTGATCCTTATGAATTCAAACAGCGAGTTATTTTTAATTATTATATTACAGAACGTGCACTTTCAAAATCGACAATAAATAAACAAATGCGTATATGTATAGTCACATAATATGTGAAATTATTTTTATCTAGAAATATAAGTCTTCTGTCACGTTGTGGAAGGTGTTTATATTTTCAGTAGAAATACGGTATTCTAAGGGAACAATATTTCTTCCATTCTATTGACAATTATATAGAAAACTTTTAGAGCGTTGATGAATCACAGAATTGAGACTGATGGTCACCAAAGTTATTGTGAAAACAGCATTATTTTTTTGACTCGTACTTATTTATATCTGCTTTTTATTTGAAATAGGTTTTATGAAACATACTCAAGCTGTTGGTGGAATTTGATACAATTTTCTACTGCTTACAGTTCAAGTTGTTGTATATATAGGTACTAGAGAAAATACAAGACTATTTGTTTTCGAAGATATCTGATAGAGATTACAAGAAATGTTTCATTTCCTCAAAAAAATTTCAACAATTTATATCGATTCAGATGACGTGAATGTATTTTCTCTAGAGATCTAATCTAGTAAAAAATTCCCTTGTTCTTCTCAACTTCATTTTTATACTGGGATTAAAAAAGCAGTGAAAGTGGAACAATTTTCGATCTAGGTACCAGTTTCAAAAAAATCAGGAAACAAAATATTTTTATATTATTCACTCACAACTGACCAACTTTCAGTTTCAATATAATTATAACATATCACAATTTCTACGGTTTTCTTTATATAAAGCTGATGGGACATGGGACCTATAAAATAAAAAATATGCTCAATTTAGTGGCATTTACTTTTTAACTCATTACTAAGAAAACAACAAAGATCTTTTACGTGAAAGTATAATTTCGGAGTGGATAATAACTATATCTATGGAGAAGTTTGCTACCTACCTTATTCAGTATATCTATTTATTTATATACCGATAAAGTATTGCTAGAAAATTGACCTAGCATGATAGTTTTATAATAAATATTCTCCCGCTATCACTCGTTTTTGTACGATTAGTAGAATACTGTAGAATGCATGATAGTTTTCAAAGGAATACTCACCTATTTTTCAATTCTATGAAAATCTTACTAGAAATTTTATATTTTTGATTGAAGATATGACTGAAATCCAAAAAAATTACGTGAAAGAATTCAAGATATGCGGTATTTTCTATGCATGTTGCTGAAGAAAATCTTCATCAATGATTATGAAAATTAAAACTCATCTTTCACTTATACATTATCTTTTATAAGGGTACATTATATTCTTATATACAACGACATTTTGGATTTCAGTTTCGTGCAGTAGGTATAGTAAGCTTAATATGGTCGTATCATTTCTAAGAATTCGTATTAAATTTTGTTTTTATATTTTACTAGGACAATTTTGATTAGATCGCTCAGAATTTCTTTTCTCTAGAAAAATGAATACGTAGAGTATTTTTTGTAAAAAAATTGTTCGCCTAATCCAAATCTAATGGTGATACAAGGCCTTATAATATAAGATCTAGCAAAAAACATGCATATGATAATATCGTATCGATGACCCCGTAATGACCATTAAAAACAATTAAAAATTGCCTTTTTGTCTTCCTCGAGTGTGTTTCTCAATAGAAGAAAAATGTACTCGTATGTAAAAACTGACTGATTCGTGTAGAAGTGTACTACTGTTGAGTTAGTCATTTATATTTTCTAGTCATAGAAATTGTTAGAAAATTATTGTAAGTCATGTTGATGAAATAAATTATTATGATATGTTTTGAGAAATTAATAAAAATATATGTATTTGTAATTATTAGAGTCGATTATAGATGTTAGATCACAAAGAACCCAAATACTCGTAAGAGTTGGCGTAGATAGAACTAGATTTTGAATTTGATACCTATATACGTATTCATATTTACTTAGAAATTCTGCTGTTCCTAAGCTGATAGATATTTTTACTCATCAAAACAGGTAGGTAAATTTTTATAATATCCCGTATAAATATACACCTTACTAATATGTAAGGATTGAAGTTGAATTTTTCTTGGCGTTCATAATGTTTCGCTTCATGAAACGTACTTTCCTAAATCTAGAATTCTTCCATATACACACAATTGTTTTTGATCCCATAACTTGATTATTAGGAGTTGAAAATAACAACCCCTTATAATTTTCCTTCAAAAATTGTTTTCGTGGGATAGATTTTCGAAAAATAAAATTCTCTTATGGTTCCATAGAATGAATATTTTAAGATATTGTTTATGCTTAAAATTGGTTTCGTCAATTATGCATATTAATCGAATGAAAGTTCTATTAGTGAAATGAAAATATTACGGATATAATTTTCTTCCGGAAATTAATAATTAAACCTTCAGAAAGATTTATAGAACATCTTTATATCCTGTCATAAGAAGACATACAATATCTAAGAATATTCATTCTATGGAACACTCATACGATGAAAGGGAATGAACATTGATCATGTTAAAATTATAATTTATTCTAGTATGTAGGTGTGTCATAATGACAGTTGTAGTTGTTTTAAAAATATTTTCTGATTAAAAGACGAATTATAAATTCATCTTATTTTCTCAATTAATTCATATTGGAACATCTGTTTTATCAATGGTTATGGGCTCAGAAGTGGGCGATCTACACATATTCTGAAAAACAAAGAAGAAGCTTGATATTTCAATTTAAATAAAAAATGTCAATGGCAAATAACCGTTCCAGTAGTAATACACCAAGTACGAGTACATCATCACAAAGTGTGAGTTATGTTATTAGTTCCGGCAATAATTTCAATATTGAGAAACTTGAAGGGACTTCGAATTACTCAACTTGGAAATTTCAAATGAAATTGTTATTAATTGAATGTGGTTTATGGGAGTATGTAACTGGAGCTACGAAGGAACAAGATATTACAAAGGATCAAAAAGCATATGCTAAAATTTGCTTATCTGTTAAACCTATATGTTATCCCCACATTCGCAATGCTAAGACAGCTGCAGAAACTTGGGAATATTTAAAAAATGCTTACGAAAATGTTGGAATCAGTAGAAGGTTACAACTGAAACGTAAACTCTCTCAAATTATTTATAAAAACTTTGATTCGATGGATCATTATTTGGGGGAAATTTTATCTACCACTCAAGAACTAGCAGATATTGGATGTAATGTGGATGATGAAGAATTAGCTGAATTAATGCTCATCGGTTTGCCAGTAGAATTTGATCCATTAATAATGGCAATTGAAGCTACAAATAGAAAGTTATCATCTGATTTTGTCAAGGCGCAACTTATTCAGAGTGAACTAAAACACGGAATTTTGATGAATGATACCAAAGAGAAAGCCTTAGCTATCAATAGAGCTAAATTTGTTCCTGTTTGTCATCACTGTAAGAAGGAAGGTCATATCAAACCAAAATGTCACCTACTGAAGAAGAAAAACCGAAACAGCAAGAATAAATCTGACCAGTCAGGAAGCAATGCATCGACAAGTGCACAAATGAATTGGGTTTCATTGGAAGAAACTTCTTTGTTTGGTGGTGTCTTCAACAGTGAAAAATGGATTCTAGATTCTGGTTGTACGACTCACATGACGAATCACAAGGACTGGTATACTTCTTTTCAAGATGATATTTCTTCTCAGGTCACTATTGCTAACAGTAGTACTATTCATAGTAAGGGTAAAGGTGATATAGATATAAAAATCCAAAATACAACAAAGAGTATTAAGGATGTTTTATATGTACCGAATATTGTTGCCAATTTACTTTCTGTGAGTAAGATTGCTCAAAAGGGTTACACTTTAATTTTTGATCATAAAAATTGTCGTATTTATAATGGTAATGTAAAAATAACTGGCACATGTGAATTTACTGCGAAACAGGTGAATGGTTTATATATGTTTGATCATGAGAAATCAATCAGTAAAAATAATGATTCAGTTTTGATCACCGCAAGCAGCTCTATGGCACTTTGGCATCGTCGCTTAGGTCATCTCAGTGCTCGAGGTATGTCTCTACTACGTGATTCTCTAGCAACAGGTATTAGCTATAAAAATGATGAAATCTCATCTTGCGTACCCTGTATAGAAGGTAAACTTAAAAATAAATCTTTTCCAAAGGGACAAGCACGTAGAGCTACTCAAGTTTTAGAGTTAATACATACGGATCTTTGTGGACCAATGTCTCCTTCTAGCTTTGGCGAATCGAATTATTTTATTTCTTTTACGGATGACTACACTCGGAAAAGTTTCGTTTATTTCTTGAAGAATAAAGATCAGAACACTTTATTGAAAGTATTTATTGAATTCAAGAATTTAGTTGAGAACCAAACTAATTGTAAAATCAAACGTTTGCGATGTGATAACGGTGGTGAATATTGTAATAGTTCATTAGACGGATTCATTAAAAATAATGGAATTATTAAAGAAACTACGATTCCATATACGCCACAACAAAATGGTGTGGCGGAACGATTTAATAGGACAATTATGGAAAAAGCTCGTAGTATGCTTCAGGATTCGGGTTTGAATAAAAATTTTGGGCGAAAGCAGTTAAAACTGCTAATTATTTGAAAAATCATTCACCCTCAAATTCTATAAAAGGAGCTACACCCGAAGAAATGTGGACAGGTCACAAAGTTGATTTAAGTCATCTTCGTGTATTTGGTTGTAGAGCCTATGCTTTGACCCCCAAACAGCTACGAAATAAACTAGATCCGAAAGCAAAATCTTTAATAATGGTAGGATACTGTGAAAATTCAAAAGGATATAGATTAGCTGATTCAAATGGTTTCATAACTAATTCTAGAACTGTAGCATTTTTAGAAAATGTGAAAGGTAGTTCAATTAATGATACTATTAATGATAAATGTTTTGATTCAGTTGATATTGTCAATTTTGAAAGTTTAGTTCTAAATGAATGCAGTATTCCCAATAACAATGAAACTAATAGTTCCTCTAATACACAAACCGAAAATTCATCAAATGAAGATGAAAATGGAGCACAGAAACATCCTTCCATTGAACCAAATTTATCCGATGTTTGTTCACCGGATGATTCTGATTCTTCAACAGAATTGATTATAAATTCTTCTGAAAATAATCAGATTTCTCACGTGGAAGGAAATTCAGAAGATAACAACAAACGAGTAAAGCGTGTTCCTGCTTGGTTTAAGGATTATGAGATGAACTATTTCATGAATTCTGTCTTGATAAGTCATAATGAGCCAAATACTTATCAAGAAGCTATCAATTCTGATAATAGGGATTGTTGGTTGGAAGCCATGAGAGAAGAATACAACTCTCTTTTGTCTCATAATGTCTGGGAGCTTGTTGATAGGCCGAAGAATGCTAATGTTATCAAATGTAAATGGGTTTTCAAAGAAAAAACCGATGAAGATGGTAATTTTTCGAGATATAAAGCTCGTTTAGTGGCAAAAGGTTTTACTCAACGATATGGCGTTGATTATGAGGAAACTTTTGCACCAGTAGTGAGACACTCTACATTACGTATGTTATTTGCTATAGGGGTTGAGTATGACATGGACATAGAACATATTGATGTTAATACAGCATTCTTGAATGGTGATCTCAATGAAACAATTTTTATGGAACAACCAACTGGTTTTCAGATTGAGGGGCAGAATAAAGTTTGTTTGTTGAAGAAGAGTCTGTATGGCTTGAAACAAGCCAGTAGGGCATGGAATGAAAAATTACGAAGTTTACTGCAAAGTCATGAATTTCAACAACTGAAAAGTGAAAAATGCGTTTATTTCAAAGATTTTGATGGTTTAAAAATTATAATTGCAATTTATGTCGATGATATATTTATATTCAGTAATTGTAAGAAGGCCAAAGAACAACTTTCAGAAATTTTGAATAATAATTTCAAAATCAAATTTCTTGGTCCTGTAAAGCAAGTTTTAGGAATAAAAATTGAGAGAAATAGAGATAATGGCACGTTGAAATTATCACAGAGCTATTATATCGATCAATTATTGAAGAAGTTTGGCATGGAATATTGCCATCCAATTTCTACTCCAATGGAAGCTAATTTGAAATTGGAAAAAGCTTCAATTTGTGATAAAAATTATCCCTACCAAGAACTAATAGGAAGTTTAATGTTTCTATCGGTTTGTACTCGTCCAGATATTGCCTATTCTTGTAGCAAATTGAGTCAATACAATACTTGTTTCGATAAGCAACATTGGTTAGCGGCAAAACGGGTACTGAGATACTTATCAGCAACGAAAAATCACGGTTTATTTTTCAAAAAGGGAGACTGTAAAATCACAATTTCATGCGACGCTGATTGGGCCGGGGATATTGATCGCAGATCTTATTCAGGTTTTGTGACCAAATTTGGATTGTCGACTGTTAACTGGGAATCACATAAGCAACAGTCAATTGCATGCTCTAGCACTGAAGCAGAATATTATGCCTTGGGCGATGCTGTCAAAGAAGCAAAATTTATCAGAAATTTTTTCTTTGAATTGAAAATTATAGATTTCCTTGAACCTATTATAGTTTATAATGACAATCAGAGTACACATAGAATTATTAAAAATCAAAATTTCAGAAGAACTAAACACATTGATGTGCGATATCATTTTATTCAGGAAGCTATTGAAAGAAAGGAAATTGTTATCAAATATAAATCTTCTGATGAATTAGTTGCTGATCTTTTCACAAAACCTCTTGGAGGAACAAAACATAAAATTTTCGTTAATGAGTTATTAATAAGTTAATTTAATTGTATTTTTCTTTTATTTGTGAATTTGCATTGTAGTCGAATATTTATATCTATTGTTAGAATTATTATCAACATATTCGACTAAGGGGCAGTGTTAAAATTATAATTTATTCTAGTATGTAGGTGTGTCATAATGACAGTTGTAGTTGTTTTAAAAATATTTTCTGATTAAAAGACGAATTATAAATTCATCTTATTTTCTCAATTAATTCATATTGGAACATCTGTTTTATCAGATCAAACTGCTTGTAAGTTTTTATTTTTTCCGAGAATAGTATCGAATTTTTGAAGGAAAATCATAAGGGGTTGTTATTTTCAACCCCTAATAATAAAGTAATGAGATCTAAAAAAATTGTGTGAGTAACATCTACTTAGTGCTTCACTGCTTCATATTATGTATAGTTTTATGACTCATTGTTTTTAAGAAGCCGTAAAAAAATTAAAAACTCTCAACACGATTTCGAAAAAAGTTTATATGAACTACCCCTGCTTATTTTAATCGAGGAATCATCTCCCAAAGTCACTCGCATTTGTTTACAGACACCCTGTGACCCTATAAATTATTGATATTACGAATTGAGTTGCTGTGCTTATTTAAAAAATAATGCTTCCTTATTGGTTTTTTGTAGCGGAAGAAAGGAAAAAAAATTTTCTCTGAAGTACAAATATTGAAACTTCCGATTGCCTAGCTCTTGCACGCATATATAAAAATATGTACCTATAATAAAGGGTTTATCGATAGAAGCGGGTTGATTTTGAAATGCATTAAGTTACCAGAATTATGTTTCTTTAAGAGGTTTGTGTGTATACAGAGTGTCAGTAGTTATTCCATACATCCAATATAATTGCTCTCAAACGAGATAGAAAGTTCAACCAATCTATACTAAACCTTGCTGACACCTCGACCTAAAAAAAATTGATAAACTGAATGTCCATGCAAATAGGACACCATCATCTAAATCATAAAAATTATTTTTTTTCTATTTAATTTTTTACATATCTCGTTTTTTGAATTATTTTCAGATTTTAATCTCGATCGTGCTGAGGCCTGAGATTCTGCATACTTAGCATGAATCTCAAGTATAATACAAAATTTATAGGTAATGGCACCTACTCAGGGCTTTTCTTAAATTTTTCATATTTTTGTTCTAGATGTATGTATATATTCTCGCTTTTCTTCCGCTGTTATAAATTTTTCATCTACTCTTTTCTCTTTTTTAAGCTTCTGTGTCTTCACCTGAGTTATTTTAATTGCACTTCTGCAATAGTAAATTTAGGGTATCCAGTATAATCTGATATCTACATCTAGAGGTGTATATAGGTATACAAACATCATCAGCTTCACTTGTTGAGCATATTGTGAAAATATAATTAAATTAAACTGTATTATTTCGAGCTCTGTATTCTTCAAAGCAGGTTTTGTGGGACTTGTAATCGTTGAAATTTGTTTATCTCGATTCGTGTATAGCGTATAGGCGAAAAATTACGGCAAGTGCCTGCTCATTTTCTGGGAATAGTTGAGTAATATTCTTTATTGGCAACAGTGTGTTGTGGGTGCCACTTGTAACGTATATTGTATATTATATCAGCCGTACAGTTGGTGTATATTATATCTTTTGGGTTTTGGGATAGATCACCATTCTTCTTCTGGAATTGTTAGAGTTCTGTTTTATTTTACATGTCGACATTTTGTTCTTTACAATTTGAACCAGAATAATTTCGTGACAACATCTTGAGACTCCTGATTTTTTTTTACACAACGGGGACTTTTAGTTTTTATAATAGCATAGTAAAAATACCTCAAACTATCAGTTATAATCTCGTTCTGACTACCTTGATGTTTGGCGCTCTAGTACTTTAAGAGGTCTTCATAACATTTCCCTCAAAGATTAATGAGTATTCTTACTAATCTTTGATTTTCCTCTTATTAGTGCCATAAGAGAGGTCTCTCTAGAAAGTCTCGCTAGAAACAATGCCAAAATAAGATCGAAACTCGTTGAATGTCCTAACGGATCCCGTTCCTTTTGGTGTTTCGCCAAAGCTGTGGGAAAAAACTTCACCTCCAGCCTATCTCCTCCTTTAACCAAAGAAGATGGAACACTAGTCACGACTGCCCAAGAAAAAGCCAACATTTTTGCCCGTTCATTTGCTGGAAATTCCACTCACCTCTGAAGTCATCCATCTGGATGCTTGGTATTACTATCAGCAATAACTTTTCTTGGGAAAATCACGTGAGATCAATCGCTAAAAGTGCATCCCAAAATCTTGGTTTTCTGTTTCGTGCCAGGAGCTATTTCACTTCCAGTCAGCTGCTTATGATCTATAAGGCACAGATCCGACCTGTCTTGGAATACTGTTCCCATGCACCTAAACATGTTCTGAAGCTGTTGGATTCTGTCCAAAAAAGGGCAATTCGTCTCGTCGGTGATGTATCGCTCGCTAACTCGCTTACTTCTCTGGAACACCGTAGAAGGGTTGGCGATCTGTCTCTATTCTATCGATATTTTCATGGGCGATGCTCTTCTGAAATATCATCAATCGTTCTTCCTTTGATAGTCTCTTCGAGGTTGACAGGTCAAGTTCGATCTTCGCACCCCTATGTGGTCACTTTAGAGACCTGCAGAACATCCCTTTTCAAAGACTCATTCATCCAACGAACAGCTAGGCTCTGGAACACATTACCTAGGGAGATGTTCCCCGAGGCATATAACCTCCAGAAATTCAATAAGAACACCAATTCCTACCTTCTTTTCCTGGATGTTCTCTGAACATTACAGGATATTTCCTTTCGTGAGAACCTGAACATTAAAAAGAATGAAATGAAGCTTCATATCATTCTTGTGTTGAAAATTATCCTCGTCGAATTTAGCCCCATCAAGGGCTCTGAGTCATGTTATTCTATCCGCATTCCTCACAATTTCAGATAGCTCGTTTGAGGGGTTTTTGTCCTACATTCGTGGGGGTATTGAACTGCGAATTGGGCAATTGTTGTACCAGCGTATGCTTCCTCTTTCCAATTGAAATTTAGTCTCGGTAGATCCATTTTTCTATCAACAACTATATAGTTGGAATTTATAACCTAATGCAAAGGAAATGGAATAGATTCAAAAAGGTAACAGGGACTCATTTTACATGGTTTGATTGCGCAGTAGAAATTCCTCAAACGGTCAGTTATAATCGAGTAAAAATTTGGCGCTTGAGTACACCTAGAGTTCTTCATAACATTTTCTTTAAAGATTAATGACAATTCCAACTAATCTTTGATATTCCTGTTGGTAGTGCAACAATTGAAACGAAGAGAAATCATAGTCTTCCATCAACTATATTATCCATAGCTCTGATACTCCAAATTCCCATTTAATTAGAAAACTCTGTAGAAGTCTCTCTAAATGAAATGAAGCTTCATACCATTCTCGCGTTGAAAATTATCCTCGTCGAATTTAGCGCCATCAAGGGTTCATAGCCATGTTATTCCATCCGCATTACTCACAATTTCAGTTAGCACGTTTTAGGGGTTTTTGCCCTCCATTCGTGGGGGTATTGCACTGCAAATTGGCCAATTGTTGTACCAGCTTATGCTCCCGCTTTCCAATTGAAATTTATCCTCGGTAGATCCGTTCTGCAATCAACAACTATACAGTTGGAATTTATTTCCTAATGCAGCTGAAATGGAATATTTTCAAAGAAGTATTCTGTTGAATCAGGGTGACTGGGGAACGTTTACTCCAAAACGAACCTATTCTTTTGAGGAAGAGCTTCACAAGAATATTTCTCGATTATCCATATGGCGTGTGAATTTCTCATTATAAGCACTCATAAGAGGAATCTCAAATATTCATTCGCAGAGATAGTAGCGGATTAACCTAACTGGGAGCCCCAAGCTAGAGACAAATCTGGTGCTCCCACTCAGAATAGATTGTAGGACACAATCTTATATGAAGAGATAACGAAGATATTTTTTTCAGATTCAATTGCTACTTTTAACTTTTATTCATATTTACATATATATAGTAAATAAAGGTCTATATAAACTTAATGAGAAAAATACATACATATTTGAAAAATTGCGAACTTGTAGATCAAAATATACGAAACGTAACAGAACAGAATGAATGGACAATTTTCGTTTGTCGGACAGAAAAGTGTACCTATATATACCTATGACATATTATGATCTAATCCATCCCAGGTTTCTGAGTTGGATTTCTAAGTCATTAAGAGTAGCTGGATGATTTTCTGAACTTCTCAGCCTTCCATTGAGGTTGTCCCAAATCGCTCAATCGGATTGAGAACTGGACTTCATGCTGGCCATTCCATTCGAGAGACTTCAACCTCTTCAAGGTACTCCTGAACGATACGCGTACGATTGGGTCTGGCATTATCGTCCATAAAAATGAAATTTTTACCAATGTTTGGGGCAAATGACACTACATGCTCTTCAAGAATGCTCCTAAAATACCTCAGAATTCATAGCTCCATAATCAACGACCACTAGGTCTGTGCAAGCAGTCAAAGATATTCCACCCCATACCATAATCGATCCTCCCCCGAAACCAGTATTATTCAGGAAATTGCACTGAGCATATCTTTCATGTGGACGTCTGTATACAAGGGAACGTCGATCACAATGGTAGATGCAGAATCTAGACTCATCTGTGGAGAGAACTCTTTCCCAATCAGCCTCTTCCCAATGGATATGCTCTCTCGCAAAATCCAAACGTGCCCTTTGATGGGCTGGGGTAAGAGCTGGGCCTCTTGCCGCGACAGGAGGCCTTAAATCATATTATCTGAGGCGATTTCTTATTGTCTGAGTGCTAATTTGCACCCCATGAGTTTGCTCAAGCTGATTTTGAAGGAGGCGAGCGGTTGCAAACCGTTGTCTCAACGAAGAAACTAACGTTCTTGAATGGCAGTTGTTACCCGTGGTCTACCATGTCCAGGTCTTCGGACATTCATACCTGTCTCCCTGAATCGCTGCAACATTCTGGACACACTTGTATGGGAAACTCAAAACCTTTCTGCAAACTGATTTCAGAATGGAGCCAATACATTCAAAATCTGATAATCTCATCTTTTTTATTCCTGCTGGGAAAAAAACATCTGTATTGAAGAAAAACGTTGAAAGTGGATGATAACATATGCTTGCATAATTCTGATAAAAACAATTATCATTGAGAACACCTTCAGTTGTTGAATAAATTTGAGATTTCCATAATGTGCGTTAATTTTTTTGCGCAGTGTATTAATATTCAATGTTATTTATTATGACAATTATTATTGGTTTTAATATTATATGCTATTTTTAATAGACATTTTCGGATGAATGTGTTTTAATCGAGAATGTGTTATATAATTCAACTTTCTAGTAAAAAAACAAGTCAATAACGGAGTACGCTTTCAAAAAGCCTGAATGATTTATTGGAATATTCTGCTTTTCGAATTTTTGTGTGGATTTTAATTTATTTCTTTTCCACTCGTCCTGGTCGATGTTCCAACATTTATAGCAACCCTAACTTACAGGAATGTTTTTCACGATTTTTTTACTCCTCTCATATTTATGTATAAGGCGGGTGGGTATTACGTAAACATATTCGATTTTTGAATAACATGTTGCTATTTCGGAACGTAAAAGGAGATCTCAGGGGGAAACTTCATATTTCAACTCCGGGTTCGGAAGGTTTATTATTAGGTCATAATAAAACAGTAAAATGTCAATGTAAATATTCCATTGATATATTCGATATATTCATATTCCCCATACAAATGTAGTAGGTATACTGGATGAATTCGAATTTCAAATCGATAACATCAACTCAATTTCGAATGTGGATTTCCAGTATGTTGCAATATAGGTTTGTGACAGCATTAAAAGTAGTGTCAAATATTTACCTATTCAAATTTCAAGTGAATAGTTTTTAATTCAAAATTTGAATCTAAGTTCATATAAGTCGCGCCATGATGACGTAGGAGCAAGGAGGGGATGAGATTCACAACAGAAGGGCAAGTTTTGACATTGAACTGTGAATCAATATTCAACCAATGAATTGAATGCTAACGCTTACGTCACACTCAGCCAATTCTAATCGTTTGAATTCGCTATAGCTTATTTCGATGATTTGTATATTTTTGAGCTGTAGTTCTACTTAAACAAGTTTTGCCGAATGCCTGTAATTTTCAAATTTTGAGCCGAAAATGGTCTCAAACGAAAAGGTTCCACTCCCTGATGACGAATTCGTGGTCAAATTCAATTTTGTTCGTGGCTCCGTCCTGCCGTGAGCACGATAACTTTCGAAGAAATGGTCTTAGAGACTTAAGATTTTCAGGGTGAGTTCGGTTTCCAAAAGCCGCGGTTAAGTTCGTTAACCAGCCAAATCGTACAAGGTGTTCCATAAGATATATGGCCGTTAAAATTTGTTGTTCCTCAATATCTCAGAAAAAACGAAACCAATCGAAATTTACTTTGTGGGAATGAACCTTGATATACTGTACGTTCAAGCAAAATTTCAAGTGAATCCCATCATCTTAACCATAGAATCTTTTTTTTATTACCTATTGATTTTTGCATATTTCATTTTTCGAATAATTTCCAGAATATAATCCGGATGGTGCTGAGATTTTGCTCATATACTTTGCATGAATCTCAAAACCTATACAAAATTTTGAGATAATAGCATTACAGCTCTATTTACTATTGAACTAACGCACAAAAGAACCAGCCCAGGATTTTCTTGAATGTTTTTTTCTCGAAAACCGCAAATCCGACTATAAATCAGAAAACGGATAATCGCTATGATTTTCTCAGGGTCCATTATTTCTGAAATGATTTTGTTCTCGAAATCACTGAAAATACTCATTCGTCACTAGCGTTGAGGAAAAATTATCTAAATATAAAAACTTATTTCGCTAGTACGTGAAAATTAGTAAATTTATGTATGCAACGTATCATTCGTTATTCGCACAGAAAAAATAAAACGCAGGCTGAATAGTGTGGGTTCATTTCATTTATGCAATCTCAAATCTGATTGCATATTCGAAGGATATTTCTTGGTAAATCTGGCAACGTCGCAGTCTCAATGAAAACCAGATGCCAGAATTCGAAAAGTATTGCGGCCGAGTATCGCAAAGGCCGACCTAGGAGACATGAGCCTACTTATATAATTTTGAAATCTTGGGAACCTTGCGACTGATATCCGGTGCATCTTCTGTTTTCGATTGGAAACGGACAAGAAAGTGTTTTTCGTTATGTATTTATTCATAAAATGGTAATTCGTGAGGAGAGAGGATACGAACACATCGAGGTGTCGGTCTTTTGCTGTGAAAAAAGTGCATAAGTTATATTTTTGATATCACTGATATTGCCAAGGTGAGTGTGTGACATTATTCATGAATTCAGTTTAGTTCCATTGAAATGGAAGAAAGTTGTTTCACCGTTACAGAAAAATAAGTTATGTAGATATAAGACAAGTTTTTGGATTCTTTTTCGAACCGGCGGAAGTCGCAATGTTGATCTTATTTTTCGGCCTTATTGGGGTAGGTTTTCCCAATTTGGCATCAGGGCAAAATGAATAGTTCGCTTTTTCTCTTGTCAATCGAACTGAATCAGATCAATATTTTTGAAAAGAAAAAAATGATAATGAACAGAACGAAAAATGAATTTAAATCATATTATCCGCATATTTACCAAAATATCAGGAAATATTCTTCTTATTCTGCTTAAATTTTTTTTTATTAATTTTAATCTACTCTTTTATTCAGAAAACTTCAAAGAATTTATTCTGAGGAGAGTTGAATAGAAGAATGCGATATTTTCGAAATTCATGATGGAATAGTTGACACAAGAAACTTTCATGAATATTTATCAACAAAGTTAGATGAAATTTCAAATGAGAATAATTGAGGCATCGAATTTTGTAGATTACATCAAAATTCTGGTTTAAAAGTGGATTTCTTTCGAAAGTTTATTATATCTTTTATAGCCGTACCTACTTATTGGAAATCATCAGAATAACTCCAACCTCCAACTAGTTTGAGAGTATTTTCGGTACAAAATTGGATATCACAAACAAAATTGCTTATAGGACAGAAAAAAATGCTGATGTTACTCTTTATTTATCTAAATTATGACATCTCTTCTTAACACACTTTGATAAAAGTAAATTTGCTCCTATTTTGCTCCTCGTATTTTTAGTCTTTGTAATTAAATTTTTTTTCGAATATATATACCATGGAAACCTCAAGGATTGAGTAGGTAAAAATATTGATGAATAAATATTATTGTTATACTTTGGAGCTCAAAATGCTAAATATGCGTTGGGGAAATCTTCAAAAAAATGTCCTCTTTCTAGGCATTATTCATTTATGCCACTTCGATTTACAACTTTTTCTCGTCAAAACATTACCAAAAGAAGTAATATCATGGATTCTTGGGCTATATATCTACTTCTTTCAAAGTGGACAAACTTCGTGGGGTGATTATACAAGTGATTTGCAACAAAAAATGTCATAAAACACATGGTCGAAATATTGACGGTTATTCTTCAATTTAACATTTCAACACACAACAGCAAATTTAGGTTCGGAATTTTTAGACTTTTTCGTTGTAATTAAGTTAGCCATGATATTATAGTGGAGAATGAGCAGCTAGCACAAAAGTTGATATGTCATTCGAAAGTACACTAAATGAGGTATTATTTGTTGAATAGAAAGCGTGTGCATAATTATTAATATTTTATCGAAAAAACCATTGGAAAAATAGGACTGATTTTGTTAACTTCAGAATAGTTATGCTCTTCTCCTTGCTACGCCTGCACTGCAATAACAGTGTTTTCTGCACACAGACTCTTTCATCTTGTAGCAAAGTCCTTGACTTTTCCGCATATGTGGTCAAATTCGATGAGACTACAAGGAAAACTGAATAACGATCTTTTCAGAGAAAAAACTTGAAATTTTTCATAAAATCAAGAAATGTTAAATTGAAGAATAACCGTCAACATTTCGAACATATGTTATATCACATTTTTTGTAGCGAATCACTTGTATAATCATCTCTCGAAGTTTGTCCACTTTAAAAGTATACACCATGTATGTATACTCAGTGTATGTATGGATCTCATGACGTGACGAAAGGATTAACATCATGATCCATCGTTCAAGGTTTCTTCATTGTGGACGAGCTTTTCGTAAAAATAAAATAGAGATGGCGCTTATGTTAGCTCAACATCGGAATATAGTAGAATTTTCCATAATATTGTCCTTCACACAGAGGACGTTCAAAATAAGGGAAGTACCGTCAGTGTGGCCAACCGCTCAAAATACACCGAAAATCACTTTCCTTCACTTAATAAGCATACCCTGAAAATATTTGGTTTCACGAAGGCCTGTGAAGATTTCAATACAATTTTTTTATTTTTATGTTTCTTCTAGTGCTGTCAAAGAAAGAAAACATGACCCTCTTTGTGATTTGGGCCATTGGTAAAAACATGAGAACGAAAAATTTATTGAAATCTTCACAGGCCTTTGTGACATCCAATATTTTTAGTATAGTCTAATTGAGATTTGATGAAAAAAGAAAGTGAATTTTGGTGTATTTCAAGTTGTTTACAGCTTCTTCAAACGCTTAGGATATTTGGCTCTATGAATAAGTAATTTGCGAATTTTTCCAGGGTAAACAAAAGTTTGTGATTCGTTCGTTACAATATGTTAATTTCGATAACTTTTGTGGGATAATAGAATAAACAGTAAGTTATTTGAGGAAAGTATAAAGAACGAAAAAAATTAAATTTTTGAAATATCATCTTACATATAACTAGTTTTGTTTGAAATGCACTTTTTCACTTATTCTGAGGCCTATAATCAACTCCCAAAATATTGAAGTATTGTGTTTTAACACAGGATAATACACGTTAATCCTTCGGAGTTCTTTTTGAGGGCTCGTTCAACTTAAACGGGTGCTATATCGTTCTGCCCAAATGTCTGTAATTTTCGAATTTTGAGCCGAAAATGGTCTCAAAAGATAAGGTTAGATGACGAATTCGTGGTCAAATTCAATTCTGTCCTTGGGGCCGTCCGTCCGGCCGTTAGCACAATAACTTTCGAAGGGATTGTCCTAGAGACCTGAAATTTTCAGGGTGAGTTCGGTTCCCAAATACCTCAGTTAAGTTCGTTAAGTAGCCAAATCGTACAATGTTTTCCATAAAATATATGACCATTCAAAATTGTTGTTCCTCAATATCTCGGACAAAACGGAACCCATCGAAATGAAATGTTGCTGCCATATGCAAGATTGTCATATTAAGCTTTATGGAAAATTTTGTGGCCATAGATTCGACAGAACCATAGAAAATTCAATTGGAATGTTGAAAAGAAAAATCGCTATATTTTCATAACAGGATAACCGATTCTAGTGAAATTTATTTTGTGAATCAAAACTGATATACTAATGCAAAATTTTAAGAGGATCGCATCATCATAACCATACAAATTAATTTTTGTAATTATTTATTTTTCATATATTTTATTTCTTTAAAAATTTACAGAATGTGAATCCGATTGTGCTGAGATTCTTCATTTATAAATTTGGTATCAATTTCAAATCTCGTATAAAATTCTAATAATAGTCTTATTGCTCTTGATTCACTTTGGTAACTGCAACTTATCTGTGGCGCCATATGTCTAGAGCCAAAACACAACATTTTGGACGAATGAGGGTTTATCATTGTGAGTGTTACTCAAAATTGTAATTAATTTTTTTAACGGCTGATTTAATCATTGATCTTTCTAACCCACAGTCGACGGAAAGACCACAACTGTTAACAATTTTCGTCTCAAATTATCTCAATGAACTTGAATGTTAGGAGTAAATCATGCGATATGCATGCAAAATATTTTCAATAAACCGGGCTGGACTGAAAAACATCCATATCAATACGGGTTTACTTGATCGTATCTAAATGAGTCGTTCAATTCACACTGGAATGATCATTTATTGATTGTTTTGTTTGTATTCGACAATCCGAAATTTCATCATCCAACTCTCCCGGTAAGAATCAGAATAGCTTCCAGTGCTGTTAATTTAATGGACTGTATATAGAACTCTTCTTTCCAAATTAAAACGATAACGGAATTTCACAAACTATATTTTCAACAAATAATTCCGCTAACCAATAACTCATTTACAATGAATACAACCTATCTCTCTAATAGTTACAAGGAGAACTAAACTTAAAATAAATCGCTTATCTATACAGGGTGTCTGTAAAAAATACGAGAGGCTTATGGAGATGATTCCTCGATGAAAATAAGCAGGGGTAGTTCATATACCTAATTTTTTTTCGAAATCGACCTCACTTCCACTATATAGCCTTTGCAAGGCGATGACGAGATGACTATACAAAATGTGATTCACTAAGTAGATGTTACTCACCCAATTTTTTTTGATCCCATAACTTTATTATTAGGGGTTGAAAATAACAACCTCTTATGATTTTCGTTCAAAAATTGTTTTCGTGGGATAGATTTTGGAAAAATAAAATTTTCATATGGTTTCCCATTCAATTCTGAAGAGAAAAGTTCCCTGAAAAATTTCTATATAGTCGATACTTTTCTCGGAAAAATAAAAACTTACAAGCAGTTATTATCACTGTCCATTCCATTTCATCCTAAAGAAGTGTTCCATAGAATGAATATTCTAAGATATTGTATGTCTATGACCGGAGATAAAGATGTTCTATAAATCTTTCTGAAGGTTTAATTACTAATTTCCGGAAAAAAATTATATCCGTAATATTTTGATTTCACAAATAGAAATCTCTTTCGGTTAACTAGCATAATTGCCAAAACGAATTTTGAGCATAAACAATATATTAGAATATTCATTATATGGAACATACGATGAAATGGAATGAACAGTGATCATAACTGCTTGTAAGTTTTTATTTTTTCCGAGAAAAGTATCGACTCTATCGAAATTTTGCAAGAGCCTTTTTTTCTCTAGATAAATGAAACCATAAGAGAATTTTATTTGAAAAATATTTTTGAACGAAAATCATATGGAGTTGTTATTTTCAACCCCTAATAATAAAGTTATGAAATCTAAAAAAATTGTATGAGTAACATCTACTTAGTGCTTCATATTATGTATATAGTTTTACGACTCAGTGTTTTTAAGAAGCCTTAAAAAAATAAAAACTGTCAACTCATTATCGCCTTCCAAAGGTTGTATCTTGGAAGGGGGTATCGATTTAAAAAAAAATTATATGAACTGTTCCTGGTTATTTTCATCGAGTAATCATCTCCCAAAGTCCTTCGCATTTGTTTACAGACACCCTGTATACCTAAACCCCACATTTTCTTCGAGAACATTTTGAATAGCTTATCGCTTAACATTCTTTCGGGGGTGAATTGACTCATTTCATGACCCTATATGGTGTTATTTGGCTGCGAGGTAGAAGATTCGAACGTAACGTCACAGTTTTCTACCTTCGACAGTCGACACCACTGAAAGACACTTGAATCCACCCAGAATAGCCGATTAGGTGTAATTTCTAGAATTTTTCGATGTGGATCCCTCTCACTCACATGTTGGAATGTTGGATGATGACATTTCTTCGAAATTTTTCAGAGTAGGTTTGAGATATGAAATGAGAATTTTAATTTTATGAATGAATAGAATGAAACCATCTACTCTCAGCCTTTTCAATTTTAATGATCGTTTTTTCAATATTGAAAAGCATACAAAATCTTCTTACTTCTTACTCCTCGTATGGGCACAGTATTCTGAACAAGTGATCTTTCACTTTCACACCGTGCAATGAAGTTCGTGTTCGCTTTGAAAGATCGAGAATACGGGACCAGTTGTTCCATAAAATTTGGCCATTCAAAATTTTTGTTCCTCGAAATTTCAGACAAAACGACACCAATCGAAATGAAATATTTCTTTCACCATTGTGACTGTGATCTTTAGTTCTTCATTGATTCAGATAAGAATAATATCAAATGGCGGAATTAGGAAATGTTCGACTCCTGAATGGAAAAGTTTCATAATTTGCATGATGTACATAAGTATTAAAATATACATCGAAAATAGAATTAATAACTGATTACGAAAGCCATTATCATTTGTGAGATATAAGCAGGTATTAGAAACAAAATTATCAAAAATAGATATTATAAATATGAATTCAGTTATTCATAAAAGCAAGATATACCGAGAAAAAAATAAGGCGATTGAAAAATATGTGTTATTTCTGAAAAATCAGAATGAAATTAATGGATAAATAAGGAAATATTTTATAAGTAGAAATCATGATTAAAATCGATTAAAAATTCAAAGATTCATCCTGTGTTCCGTATTCCTCCCAAATGCTATGAATATTATATTGAAATTTCTATACTTTCGTTTCAGGTTTACAAGACAACCATCATCATGCTGTTATCACACAGCCCCCCAGTCTTCTCACACAGCCCCCCAACAGACTTTATGTCACATACACCTTTCCATGCTTCTTTTCGGGACATATCATCAGTGCCCAGAATGAGAAGGTCAACTTCCTTTCCAGCGAGACACACAACCAAGCAGTTCAGCCGACCATGTAAACCAATACTCATCATAAGAACACCAGAAGAAACGTCTTCTGATGAGGACACTTTAAGCCCAACAAAAAACAAGAAGAAAGTTGTATTCGCGGACGATAAAGGAATGTCCTTAACCCACGTGAGAATGATGACAGAGCCTTCGAATGTTCCTCCACTATGGACCAAACGTTTCCTCTACGAAGTTACTAGAGATATTGGAGCAGATGCATCAGATAAATCGGACGTTAACTGGGAAATCACTTTTCCTCAGCCTGCCTCAGATTATATAGGGTTTCGACATAGGCTGGATACTCAGAATGTTTGTCTGGAGAACGTTTTGATCAAAGAAAACGAAGAACAAATTTTTGGTACGATTAAAGTTGCCAACTTATCCTTTGAAAAAGTTATATTCGTCAGGTCATCTAGCGACGACTGGACTTCCCACGAAGATACAACATGTGTCTATGTACCAAACACTATATCTCCCTCCACTTCCATGTCAGCGTATGTCGTTTACGACACATTCACATTCAACATCAACCTTCCAGTGAAATCCAAACGTTTAGAATTTTGTATATGTTTCAAGTGCAACGATAAAGAATACTGGGATAACAACAATAACAAGAACTATCTTCTGTTGAAGAGAATACATTTTTTACCAAGAACCAACTCGAACGACAGTTTTTTGAAGAATCAGAATAACGTACCACCGAGAGAAACAAAAAGAGATTATGATCCTTATGTGGGCGTATCATCTGTAGATTCAAATAATTGGTCGGAATTCGCTAGTTGGACACATTTTGAAAACTCTGGACCTTATTGGTGAAAAAAATAAGGCAGAATTCCAGAGACGTGATACAAGATGAAAAGTAGAAGGTCAGTATTTTTGGGTAGCAGCTACTTACTTGTGACAGTCGTCAGAAACCCGAATTGACTTTCATTTTCTCTCATTTTTTGTTGAATAATTAAAATTATTCTGTAACATATTCAGTTTATTCACGAACGGACAAACTCAACAGTCTTTGGCTCTTTTTTGGATTATTGAACTAGTAGAAGATTACGAGCTAGGTCGCGATGGATAGACAAAAAAGTGAAAATTATTTCTTACTTCCTTTTCAGATGCGCGAAGTAGTTATCAAGGCATGACGCTCTCTGGCTTCACGCTCCAACCAATAGGTGTCAAAATTAGTTGTCAAATTAAGCCAACTTCAAACTAGAAATATATTCTCATTCATTTTGTTATTTTTGCATCGACCTCGTAATAAAAGGTGTGTGCGAAATTGAACATTAATGAACCATTTTAATGTCCAATTTATGCTATTTTAATGTGCAATCCTCATGGCAACCGTACACAAAGTATTTAGAGGCACTACAAGAAATGTCAAAAAAAATAGAAATTTCATTACCTATGTCGAATGTACCTATGTGTTGTACAAAATGAGAATGTATTTCAATAAAAGTAAATTATGCCATGAGCGTATTAATGATAGCTATTATTCGCGAGGTGAAGTTTATGACAATCGTGGAAAAAGTCAAGTTGATACATGAGAAATTTTTGGAGAACTGGTCATTGTCTATTTTGTGATAAAAAAAGCTTTATTTGATATAATGAAAGTAGATTTGGCCCTCGAATGACAAGGTATGCTCATATTTGTTAGTTGGAGTACTTTAGAATACTGAAGAAATATCAATTCAAAGAATATTAAATCAAAGCTAAATCTATGAAGCATCTGACAGCAGTGAAGTATAAACTCATTATTCCCTTGTGATTAATGGATATCACTAAAGCCGAGCACAGAGACGTACAACGGACGGATTTTACAATAGTCGTGGATAAAGAATTTATTCACAATTCATGTTGAGGTCGTCGGAAAAATCTTGTAATCAACTTGGTTATTAATCTAGCTACTAATGGTCTCGAATATCTTGACCATTACTCGCTGTCTTCAATAACCTAGTTGAAAATAACTATCATTATAATTAAAATATTATTGGTTTAAAAAAAACAAAATTTCAAAAGATACTTTTATCTGTTGCAGACTGGTCCAGATCTTAGACACGCAGCAGAAGAGGGGATGACTCTTTGTGAGAATATCAGAATTGGAATCATCAATCGAGGTTCAGCTTCATTATGATGGCCGAATTCAGTCGGCTTTTACTATCTGTGATAATAATAAAACTAATGTAGTTAAAAATTCGGTACCTACTCACTACCTATTTTATATATTCAGACTGTCCCATATTTTTATATAATGATAATTGATTTTGTAATGATAAGCCGAATTTTATTGATATGACATAAGTTTTGCATACTCCATTTCGAGAGTGTTTTTGTCCATCTAGGTTAAATAATCAAACTATACGATTAATTGATTTGTTTATTAGAAATAGTATCTATAGCTACCGAAGAACTTGCATTTGTATACTCTGCATATTTTCTCACAATACCCTTTTTTCATATGAACTGCTGGTACACCCAATTTAAATGTATAATTTTAATATAAACGCAAGGTTTCCTATACTTAATTATAATATATGATCCCTTACTAAAATATTCGTCGATGGAATTGGAATATCTATTTTGTATGAAAGGAAATTTTTTATAACCTGATATTTTTGTGCCATCATTTTCATCGATTTATGGTCTGAAAACTATTGATATATTTTATTAAAGCACAAATTTGATTCGTTTTTATGTTGTATATTCTAGGTTTTATTGTTATGTAGTTTTAAGTGTGTTTCTCTATCGTACTTTTACAGAAATTGTTTTTAATAATTTCAAAACTGTTAAATATATTACTTTTAATATAATAACGGTATTTGTTAATGCTTCATCAAAAGTACTTCACCCAGATTTCTTGAATTCTAACCTTAATGAAAATATCTGAGAAATTGAAAAACTTCAACTTTATATTATGTGGTTCAGAAAATAGCATGGTAAAGTGTTATTTCTCTAATTATCAGGTACTGAATGACACTGGCGCAGCTAGGGGGGGGGCTTTGGGGCTGCAGCCCCCCCCCCCCAAAAGATCAATTTCTCTGTTATTTCTTTCTTCTTCATTTTATTGCAACTTCCGTTATTTGTTGTATCATCAAAAATAGTTCAGTTCAGCCCCCCCTAAAACAAAATTCTGGCTGCGCCACTGCTGAATGATCGATATACCTTTTGATGTATGTAGTGAACTAGTGAAGGAAAATATTATATGATTTTTGAATTTTTGGAGGAATTAGTTTTCGATTTTGATTTTGATTTTGGATTTGATTTGATAGGATTCTTTCTAGTGAATCTTGATGGGCTGAAATGAGATAATATATTTAGTAACACCAGAAGTTTGTTGTTAATAATTCGAAAAGAACTTACAAATCAGTCACAAAATTGGAAAAATAATTGATACCCAATCAATAAAATCCATTGTATTATACTCATTCGAAATTCACAGTTCATTTCTTTTTTGGTTTGACAGTCCTAAAAAAATTTGCCAAATGAGTAGAATTCAGCAATGTTTATATTTCAATATGGTTTCCTTCCGTAGCGACTCAAACCTCTGATATTTCCATTTTCAAACAAACTATTTCATGAATATATAGCTAGACTTATACAATGAATCTTACGTAGGTATAGGTATGTTTGATTAAAAATTACACATATTTGAGATATGAGTAGGGAGTTGAAAATTTTACCTTGAAAATACATAATCAAATTAATTAATTAATTTTAGTTCTCCCATTTTTTATATGTTTGTATTTGAACGCATAAATCCTAAGCAAACTTGATACGAATATATGAATTGCATCAGATGCTTCATTTTAATCAAACGAGTGCTATATTGTTTTGCCGAAATGTCTGCAATTTTCGAATTTTGAGAAGAAAATGGTCTCAAACGATAGCGTTTGACTCCCTGATACCGAATTCGTGGTCAAATTGAATTATGTCCGTGGGGCCGTCCAGTCGCACGATAACTTTCGAAGGGTTTGTCCTAAAGACTTGAGATTTTCAGGTGAGGTCGGTTCCCAAATAGCGCGGTTAAGGTCGTTAACTAGCCAAATCGTACAGGGTATACCATAAAAATTTTTGTTTCTCAATAACTCAGACAAAACAGAACCAATCGAAATCAAATTTTGTGATCATTATGTAAAAAAAACAAAGAACATTCAATTGAAATATTGAAAATTAGAATCTTCAAATTTTCATAACGAGATATCCGATAAGAGTGAAAATTTTTTGAGAATTAAGATTGATATAGTATAGTATAGTATAGTATACCTATTGAACGTTCATGCAGAATTTCAAGAGGATAGCATAGTCTGACATAGTTTTTACATATTTAATTTTTGAATAATTTTCAGAATGTCATTCCGATCGTGCTGAGATTTTGCATTCATAAGCTCAGAATGTCTTTCAAGTCCTGTACAAAATTTCGAGGTGATAGCATTATTGCTCCACCGATGAACTAGCGGTCAAAAGCACCTGCTCAGGGCTTTCCTTGAATTTTCTCATATCATATCCGATCATGTAGGTTGAGACTCCCAAATTTGAATACTCGATTTTCAAATTTGATTACTCGATTTGAGGTGTGGAAGGTTAAAGAATGCTATTGGTGGTTTATTATTGAAGAGAAAATAATCTTATAGAAATATGATACCTGGCAAATATTGCATGAAAAGAACTCATGCAATATGCTTTATTCATTACATAGGAAAGAAATTCTATAGATAGTTGACCGGTTATTCCTCTAGATATTTTATCTTAAATATCTCGAGATGCTCTTCAAATATTTGTCCAAATAATTTAAGCTGAGTGCCGTCGTTGTGACGTCGAATACCGATTTGGAGTTGAAATATAAATTTTCTCTCAATACAGACGATAGGTATTTACGCTAGACAAAACCTATCAAGAGCGGAATAGATTCAATCCTTAATAATGTCAATACCAAAAGTTTATATCTAGATAGATTGTATAATCGCCGAATTAATTTCTGCTTTGGGTCCTCTGCTCCTTATCACTTCTAAACCACGTGCTTCTGAAGTGAAAAACATTGTTCAGTGGGGAGACGATCATCAGACGTATACATGAACGTATAGCGTTGCCAGATCTACAAATAACTCTGGTATTTTACTTACTAACACAATAGGTCGAATTTACGATCAACTTTCCAATGTCAGCATTTGAGAATGATCTATATCATCCAAGAATGATATATGTTTCGGAGAAAATAAGTTGGTAATGGCTCATTCAGTATTCTTTTGATCCGAAGAATTCATATCATTGAATATGAAACTCTTGAAAAAAATTCGAAATTTTGATAACTGGCTCTCGCCAATTCCCTAGTATTTTTTATAATGATGAAACAAATAAAATGAAAAAAAAAAACGATGAAATGAAAAAGAATTTCTTTATTTATTGAAAAAATTATAAATTATCATGTTTACTTTTTTCCCTTCAGCTATTGGATTTGGAAAGAAAAATAAGAATTAAAAGAAATTTTGAATGAAACAAGGATATTAAGTTATGATTATATTTTTTGAAACTTTACAACGAAATGAATTTTTGATATGGAGTAAAGAAGGAGTTGCTGATTTCACCCCCGAATGATGTAACAGAAAAATTGAAAATACTTTTGGCTAGTCATTCACGAATGCACGGAAGTTACAGAATTTCCAGTTTCTAGATTCATTGAAATCTTAGAAAGAAACACTATTTTAGTTACCACCTTTTAAGTATCTTGTATGGTACCTAACAAATACTAGAGTTGTAACGAATATTCGAATTTGCGTTCCTCTAGTACAGGTACCTACCCCGATTTGCTATAACCTCAGCTAGGGATTGTTTTATGTATTGTATTATCTTAGCACTCGATTTCAAAAGAATATAAACAGGGTGATTTTTTAAGTGTTAGAATTATTAGAATATTAGAAGTTTTCGACGAAGGAATTGTAATACGCATTCAAGATTTTTCTGTTGATTTGAGACTATATGAACTCACAAATTATTGTTTATATCTTCGCAATCCATCATTGTTAAATGTTTTTTCGCGACAGTGGAAAAAAGTACGAGGCTATTTCTACTTCTATAAATTATGAGAAAATATTATACAGGGTTCCTAAAATAGGGCTTCAAAGTGAACTTCGATAAAATTATGAAATATCATTTTTTTTACATGGTATATAATTAATTAATATAATTTTATGTCTCCGATCGATTGTTCGTCGGAAGCACGTTAGAGTGTGCCAAACATTTTATGTCTTTGAAATCAGTAGTTTAGCCGTTATCGAAAAAAATTACTTCCTCGAAAACTTCTATGAAACACTCAAAAAAATCACCCTCTATAATTGAATAATAGTCAATTACGAATATATTAACACATTGAGCAATTAATTTAGGTTCACTCTGTGAAAAACCAGCCTCATTAGAGTCTGTTTAGCTATGAATTATACAGGGTGTCCAGGCGATTGACGTCAATATGTTTTTTTAGATTCCTCAGAACTGTGGCTATCCAAAAATACCAGTATATGATGCCATTTTGTGTAGTTCTCGAGTTATGATTTTTTGAGTGTTTTTTAATGTATTTTGTCAGATAGGTTTGAAAAATTTATATCTTCCTACGCTGTGAGCATTTCGCAGTTTTTATTCTTTAAAATGTCGTCCTGAATGTTGCTACAATAAAAAAATTATGCAGCTTCCTGAAATTATTGCAAAGTTACCTAAAAAGGGCTTGAAAGCTAGAATTTCAGTTTTTATTAGCTTGTACTCAAACATTCAATTTCGATTTAGAAAAACAAAATAGAGTTTTTTCAACTTTTGGCTGAATTTAAAAATTTTGCGGGGTCCTGAGCAAAAAAGGTCATAGAAAAAAAGGTACTTCTTTTTCTGTTGCCTTGGAAGGTTCATTGGCTGAAAACCATTGAAACAGCAGCTTTTTGTAGAATCTCCAAATGAATAAATCCATTTCAGAAAAATGGATTGGGCGTGCAGGGTTGATTGAATGGCCTGCGCGTTTGCCAGACCTCAACCCCATCGTTTTTTAATTGGAGATTTTAGAAAAAGCTGGTCTTCGCGAAGGGAACCAACAACGAAACAGAATTGAGTCAAAAACTTTCAGAAGCAGAGAGAAAAATAATTTTTTTAATCATTTCTGTTTCAGAGACTGGTAGTGAAAACCTAAAAAGTTTTTCAGAAATGCAGAATCCTCCCAGAATATATTTCAATCGATATAAGAATATTCGAGTAGCTTCAGGCAATTGACACGTCACTTTTTGGCACGTTGTCGCTAATGTATTCAAATTGGAGAAACTGATTTTGAAAATTTATTGAGTGAATAGTAATTTTCAGTATTATGGTCTTTTTTCGATCCCAAAACAGTCAATTTCACAAATTGCAATTCTGACTAATGTTAACATTTTCCATCGGTGGTGGGACCAAAATTATTGTATGAATTACACGAGCTACAATTGTTTGACAGAAAGCTTAGGATTCCGCAAAGTTTTTGAACTTAGCTAAAAGTTAGAAAAACTTTTGTAATTCTGAATCGAAAATGAATGTTTGAGGACATCATAATAAAAACTGACGTTCTACCTTTCAAGCCTTATTTGGGTAACTTACAGTAATTTCAGGAAGCTGATTAATTAATTTTATCGAAGCAACATTCGAGGCGACCATGTTAAAAGAATAGAAAATGCAAAATACTCATAGCATAGGCAGATTTGAATTTTTGAACCTAACTGACAAAATACTTTAACAAAACACTCAAAAATTAACTCGAGAACTACAACAAATCGCATCATATACATGGGGTATTTTTGGATAGCCACAGGTCTAAGGAATCCAAAAAAATTATTGACGGCAATCGTATAATAAGAAATGAAACAATGGGCGTCCATAACTCCATAGCACTGAATTTTGGATTGTTAAAAACTGAATTGTTTCTAGAAATTTGGGTATTCGAGGAAGTTCGTGGCCCCTGTTCATTGACATAACCGACATCTATAGAAAAGTTTCCAATCAAATGGGACTTTGTTGTAATCGACAGAGTTGGATTGAATGTTAGAGGAATGTAAATTCCGCTCTATTCAAGGAATGCCAACCTCCATCAAAGTGAATGCAGGACTGGAGAACGCTAGGAATTTTTCGTCGATATCGGTGTCATAAACCCTCTTCAAGGTAGTTTTAGGGATTAAGTATTTGGACTGGCTGCGGTTATTCCATTTTCAGATACTGCTACTTGCAGAATTTTCAGTTAGCTCTAAGGATGATACGGAAACTCTGGATAGTAAGGAAAATTGAAAAAGTTGATATAGTTAGTTTAGTGTTGTTTTCTTGGTTGTGGATCGTGATACTCGAATAATGGTGGTAAGTTTTTTATTCATCATATCTTGAACTAATTCATTTCAATTATTTTCTATTGTTTAATAGCTGGCAGATATTTTTCGTTATGAAAGATAATTTCAACTTGAATGAATATCCTGAGAATTCTGTAAGTCTTATTTCACTGAGTTCTTCGTCTGGAAGTTATCGTGTTTACGCCCGGTATGACGTTCGATCGATTTCATAACAAATATCCCACCAATTCTGAATCTTACAGATATTTTGAAAAAAACTTAGGAAGAAGCTGGCGTTTATACAGGGTGCTGCACGGAGGATGGATGGTTTTAAAAAAATAATAAAAGCGTTAATTTTTACTCAAAAACACATTTATTGACGGAATCAGATTGTCAAGGAAATAGCATTTGAGACAGTCAAGTGTGGAAAATCACATCAGGCATGTGGTGGCCGAAATCGGTGATGCAGTGCTGGAGGCGCTCTTGAAAGTTCGCGTAGACTCTCTCCAACATCGCTCTCTCAACTTGGGCAACTTCCACGCGAATAGCCCTTTTCAATTCGTCCAGAGTTCGGGGCTTGGTCTCGTATACTCTAGCCTTGAGGTGTCCCCATAATGAAAAATCGCATATGGATAAATCTGGGGACCGGGGAGGCCAATGAACATCGCCAAACCTGGAAATAAAGCGACCAGTGAAGAGAGGGCGAATAACGTCCATTGATGCTCTGGCTGTGTAGGCGGTCGCCCCATCCTGTTGGAACCACACACGTCGGATTGGAACACGTTGCTGTCGTAATTCGGGGATAAAGAAGTTGTTGATCATTTCGACGTACCGCTCTGAGTTCACGGTAACAGCACTACCATTAACGTATTCGAAGAAGTAAGGGCCAATGATGCGAGTTTGCGATACAGCGCACCAAACCGTAACTTTTGGGCTGTGCAGCGGTCTTTCGTGTAAGTGTTGCGGATTTTCATTAGCCCAATAACGGCAATTCTGCCGGTTAACCATGCCGTTGAGGTGAAAGTGGGCTTCGTCACTCATGAACAAAATGAGGTTCTCATTTTGATCGATCAGTGCTTTCATCTCACCGTCCAAGGCTCCATGACGACAACTGGTAAATGAATGCTAGGAACACACGAGTCTAACGGCACCTTCTTCACTTCTCTCGTCCTCAGTGGGGGAAAGTTATGCCCATCTGAAAAACGTCCGCCCTCCGTGCCGCACCTTGTAGCTACTTTCAGAAATTCTTTGATGAAATCGAATGTTGGTTATGAATGAACTTACAATAAAATTTTTATATAAAATTCTTCACAAGATAACAAGAAACTTCAATAATTTATATTTTGTTTCGGGAAACCCACTTCTTTTCAATGAACAAATCTGGAATATGGCTGCTTGATAACAAAGTAAGCAACAAGCAGTTCAAACATTTCCTTACAAGTTGAACTTCTTTAGCTAATAATAATGCTATTACCTCAAAATTTTGTATAGAACTTGAGATCCGTGCTAAGTATATGAATGCAAAATCTCAGCTCGATCGAGATTATATTCTTGAAATGATTCGAGATATGAAATATGTAAAAAACTCAATATTAAAAGAACTAATAATTTCAATGGTTCTGATGATGCGGCCATCTTGAAGTTTTGCATGAACATTCAGTATATCAATAGCCATTAACAAAATGAATTTCAGTCGTATCGGATATATTTTAATGGAAATATAAATATTCTTTTCAATATTCCAATTGCATTTTCCATATGGTTCTTTTCATTTATTTTACTTTATTCAGCACTTTTTCCCTATAAGACTCACAAAAGTAAGTATAAGGTACATTCAAATCTAATATAAGTTAGAAAATACAAAATTACAAAGTAACATAAATCACAATTGACCACAACAACTAACTACAGAACTAACAAACAAAAATCATAATATTCCTGGTAAGTCTATCAAAACTATGTCCACGTAATTTTGCATGAGGCTCACTAAGATCATCTTGTATGGGGTAGCAAAATTTAATTTCGATTGGTTTCGTTTTATCTAAGATATTGAGGAACAAAAATTTTGAATGGCCTGTACGATTTGGCTAGTTAACTTAACCGCGGCATTTGTGAACCGAACACACCCTGAAAATCTCAAGTCACTAGGACAATCCCTTCGAAAGTTATCGTGCTTACGCACATAATTGAATTTGGATCCTATCGTTCAAGACTATTTGTGGCTCGAAATTCGAAAACTGCAGACATTTGACAAAACGATATAGAACCCCTTGAAGTAGAACGAGCGCTCAAAAAGTTCATACTCCGAATTTTCGATGATTTCCTTCGAATACTATTCGCGATTAAAAAATAACCTTAATAAGAAAGGGAAAAATGGACAAATAATGTACTATGCAAAATTGTGTTGAAAGAAACCATTTCATTCACCCGACAAGAAGTAGACTTAATTCTGTAATATACTTATACATTTTTTCTTCGTAGAAGGAATACAACTTCCTTTAATGTCTTAATTATAAAACTCATGCAGAAACTTTTTGTCTCCAAGCAAATACTATACCTACCCACTTACTTCCTACAATGGAAAAACTTCAGAAAAGTACAACTGAAGATGGTAACTTTCTGTGAAGTTTCAATCCCAATCTTATAAGCTTCAAATTAGGACTCATTAAGAAGCTTCTGAATATTTTCAAATCCTCAACTTTTGGCTAAGCTGTAAGAATCCCTATTTGGTGAAACTGAAAGTTGATGAAGTGGAATTAATTCATTCATGAGCTTCTCCCCAAGATCAGTAGATTACATAATATATCACTTTCGAAGCAGAAAATTAAACAGGAATTTACATAAAAGTTATTCGAAGTTCTTATGAGTTTTCATTGTTTTTTCCTTATGTTCTGTTCATTTTACTCCTTAATGACTCATTATATTCTTCTGAAAAATTATGAAGTATAGCAGCTTAGTATGTTGTACGCAGATGCTCAAAGGAATAAGAGAACCATTAATTTTAATCTGTGCTTTTTTGAATTTTTATAGGATTGTCCTAATTATCTTTCATTAAAGAGTAGGTTACTCAACACATATTTTTGTTGTTAATATTCTAGTTATTTTCGAATATTTACTTCAGTAGGTTTAACTTTAGTTAGATTAGTCCTGATAGTATCTTGAGTTTTTAATGCTGTCGTCATATTGTACTCATTTCCAGTTCTTCTGATCGTTTTATATCTCTTTAAGATATGATACGTACAGCGTGACCAGAATCGATGATCCATGAACTACAACTTTTCAACCCAAAGAGATAGAGAAAAATAAATAGGACATTGCGATGTTCTTTTTTCGAGAAACTCAATATGCCGTCAACCTCATTACTCTATCTTCTTTTGTTTTCGAGTTAAAAGCGAAAATTGACATTTGGGAAATTTAATTTTTGGTTATTATCTCCGTTCCTGTTTGTGCTATCAACTTGAAACAAAAATATTATTCAGACACTTTTTTATTGAATCCAGTGGCTTAATATAATTTTTGCTGAGGGGTTTCTTTCATGCAAATCACTTTGGGTGATGACTTTATAGCAGTTAGGTGGAGACGGACACTTCAAACACCGGACCTGGTATATATTTGCTGGGTTTGTTGGTTTTCTTGATGAATAAAAAGTTTTGAAGTCTTAAGGAAAATTGAGAGGAGGACCAAAACGTGGACAATTTAAAAATTATTATTCATTGCCCTAGTACCGAAGTCGAAAAAATAATTTTAAGATTTAGTGATAAATGTATGTCCTTGAATAATATGGAGAAGTTAGTTATAGTTGGAGTTATAGTTTAAAAAGGGTTTACAGTTCACTGCTACCTCAAAGTCTTTTGTGCCCCCTTACAGAGCTGTTCTGACCACACACTTCACAGCTCGCCTTCCAGTCCGAGAGATCTGATGAAATCCAATATTTGTGAAGGCTTCAACGAGGCTAGTTCCTCATTCTTACAAGTTTCTCGCCCAAGGCTTTCTTTCCTTAGGCTCGCAATGCCAAATCATTCCGTGACTAGGTGATAGGGGTTTTTCCTCCTCCCCACAAAACCTACACTCGTCAGTGTCCGATAATCCCATCCTCTACAGGTGCTTCCTGAGGCGACAGTGTTCTGTGAGAAAGCCAGTGAGGAGGTGTAATTGTTTCTTACCAAGATCCATATATCTTTTGGATCTTACAGTTTTAAAGTTCCGACGGAACTTAATGGAATGATCCATCTCTGGGAGATTCCGTCAGAGTTAGAACTGTGTATGAAATATGAAACGTACACCCCAATTTTCAAAGTTTTTCTCATAAAAATGAACTGAAACGGTCAATGCCTTCGCTCGCCCGAGGTGAATTATTCGTTCCGTACGTTTTCATTCACTGAGCTGGCATTGATAGATTGAAATTCATCATTTCAATCCACTTGAGAAAAATATGTACGTCTGGACTGTCAACTGACAAATTATGGAATAAGCAATGAATCACAGGCAGATGGCGCGACGAAAATTTCATTTTACATCGGTGTATCCGAAATTCCGAATTGTTCAGTCTGGATCTCGGATAAAATGTGCCTGTTGAGCATTGTGGAAATGGATTCCATCCGAATGATTAGGGTGAATATATGCCAAGACGGGTAGTTTAATACTTATAAAAAATGACGAGGAGTGAATACGTAATGGTTCTTGGCAAATTGTGACATGTTTCATGTGAATAAATTCGGTAGAAGTTCAGAGTTCGTTCATGAATCATGTCTTGTTTTGCTGTTTCGCGACAAATACACACGAATACATGCATTTCTTATGACTAGATTCAAACTATTATTATAGTTTGAACTGAGGTTGTTAAGCCTTGATTAGCCTTCCGGGAACTGCGACCATGAAGATCTTTTGTTCTTAACCCTACTCATTCATGGAAACCAAGGGTGGTCTTCAAGGACGTTGATGAAATCGACAACCTCCTTATCTTATTACACCATGCCATTTTTTATGTCTATATTCGAGCCTCTTTTCAGGGCAAATTTCCCCCAAAATAGTCGCACTATTACACTATGCCTTTTCAAGGGGTTTCAGGTAGTAATACCAAAATTGCAAACATTGGAGAAATTGATATTTTACCTTAAGCTTGTGTTTTGCTGGAAAATTTTCGAGAGAATACTATGGTATCTGTATTGATATCAAAAAATTATGATGCAAACAATATAAGATGAAAATGATGAAATTGAATTTAAAAAATCACTTATAACTGTCATTGCAACTTTAACTGTAATTCTGAAAAATAACAAAAAAGAGTTTTAGAGGCAATAAAAGCCATGAGTCTAAATTATTCATATATAGGTGTAAAAGGTAATTCGCTTCATTTATTTGTTTATTTAAAATGCACATTCATTAAATCTTTGAATGAAGATAAAGAGTAATGAACATATTTACTATTGAGCAATTAAAAAAATATATATGTAGTGGAAGATATTTGGGAAGTAGTCGGGTCATAAAGAAGACTCTTTTTTCCTTTTACTCGAGCTTTCGAGACTTTATTGTCCCTTCATCAGGAGTCGGAATTTGAGCTTGAGATTAAAGATATTAAGATATACATGTAACTATTTCCTGCAGTAAATTCATGGAAAATCTTCCAGTCAAAACAAAACAACAACAACAGTAAAAGGAAAAAAGAGTCTTCTTTATGACCCGACTACTTCCCCAATATCTTCCACTATATTATTGCCAGTTAGTCGATAACCACCATTTAAATTTACATAATGGGTTTCTTTCATGACATCCAGTTGCAGTTTGGAAAACCCCTTGTCCTACAACTTAAAGAATTCTCCAACAACAATTCTAAATTAGGTTGTTTTGTTTTGACTGGGAGATTTTCCATGAATTTACTGCAGGAAATAGTTACATGTATATCTTAATATCTTTAATCTCAAGCTCAAATTCCGACTCCTGATGAAGGGACAATAAAGTCTCGAAAGCTCGAGTAAAAAGAAAAAAGAGTCTTCTTTATGACCCGACTACTTCCCCAATATCTTCCACTATATTATTGCCAGTTAGTCGATAACAACCATTTCAAAATATATAAGTATGTATATATTAATTATTAGGTTACGCCAAGATGTCAAATCAGACAGAAAAATTTTGTGTCATTGGACCCGACTCGACATTTCTACGAAAAGGCTCGAAATCCACACGTTTCAGGGGTGAAAGATAGAACCGGTTCTATTTATTTGCAAGCCTGAAAGGCATCAACAGGCGCATGTGCATTTCATTGAAATTTCAGGCGGAATCGGTCAGGCCGACAAAAAGCCACGAGAAGGCATGGTGTAATAAGGGCATTAGGAAGCCTTGGCCGTCATCACTTGGGTGTCCAGGAACGGTTTCCCATATGAATTGTTCTTAGGCCAGCCAGCTCTGTATACTTGCGCACCATGTGTTCAGTTGTTTCTACTTCTGATACTATCTAGATATACTTTACAATGAAGCTGTGTGAAAATAAAAGTTTGTAGAAAATATAAAACAAAAATTTCTTTGTTCGTCAAATATATTCATCGTTTTGGTCAGTTCACAGGTAGTTAGATCACATCATAGACATGTAGGTCGGTACAATATATGCTACAATTATGCTCTCTTAGATAAATACTCTCTATAACACAATTTGAAATGAAATAATAAATAACAATTATTTACAGAAAATATTCTTAATTACATACTACTTGAAAATTATATGTTTTCCTAAAATACTAGTCATCTATGCAACACCCTGTGTCTTTTTTAGTTCAATTGGAAAATGTGAAGTTGAAGGTAATATGACAATATTTTGTTGCTTTTTTGGAGATATATTCAGCAAGTTTTAGTTATATTGCTCTTTTATATCGAATCAGATTCTTCTCATATTATGTACAAGTATTAAACATTAAAGCTTATAGTAGATAGTCTTCAAAATGTTCTCTCGACAAAATTTAACACGAAATGAATTGCCAAGAGTGCATTGAATAGTTGATTATTCATGAAAAATACAGTCTTTTAAATTATTCAGGCAGATGCCATCTTGACTAGGTTAACGCAGATGTTTAGCATCATATCAACAAATTAACTATAATTTGTCTACCATACTGATGAAAAATCTTTTTTTCGACATAGTGACGCTAGTTTCAAGTCTTATACATGGTGTTCTACAAGCTCCGTAACATACTTTGGCAAATGATAGTTGTGCTCGTGCTTTTGTGGCGTTTTATCCAACAAAAAAGTTTTGAAGACACAAGAATTGAAAAAAACTACTTTCATATTTTAAGCAATTCATTCGACAGTTGGGTTTGACTTGAACTTGACATCATTGTTTACGTTCGAATGAAAAATTCACAGAAAATGTTCCAGTAGATCAGAAATGCCTCCAAATATCAACCAATTTGTTCACAACTATGGCACATCTCCGATATGTTCAATATTTCATCGGAAGACCAGTTTTTTATCCCAGAAAAATCAATTGATTGAAGACTGGATGGTATCCACCGAATACTGATTTAACTTTTTCAATCATATTTTGTTACAATTTTTTATTTTATATTCATATTGATTCAGCAAGTAGCGTATTTTAGAGTCTTAACTATTCTCCAGAAACGCTGAAATGGCGAACTTAATATTGAATGTTTCAATGTTTTTCTCTTTTGGAAATGAATTAAGATTATAAGCATACTATCTATTATCTTAATATGTCATAGAGCTGTATACTACATCTTGAATGAAACTTATACAGGTATGGAAAGTCATATTGGAAACATACGATATTCAATGCATTAGAGAGAGTATTTTGCCGTGCAGTTGCACAGTGCTATACTGGATAGATTTACATGCTGAGTTTCACTGTCGTTTGACGCAATGAACAAATAATATAATATAAATATAATAAATTTCTCGAATCGACTAACACAGGCACTCCGACGCATTCAGTATATGTGTCAGGTTGCGCGTAATATTCGATGCGAGTATCGCAGGTTCCCTATCACACTGGTCGATTAAGCCACTCCCAACGATAAGAGAGAGACCAAACTACAATATTCCAGTCGCTCGTTTACGAGTTACGAATCACGTGAACCTTTCCATAATAGAACTGGTGAAGTGCACGACAAAATTCACTCTATGATGCATTGAATTTCCCACGTTTCCGATGTGAATTTCCAAACCTGTATATTGATTTATAGAGCAAATGTGATGAATGAGCGCAACTTTCATGAAATGATAACTTTTATATAACAACCTTCAAACTTGTCCTAATACATTACTACAGAGCTTTCTGATCATCAATTTGTAGTGTCTGTTTTGTGCTCTTATTCTCAGCCTGAAAATTCGACCATATTGCAAAAAAGAGAATATCTACATATTTGTTTTTTGCTACAGTTATACCTTTTAATTAGGCGTTTCTGCCTGAAAATTGTAAAAATTCATTGAGATTTCAGTGTCTTCAAAAAAAGAATTGCTGCATTCGTAAGATCAGAACTCGAATAACACAATTTTCGCCTAATCAGAAAGTGATTTTTTCAATAGTTCAAGATTATCATATGCGCTTCAGTTTTCTAAAACTATACAGAAGACTAGAATAATCCTTTGTTATTGTATGAATTGAAAGTGGCTCTCTAATACATGTATGTTATAACGCTTTCAGAAAAAAGCGCTCACTTCAATCATTTTCAGCTAAGTCAATACATGTTGTCTTCCCCAGTGGCGATTTTCAGGAGAATAAGGATCCAAGCTGTGGTGAAATCTAATACTCAGTAATAATTCTTGTATGTAAACATTTCTTTCATAGATAGCTTCCAGGGAACGTGAGAGCACAAACTTCATCCTTCACTCTGTAAAGATGTCTGGGTAGTATAAGCACTGATTTCTTTATTAGCCCTATTGGCGGGATAATAGACACAAGGTCCTGGACTAGGCGTTCTCTTACTGCTACTTCTCTTTTCTCTTGAGCCATTCATCCTCACAGTACCATTTCGACTCATACTAGTGAATTGACGATGCAACCTGACGCTTGTTCTGTCACCGTTTGAGATGAAACTGTCATCGTGGGTTCCATCTGGCGATTCTCTTCCTGTGCCAATACCGAATACTGAGTTATGACAGAAAAGTACTAAAAAAAGTCTTTTGAATTTTTCACCGAAAATAACGTAAATGATGAAGTTGACACTTGAGTTGATTGTGACGAGAAGGTTACTTATTTTGATGAGCATGTCGATATCGTATTCGATCCCGAAGGTTTCTATGATGTTGATCACCATTGGCGGTAGATTGCAGATGAAGAAGACGGCTACAACACAGAATAACATTGTAGCAAGTCCAATTTCCCGCTTTTGAAGCCGCGATAATCGTTGTCTTTCTCTGTTTGCTCTGCGTATCTGGAACAAAATAATAGGAATATTAGTGACTATGCTGAGGCTGCAAAGGCGTTCCCAGGGGGTGGGGCAAAAAATAGAAATAACGAACTTGAGAAAATGTAGGATTAAATAATAGTTATTTTTGTATTAAGTACGTAAAATGAGTGTTTTTTTTTCATGGCACACGAGAGTGTTAATTTTTGCCAGAGACCGCAGGTCGAGGTCAAAATGAAAACAAACATAATGTTCACGGGCAGGGTGATCCAATATTAACGGAAATGCAGAATGTCTAAAATTTTTTTAGTCCGGATTTGATTTATTCAATTTCAAAAATATTGAAAGATGTCAATCGTAAAAGGTTACAAAACTTTCAAATTTGAAATCATTCGGTCGAATAGTTTGAGAGTTATTGAACTTTGAAATTTCAGCCACAAGATGAATATCACCTTGTATATGAAACGAAGGCCCTCAAACGATTAAAACCTCTTGTTGCGAGTCCTCCTTGATGTCCTGTATAGTAATTTCTTGTCCCAAAATCCTGTATATAGTTTTTAGTATGTTCTTAAGAAGAACTTAATTATTTAATGTATTATAGCTTCAAATTTACCATGACGATTTTTAAGTCAAAAAGTTTGATGTAGATATCTTCGCGTTCGATATTCACGGTAACCAAGTAAATGTACTTTTATTTCCACTCATTTAATACAATTCCCCTACCTGTCTCTTCGTTTAGTCCCCACATTATTGAAATTATATTTCGAGCTTTTACGCAATAAAAATAATTCAGCTATAAAATCTCCTGTCATAGCTTCTTGTTATGAGCTTGAATGATTCTCCTTACTCAGGGATTTTTTCCTCCATTATACTTATTCTCTCTCAGTTTGGAATGCTTTTCCTGGAGTTCTTAGCGACATACTTTATCGGGAGAAAATTCCGCTTGCAATTTATTTTTTTAATATTTGAGAATCCGGGACCTATTAAATCCGTTTCGAAACCACGAGTGTTATGCGTTTTTCCGTTATTAGCGAGTGCGAGTGCTATATCGTTGTACTCAAATGTCTGTAATTTGGAATTTTGAGCTGAAAATGGTCTCAAACGATAAGGTTCGACTCCGTGATGACGAATCCATGGTCAAATTAAAATCTGTTCGTGGAGCCGGACGGTAAACACGATAAATTTCGAAGGGATTGTGCTAGAGATATTAGATTTTCAGGGTTATTATGAATTTTGTTCCTCGATATCTCAGGCAAAACGAAACCACTCTGAAATTAATTTTGTGGCCATATACAAGATGCTCATACTAAGCCTAATATAAAAATTCGTGGCCATAGAGTTAACAGAACCATAAGAAGTTCATGCAAAAGTTTAACAGGATCGCATCATCAGAGATTTAATTTTTTTCAACTATTGATTTTTTTACATATTTCCTTCTTTGAATTATTTCCAGAATATGATTTAGATCGTGCTGAGGTTTTGCAATCCTATACTTAGCATGAATCTCAAGTCCTTGAGGTTATAGCATTCTGTATAACAAAATAAAACGTATATTGTAATCAACCGAGGAATTCCAGTTTTGAAGCTCTCTAAAATTGTTTTGAATAGGAAAAGAGAATTAGGGTTGGTCTTAAGCGAAGGAGGGTTCATGGAAATTCAGTGCCTTTGTTCGCTGGAGGGGTGAGGAGCGTTCGTTTTGTGTGCGCGCTTATTACCAAAATCAAAATTCCACAACATTTTTTTCTCTGTTGAAGCCTATTTTCATCTCAACGGCTATGTAAACCAACAAAATTGCCGGTATTGGTGTTCAGAAAACCCAAACAAAAAACATGAAACTCAATTGCATAGTCTGAAGGTCAAAGTTTGGCGTGCAATAAACGCACAAGGCATTATTGGCCCCTACTTTTTCGAAGACGGACGGAGCCAAGCAGTAACGGTGGAATCTTATCGTTATGTGGACATGTTGAACAATTGTTTGAACCAGCCCTTCAAGACTTTGATGGATAGAATCGGGACACTTGGTTTCAGTAAGACGATGCCACTTGTCACACTTCAAATCGGTATTTACCTGTTATTCAGGCTTTTTCCTGAAAAGTTGATTTCTCGGCGTGGAAACCTTTCATGGTCCCCCAGCAGCACGGAATTGACACCTTGCGACTTTTACTTATGGGGATACCTCAAAAGTGTAGTATACCGCAAGAATCCCTGCCAGGAAATTCTATCCATCGGTTCAGAAACTTTCCGACGTGTTTTTCTAAATTTGGGGGTTCGACTCTAAGAGTGCCAGCATAAATAAAAACGGTGGACATTTGGACAGCGTAATTTCCAAGAAATTAATTCCCAAAGAGTTGAGCATTATTTGTAGAAAAAAATTAAAATTGATTTGATAGTTTTTGTTTTTTTTTTTTTCAAATCGGAATTCCTTAGTTGATCACCCAGTAGAAGTATCTTAATTTTCTTAAGGGTTGAATTCTCCTCAATTCAATTGCTGAACAAGAGGCTGTATCATGGATGGCTAAGACGCGGTGAACCATTTCAAGATGAATTTGCGTTACTGATTTCGAAGCATAGAAATGGGCTTTCAGGTTTATGCAAATACATTGTTCCGAATTCCTAATTTCATTTCGAGAAAATCAACTACAAGTCCTTGGAGTGCCATTTGCATACAAGCTGCGCGAATAAAGTAGTCCACAAATATATAGTGTGAAAATAGGCTTGTAAAAGGGAGAGTGTTTTCGATTCGATTACTAAAATGTTTCCAATCTGAAAGGGAAATTCATCAATAAATGAGTCGTGTGAATGGAATGAGGTTAGGTAAGACACAATCTTCTTAGGTAACCCGAACTTCTAAATTAGCTCAAGTATTCTTGATTTCATGCAATATTAATTCATCCAGTTATCAGGCAGTATGATAGAGGTACTGACGTCACATCATACCCTCCTCAACAGGCTGGGGTACTAATAAACCATATATGGACATCCAGTGCATAATAATAATCGATTATTTCTGGATAGTAAAAGCATGTAGAGGCATTTTGGTTCATCAGTTATGTGTTCAAAAGAAAAATCAACACATTATAAAGGTCTCTGTTAACTAATGCGTGGAACTTAGGGAGTTGATTCCTCGATGAAAATAAGCAGGGGAAGTTCATATAATTTTTTTTAGAAATGGACCTTCCTTCCGAAATTTAGCCTTTGAAAGGCGATGACGGGTTGACAGTTTTTAATTTTTTTTAGGAGTCCTAAAAAACACTCAGTCATAAGATTATACATAATATGATTCATTAAGTAGATGTTACACAATTTTTTTTGATCCCATAAATGTATTATTAGGGGTTGAAAATAACAACCCCTTATGATTTTCCTTCAGAAATTGTTTCCGTGAGATAGATTTTCGAAAAATAAAATTCTCTTATGGTTTCTCATTCAATTCTGCAGAAAAAAGGCGTCTGCAAAATTTCGATACAGTCGATACTTTTCTCGGAAAAAATTAAAACTTACTAGCAGTTATGATCACTGTTCATTACATTTCATCAGGTGTTCCATAGAATGAATATTCTAAGATATTATATGTCTTTGACAGAAGATAGAGATGTTCTATAGATTTTTCTGAAGGTTTAATTACTAATTTACGTAAGAAAATGAAATTCGTAATATTTTAATTTCACAAATATAACTTTCTTTTGATCAATAAGCATAATTGACATAACCAATTTTGAGCATAAACAATATCGCAGAATATTCAGTCTATGAAACATACGATGAAATGGAATGAACAGTGATCATAACTGCATTCAAGTTTTTATTTTTTCAAGAAAATTATCGACTGTATCGAAGTTTGGCACGAAAACACTTTTTGAAGGAAAATCATAAGGGGGTGTGATTTTCAACCCCTATTAATAAATTTATGCGATCAAAAAAAATTGTGTAAGTAACATCTACTCAATGAATCATATTATGTTATAGTTTTATGACTGAGTGTTTTTTAGGACTCCTAAAAAAATTAAAAACTGTCAACCCGTTATCGCCTTCCAAAGGCTATATCTTGGAAGGGAGGTCCATTTCGAAAAAAAATTATATGAACAACCCCTGCTTATATTCATCGAGAAATCAACTTCCTAAGTACCTCGCATTTGTTTACAGACACCCTGTATAAATATGTTATCAGGAAAATGTACTTCCGTATTGTGAACATTGGTAAACGTATTCATGTAAATTTCACTAAAGTAATTTTTATTTAAACATTGTTTTATCAAGTTACAATTCAGATCCTGTTCCCGAACCTACATTTGAAAGTTTTGAAATAGTTTGTTCAGAAGTCATACGGTCGTTTGATTTTAACATTAAGAATAACAATTGTTAATATCAGGGTTGGATGAAAGAAAACAGAATTCAATATTTCATCAGATGAGTACTTAGACGATAAAATATTAACTACACAAGTCCCTTTCCCATGTCTTCGAGTTTGTGCTAACCAGAACATGTGAAAATCATAAAATTTCAGAATCAATTCATTTCCTTCCACTGTGACTATAGCCTTGAGACGGTCAAAAAACGAATAGCAAGTTGCCCGAACTTAACTTTACATTCAAGTCCACTCACGGAGTGAGTTTTCGTTTCGGACCTTCACGTCTAGTTAATTCGAGACCTACCGTGTGGCCGAAATGAAGTTCGAAAGGTTGTTTTCCAACCATTCTTGATTCACTCGCGCTTCGTGAGCCGGCGCACAGTCTTGTTGGAACATCTATGGTCTGCGACCGAAATGGTTATCTACCTACGGCTTCAAAGCAGCCTCAAGAATACTTTCCTGATCATATGTCCCATTAACTTCGACGCTAGGCCAGAGACTCTGGCTAGGCTCAATGAAAACGATTGGGGAGCGCCCATCCGCAGTTACAGCGGTGCAAACCGTTATTTGTGGAGGGTGGTAGCCAACCGATGATTCATATTCTAATATGAAGGTATTGTCAGGGGAACTCTATTGTTATGGGAGTTCAAAAATTGCTCAAGTGGAAAAATTTTCTCCTCAGAAAATACATGAAGTTCGGAAATTCAACGCTAGGCCAAACAGAGCAAATTCTTCGCTCTTTTAAGTCTTATTTTACCATTAATCTTTAGCAAAATGCTTTCGAAGGATCGTAAGCAATACTTATAACTGCCAATCAGCAAATTTCTGATGTACCTGTGGCAGGTGCGTCGAAGGCTTGAAACAGGTTACACTTCGAGTGCAGAACCCGGTAGGTACTTTTGGAATTCAAAAATGCAGTGTTAGATATTTGAAGCGCAACTTTTCAAAAAAAGTTCAACTCATTAGATAACTGAGTCCATGTTATGCAATGAAAACTATTTTTTATCATGAACAGCATCAAGTTGAAATAATTCGATTTATTGCTTCTTTTCACATATCCTGTTTCTAGTTAGATTCAGCAGTGAACAACGAAGTATTCAAGTTCCAATTAGAAAGATTGGGGAATTGTTATGTCTGAGTTGAGAGAGTGACCTATAAAGTCAATCAAAATGGATCCGAAAGAAAACTAGTAAGTGCAAACTAATAGTGAGTATCCAACGATTGTTTTTATGGGTCGAAAGTTATTTCTGCTATTTGTCTTGTCATGTATCCTTAGAGAATTCATAAAACATACCGTTTACGATAGTCTTACTTCTTAAACTACTTTAAAGAACAAGAGAAATGAATGGACTATCGCAAAATGATCTGGATCTTTTGTTATCTATGAGACTTTTGTTGTGGTGCCTTCTACACTTTGTGGTGACAACGCTTTTCTTTTTGAATTGAAATAAAATTTGAAATTACCTACTTGTTTTACTGCCAACAGTTATTAGATGTCAGCAATGTAAGGTTTACTACTACATTGTTTGCTTATTTCAACAGTGATTGCGTGTCGTTTCTGCGCACCCTTATGGAATCGGCGAAATATCCCAGGAACATCTACTGTGAGGTGTTTATATGTTTTCGAAGAAAATTCTGAGAGACTATACCAAACAACATTTTTGACGGTTTGGAAAAAACAAGGCACAAAGATAACGAGAAACTTGAGAGGGATTTTCAAGTGATATCTCAAAAGAAATGATTTTTGCGGTAGATTACACCTTATATGAGAAATGTCACTACAGTTCGAGACCTTCAGTGAAATATTGTGACATTTATCAGCGATACTAAAAATCTGTACAATCTACTAGCTTCCTTTCAATCATATGGTAAAGAAAAAAGATGTCGAGGTTGAATTCAATCGTTCATAAATATCTAGATGTTCGTAAGCAACAAAATTTCTGAAAGGGGTAACTCAAATATCTCAAATTTCCAGCGCTGTTTCATTTGGTAGATAATAGCAAGCAATTGCCTAATGGCTCGGAATTTTATAGATTAGAAGAAATTGATGACAAAATAATGAATCGAAATTAGTGCGAAACTTCGAAGTTATCACACGATTAAAAAACTCTGAACCCTTCAGTGTAATTGATATTTCAGTATAGTCCGTTCACGAAAGTTTGAGCCGTCGGCTGGCCATGGAAATTTGGCATATTCCACGGTGTATATTAAAAATTTAGGTTATTTTGTTTATTTTCTTGTCATATTGATACGCAATGTTGTCAATATTGCATAGAGCTCTCTAGTAACTCACAAGCTCGTCGGACGAGACTGGATACATTCGGCAACGTTGACTTTATTTTACGTTATGACAGCAAATACTGCTAACTTCAGATAAATAAACAAACGCCCACTATGCGCTCAAACTTTCGTGAACGGACTATACATTTGATTTTTTAGCTTCACTCTCGAAAATAATATAGACTTTTCAATTCGAAAGGACGGATAATTTGCAGAAAACATTAGTTTCAATTAGGTCATTCCAGAAAAAGGGAATTCCAACAAAAACCTGTGAAAGACATAATAAAGGCCACAAAAAACCCTTTGAAATTTCTGTTACAACTTTCACTCATTATTTTCCGTCCCGCAACGCGTCAACTCGAAGTTCAGAACAATGAGGGCATTTTCTGAGAACGTAATGTTTTCAGGATGATAATCCAACAGCTGAGCATAATGGATCCTTAACCATGAAAGGAAAAACGCGCGAGAGGCATTTTCTGTAAATATCTTCTTGTTATTGCACCTAATTCTACGGACTAAACGACACCAACTAATGCTATTATATTATTTGAAATATAGCACGCTATTTAGCGCAAAGTCATTTTCTGCGATATGAGAACAAATTCCGATGATTTAATTCCATAACTGCAAGCCATCAGAACGTTCTTTCTATACTCTTTCATTTCGGGATTATTGTACGAGAAACAGTTTCCTGGAATAGCGTTCGAATAATTGATGAGGTTGAATTCGAATCTTTTGAGTCGAACGATATCTAACATTAATTAGGATCTTGATTTCAAAACAATCCAAGTTTACAAACAAGAGAACTGAGAACTGACGTACGTCGCAGATGCAGCACTTTTTATCCGGAAGGATCTTTAACTGATGGAATTTTGTGCCCGAAAATGTTTTTTATTGACTCAATGTCAATTCTTTCGAGAACCAGCTCGACAGACTATTCCAGTTATGATATTTTCGTTTCTATTCTTTTTATTTTCACAGATACATGCTTTTTTTGTGTACCCTGAGAGCTTCTAAGCTTTGACTTCCTCTCTAGTAGCTTTGTTATTATAATAATAATAAAATGAAAGAAAATGAGACCATTATAAATAATAAATGCTCGCAATTATAAGAATCCACAATTCTTTCGTAACCGGCCTACAGACGATGAACCTATAGTCTATCCAAATCCGAGAGGCCAAGCGTAAACAAACTAGAAACGCGATTTGGTCGCTCTTATTGGTCGAAAGTGGCGTTCCTGAAGCTTCGACCAATAAGAGCGACCAAATCGCGTTTCTAGTTTGTTTACGCTTGGCCTCTCGGATTTGGATAGACTATAGTTGACAACCAAGTTGTCAACGAGCCGTGTTTACGACCAAGCTGAGCGGCTGGCATATTCGTATACAATACCCAGGATCGCCAGTCGGCTTTCGGCCGAACATTTCTGGTAAATAGCAGACGATATGGCAAATCGCTTGGGTAACTAACACCCGTCATCTCAAAAATTTTTGTTAAAAATCAGTCCGGAAAAAAAGCGCCAAAAGCGGTAAGATTGATATAAGTACAACGCAAACCAAACGATTATTAATGATTCAGTACATATTAGGAAATATACAGTAAATAATAAGGATGTTAAACCAGATAACATAAAGGAATTGAATAAATTTCAATATTCAGTCCTAAGTTCCTCCACCTCTATCGAATACTATGTTGATATGCAAGGTTTTAATTGTAAAAATAATTCTATATAGGATAGCTACTGGCCCGAACCCTCCAAACCAGTTGTTAAAACCACTGCCCTTATTAAAAGAAACGGAATCCAGCACTACCTGTTTAACAAAAAATACAAATTATTTGTCAGAAAGACATTAGATACAGATTGTGATAATGATTTAGAAGTGTGCGCGAAGGACATCCCTATAGAGGAAGTAAATACCAGTGCCCTTATAAATGAGTGGAAAATATTTGCAATGAAATTTACATCCGATATCGAAAAACATTTGAGGGATGACCCGGAAAACTTTCAAGAAGGAGTAAAAGTCTATATGAACAGTTATAATACGAATGTGAAAAGTTCCTCCAGTGGCTTACATACTGCCTTTAAATTTAGGAGTACTAGCACCAAACGATCAATCAACGCTTCTCGAAAGGGCATGAAAATTTCTGTACAACTAACTACTGTTATGCGTAGAAAAACTATATTTACAGGGCGAAAGCTATTCCAATCAGGGAGAAAACCGAAAAATGGAACTCTGAAACAGGGGTTAGCACCCCATGATTTACAAAAATGAGTTAAAGACAATAAGTCCCTAGACAGAAGGAAAATGGCTAAATAATGCCAAAATCTATTGAAATTGTTTTATTCATTAACACATCACGCATACTGGGCATACTCATAGCACTTTCAGAATTTTCAATCACAGATGCTATCTGCTAGACAAATAATGCGATATCATGGTATGCCGTTTACAAAAGGGGTTAGGACAGTTGAAATTTGCAATTACGGATGCTATTTAGTAAATAGGATTTGAGATATCGTATGCTCTTTACGGCAGCGTTCGGGCTACAACCGAATCGCAATCATGGACGTCGTTTACAAATATGCGAGCGGCTGTGGGCTTGTTGATGGTAGATATTTCAGATTGACGAAGGTTGATCAAATCGATTTGATATTTGGCCAGCGGAGTCTGATGTTGCAGTGTCTGTGGGGTTGTCATCAACTGGGTTGACAACATCAGTTGCGTATTCAAAGAAACGCAATGATTTATTTTGACAATATGAGCCACATTCCAGCTTGGGTCGATTTCTACGAATCTTTAAAAGATCTACCCGAATTATGGAAAGTGAAATCCGACATATACAGGCTGTGGCAACTAGTTCTTCTACATTCGATCATCCAGGGTCTTAGGGCGATGATTGTAGACCTAATTCTTGAGGTAACCCAGCAGGAAGAAATAACAGGGACTCAAATCGGGGGAAGCTACAGTCACTATGATGTCACAACGATATGTTCGAAAAATTTTTGCGGATGAAAATTCAGGAATATGGGGAAGATCATGACACAGATAACTTTTAGTTCCAGTAGAATAGAGCCACAGCCCATACAGCCCGTCGTTCACTCGAGATTTTGCAGGATATTTTCTCCAATAGAGTGATCTCTTTATAGGAGGTCATTTAGTGGCCCTTACGCTCACCCGTTTGGAGTCCTCGTGATTTCTTCCTGTGGGTTATCTCAAGAATGAGGTCTTCAAACACTGCTCTAGGACCCTATATGACTTGAAATAGGAAATCATTCAAATTGAAACCGATACGCTGAAGAGAGTAATAAAAAACTTCCTCGGAAGTGTCCACCTGTGGGTTGGTCATTTGGATGATATTGATTTCAAAACATAAATGAAAAAAAATTGATTATGTAGTCTTGCAAAATGTGAAAGAGTTTTTTCAATATCTATTTTCATTTTTTTTGACAGCTTCAAATGTGGGAGAACTAGTTGTCACACCCTGTATAAAGATTGAAAAAAAAAATAGAACGTGGGAGATGATTCTGAAAGTATTGTATAAAAAAATCGATACAGATATACATCTGGATAGTTGATATCGCGTTTGTGATAATTTATAACAAAAAACTTTCTTTGATTTTTTGATAATTCTTCCAAATCAGCCGACTAGTTAACTCGACGGAAATCACCACTGAAATGATGTTTCAGGGTTGACAACCGCTAGTTTCACTTTCATATGGTTTGCAACCTCTTCGGCAACATGGTCGTCAACTAAGTTGATAGTCTGTAGGCCGTTGAACAACCTAAAATACTCTACCGATTAGTACAAGTTGTGTTGGTGAGACCGACATTTGGAGGTAAACCTTCCCTCATCAACGGAAGACCCAAGGCCTCCTCATACGGAGCGATATCTTAAATATTTTAGGGAACTGAGTTACACTTCAGGATCAGTAGGGAGAATCGAAATAAAGACTGAGTAAAGCGCAACGGATTTGCACTGCTCCAAATATAATCTTGCCGGCAGCGAAACATAATGACCAGAAATTATATTTTCATAAAATGATACTGAAACTTGTTTCTCAATAAGAAACGAAGATAACATGAATTGGTAATAGCTTTCGTTTTATGGTTCTTGTGTCACATAGTAGCTATAATGGTTAGGTACTTTATTGCGTGTCCTATGTCCTCTTTCGTATAATATTGTGAAGCGGTTCGTTCTAAACATGAGTATCATTTAAAATATCGAAAGTACACGGTGAGACAGAAAAACTTGCGGATTTGGAATTCAATTAAAAGAAAAATCATGCAAATATCGATTTAATTCTTTACCCATAATTCAGTATAACATAAACTAAGTTCATGTTGAGTTTTGAAGATGATATCCGGGAAATGGCTGTCCAGCATTTCGTAGGTTATCTTGGCGAATATTTCTCTCCTGTCGGAAATTCTATGCAAATGGAGTGCAATTACCGCATAATTACAGCGATAACCAAACAAATAATGTTCATCAAGTGGGCCAGAGTACTGGGACGATCGTTTCAAACATGGGATCCTAGATATCCTCTTAAAAATTCGAATGAGGCTAAATTAGGCCAATATGCTGAAGCACCGAAAACCCCAGGAAAGTAACTCCTGAATCATGTGAACATAATGGTCAGAAGTCAATAAAACTGTCTGTTCGTTTTCTACGAAAAGAATATGGACCAATCATCTCAACTTTTCATCATAGTGCACACCAAACAGTGATACGTTGTGAATTGGTTTCGTGCACGTTTGACAACTGACAGCACATCGGAGGTATAACAACCACACCTTTCCTATGTAAATCATAGCAAAACAACGAGAGATTTTGGTTTTTCTCGAATGTTTCAGTTGATTTATTGCTTCTTTGGACTGAAAAATTGTGAAAATGGACCTCTAAAATTCTTTAATAAGTTCAGATCATATTCATCGAGGACGATATGTAGAAAAATATCAGTTTTGGGCATTCACCCTTATCTACTGCAGAAGATTTATCTATCTAATGTGTCTTATTCCGATGATAAAATGTATCCTGATATTATTATCAATTAAATCAAGAAGACAAAGAGAGGAAATATAGAACACTATAGGATGTATTTCCAATTCACCCGATAGAGAAAGGAGATGAAGTGTACTTGTTAATGGATAAAATTGTTGTGATAACTCGAGTTTTTATAAATATATGTCCTGAAATCATATCATATCATATCATATCATAAAACTCATCTGGATGTTCTTTAATTTGCAGTATATCTTTTGTTTTTTATATGAGACAAGTAAAAGGTAACTGCTATCTCCGCTTTTCACTATTTTATAGAATATAGCATAAGCATACTTACTTCTAACTGTGTATTTAAAAATTTTTACAATTACATATTAGATAATTAAGTTTTTATTTATACAAGAGACTATAATTTGTTGGTTTGTATTGAATGATGAATGCTTCACATTCGACAAAATATTTATTTATTTTTTTAATTTGTATTTGATAGAAATCGTTTTCTACGTTGTGAATAATTGAAAATTAGTTGTTAATATTGATAAAATCCTTCATTTTTTCAATAAAATCATCATGGAATTCATGGGCTTTCATTTCAATAAACAAATATGATAATTTTTCTTCTTTCCATTTATTGAAGAATAAATATCATATGATTCACTGCAGCAGCATTCTATGTTTCCACTGAATAACTGATAATATGAGGATACATTTTATTTCTGAAAAGAGCCAAGTTAGATGGATAAATATCTTCCTCCTACAGTTGACAAGGGTGAATACACTAAACTGATATTTTTCTACATATCGTCCTCGATGAATATGATCTGAACTTATTAAACAATTTTATAGGTCCATTTTCTCGATTTTTAGTCCAAAGAAGCAATAAATCAACTGAAACACTTGAGAAAAACCAAAATCTCTCGTTGTTTTGCTATGATTTACATAGGAAAAGTGGGGTTGTTATACCTCCGATGTGCTGTCAGTTGTCAAACGTGCACGAAACCAATGTAGGGACCGTTCGCGAAGTCCTTCGGGATTTTTAGTACTTCAGCGCAATACCTGGATTTAGCCCCCTGCGAATCTTTAACGGGCGTAGCTACAATAGTATATTTATAACGATCCAAGACTCTTGCCCATTTGAAGAACATCGTTCGTTTGGTTATCACCAACGTAACCTACGAAAGGCAAGACAAAGGACCCCGCACACTTACTTAGGAAAAGCGGGTCCAGTGAATTCTCCCCATTTCTACATATTATATTTATACCAACCTAAAGAACAATATATCAGATTTTCACGAAGGTCTTACATCTGGTTTGTTCTATAGGGCGTTCCAAAATTGCAGCTACGGAAAAATGAATCCTTAAATTTTGATGATAACTCTTCTAATTTTCAAAATTTTATCATGATGCTTTGGGTTCTGAATAACAAGATGTGACAGATATCCAAACACCGCCCACCACGTTAAGGTTCGTTATACAGGCTGTTTCATGAAGCTGTATCAGTAACTGAATGTAACTTTGTTAGTGACTTTGGGACCACCCTGAGTTTTTCAAAATATGATACCATGATGTATGTCCACTTCTGTAGGAAGTTTCATCAATGTACAAAGAACAGTTGCAAAATTATTCAGGTTTAAACTCGGATTTCATACAATTTTTCTTTAAAACTTATCTGTAGTTGAGATTGCTATCAAGGAATATAGGTGTTCATTAGTATAATCATTATGATAGGTCGGTCCAAAGGTGTTTTTTCAGGAATGCACAGGATGGACATAATGTGGTTTCACTAATCTCCTCATATACAGGGTGTTTCATCATAAACTGGACATACATATATTTTCGTGTAGAATAGAGGACATCGGGAGAATAATTTTTGCCTTATACAATATATCCCGTTTTCGAAGCATAAGCGAGATACAGGGTGTCAAACGTCAATTTTGAGCAAGATTACTATGAGTGTGGTCAGTTATGGATAACACTTAAGGTAACGGTTTTTGGTCAAATCTCAGTATTTTTGGGTCCTCTATTCAGAAAAGTTGACGAATATTCTAGATGAATACAATACAAATAAAATACAGAAAAAATCAGTGAAACTTATTAGTTGGGACTCGAACCGATGTAGGTATTAAATAGGGAAATGACACTGTTCTAAGGATATTAATATTCATTCGTTGCCAATAATTTAGTTATTTTGACTCTAGAACTCAAAACAAATCTTCTTTCATTATTTCAGAGGTCTGAACGAAATATTTGAATTCCTGTAGTAACGAAACCGTTCGATATTTTCCAATTCTGTTTTCATATTCGTGATTGATAATTCAAGAAGTACAGTTGTACAAAATTTCATCCATTTCGAGTGAAATTTTTTCACCGCTGTAGGCAATTAGACATGTAAAAAAAATTGTGTTCGATTTTTGAAAGATTTTTTTCACAGAAATTCTTAGAAAATTGTGTTCATTCAGAAAACAAAAGTCAATTTGACAACCGCAAAAAAAATTGGAACATTGCAGGTCTTCTGAATAGAGGACCCAAAAATACTGAGATTTGACCAAAAACCGTCACTTTAAGTATTATACATAACTGACCACACTCATAATAATCTTGCTCAAAAATGACGTTTGACACCTTGTATCTCGCTTATGCTTCGAAAACGGGATATATTGTATAAGGAAAAAATTATTCTCCCGATGTCCTCTACTCTACACGAAAATATATGTTTGTCCAGTTTATGATGAAACACCCTGTATATGAGGAGATTAGTGACACCACATTATGTCCATCCTGTGCATTCCTGAAAAAACACCTTTGGACCGACCTATCATAATAATTATACTAATGAACACCTATATTCCTTGATAGCAATCTCAACTACAGATAAGTTTTGAAGAAAAATTGTATGAAATCCGAGTTTAAACCTGAATAATTTTGCAACTGTTCTTTGTACATTGATGAATTTTCCTACAGAAGTGGACATACTCATGGTATCATATTTTGAAAAACTCAGGGTGGTCCCAAAGTCACTAACAAAGTTACATTCAGTTACTTATACAGCTTCATGGAACAGCCTGTATAACGAACCTTAACGTGGTGGGCGGTGTTTGGATATCTGTCTCATCTTGTTATTCAGAACCCAAAGCATCATGATAAAATTTTGAAAATTAGAAGAGTTATCATCAAAATTTAAAGATTCATTTTTCCGTAGCTGCAATTTTGGAACGCCCTATAGAACAAACCAGATGTAAGACCTTCGTGAAAATCTGATATATTGTTCTTAAGGTTGGTATAAATATAATATGTGAAAATTAGGAAAATTCACTGGACCCGCTTTTCCTAAGTAAGTGTGCGGGGTCCTTTGTCTGATATTTCCGAAATCGATCAAGGTTTATTGATGTTGTTCCTGATGATAAAAAATAATTGAACCGATATTTGTATATGTTTGTTTACCTTTAGTCCGGTCAATTTAGACAATTGAAATAAAGAAAATTCCGACAAAGCCAAATTTTTGTAGAGACCTTAGGTTTACCACAAGGAATAAAGTCTCAAAAGTCCCCATCAGTCCCATGTGAGCTTAGGGACTTATTCGGGGTCAAAGGTCAAAATTTTAGGTTTTTTGGATTTTTCTCGAAAACGGTAAGTTTTATCGAAAAAGTACCTCGGAGCAAAGTTGTAGATCTTAAAATTCTCTATAAAATTGGTTTCCATGATTTTTTCTCTAAGACCCACTATTTCCCAGATATTGCGCTTGTAAGAATCATGTTCTACATAGTATGCACACATATGCCACGTATATACATATTTAGGTACTCAATCAAGCAAAAATGCCTACTCGTGCCTCTTCTATGTATACATTATACTATTCTAAGAAAATTTACTCTAAAATGACCGCCGGTCCCTTACCGAATCCCCTCTACTTGAACAACATTGAAACGCACAGATAAAGTACTTCCTCTTTTAGCTGTGAGTAGCACTGTGAAAGTTCACGACGAAGAAGTACCAATAGACCCAGTATTATTATTTCAACGTATGAGTGTCACTAAGACTTTTGAGGATGAAATTGAAACATTTTTCGCATATGATTTAGCTCCTTACCCGTTGTCACTCTTCGATGCAGCTGGAATGCGTAAAACAATGAAGTCGGCTCTTTACGATTGCTTTCAATCAGTCAATGCTGAGGTTGATTGTACAAACGCTGCTTACGTTATTGATGGGGGATATCTACTACATCACGTTGTGTGGGACGAGAAGAAACCTTTAACGTAATTTTTGAAAAATATGTTCAGTATTTACGTAGACATTATGGTCATACAGTTACGTTAGTATTTGATGGCTACAGTGACACAACAAAGAACATAAAAGCTGCAGAACAACGTCGTCGTGCTACAAAAACATCCTCAGGTACCGACATAATGTTTGACGAATTTATGACAGTTCCAGTTAATCAACAACATTTTTTTGCAAACATTAATAATAAATCTCGTTTTATTTCTATGTTGAGTAACAAATTAACAGCTGAAAATATTGCCGTGAAACAAGCTCCTAATGACGCCGATGTCCTCATAATTGAAACAGCAATAGAACAATTTAATGCAAGAAATACAGCTATTGTAGTGGGTGAAGATGTTGATTTATTAGTACTACTCACTGCAAGGACTCCATCTGATAAAATTATTTACTTTTTAAAACCTGGGAAGGCGCAGCAACGGACAGAAATATATTCTTCAAAAAGTTTATCAGCTTATCCGAAATGCCAAAACTTTATTTTATTTTTACATGCGATAACCGGATGCGATACTACGTCAGCAATGTTTAGAAGGGGCAAAAATTCAGTATTAAAATTATTTGAAAAAAATGATTTGATTGACTGCGCAAAAGTATTTACAGAAATTAATTCTTCACCTCAAATACTAATTACTAAAGGAATTCGGTTTCTTCTTGCGGTTTATGGAGCTCCAAAAAAATTGATTGCATAGATACGTACAGATATTTAACATTCGTAAAAAATACACGAAACAAAAAGCAAGTACAGCTATCTTGTCTTCCTCCAACATCGGCATCTGCTACTCAACATTTGTTTCGAGTATACTATCAAGTTCAGACATGGCAAGGCAATGAACTGAACCCTGAAGACTGGGGTTGGAAATTGGTAAATAATACTTTGGAACCGATTCGAACTTTACTGCCCCCTGCTCCAGAAAAACTTCTTAACACTATTTTTTGCAATTGCAAGAAAGGTTGTAGTGCCAAATGTGGCTGTAAAAAAGTAGGATTGCAGTGTTCTCCAGCGTGTACCAATTGCCAAGGTGTCTCTTGCTCAAATGTTCAATTAAATACAAGAGAGGAAGATTCATGTGATTTTGATGAAGAGACAACTGATTCATCTTCATTTGAACAATTTCTAAGCGTTCATCAACAGGAAGGAGAAGAAGAAGAAGAACAAGAAGAAATTGAAGAAAACATGATTGTTGAAGTTGAATATGAAGAGTATGAGTCAGATTAAAGTAATAAAAAAAAGTTAGAACGACAGTTAAACTCAGTAACCCATATCAATAATCTTCATACTATTAAATAATTATTGTTCCTGAAAATAACGTCATAAAGGTTCGTGGAATAGGCCTACCGGGGATACCACGTTAAAAAAAATGCGCCGAGTACACTACCTCACAGGTGGTGTGGAAATGTGTGCATATTATGTAGAACTTGATTCTTACAAGCGCAATATCTGGTAAAAAGTGGGTCTTAGAGAAAAAATCATGGGAACCATTTTTATAGAGAATTTTAAGATCTACAACTTTGCTCCGAGGTACTTTTTCGATAAAACTTATCGTTTTCGAGAAAAATCCAAAAAACCTAAAATTTTGACCTTTGACTCCGAATAAGTCGCTAAGCTCACATGGGACTGATGGGGACTTTTGAGACTTTATTCCTTGTGGTAAACCTAAGGTCTCTACAAAAATTTGGCTTTGTCGGAATTTTCTTCATTTGACCACTATTTTTATGTCTAAAATGACCGGACTACTTCTCGAAATTCTAAATAGACAAGTACCCTTGCCTTACCCTGAATAAATGGAAAAACTTTTATTTATAAACACCATATGACTATAACGAAAAATATAAACGATTTGTTTCGTTGTGCAAGTGTGTTGCGATCAAGTAAATTGAGTAAAAATTGTTGTGTACCGGGTGTCCTCAATTCGTTGTCTAGTGGGGGATCTCAGAAACCCGATGAGATAGAACAAAATGTAATGGAGAATAATTGACTACTTCAATTAATTCTACTGGAAAAAGTGCCTGTATAATGTTTTAGTTTCATGTTTATAACTTCATTAATGAAGAAGTTATGAGAACTTTTCATTTGACGCCATTTTCCGATTTTCGCTAATGGCTCAAGAAAGGTTTGACTTAGAGGGTTGCGGTTTTCACCAACTGAAATTTTTTGTTTTAGCTCATCGGGTTCCTGATTCCCTCACTAGACAACGAATTTAGGATACCCGGTACATTTCCAAACAGTGAAAAAGCTAGTAGGTACATACTCACCTGTCTGTATATCATTGCATTCAACACTGCAATACCCATGAAAGGTATGAGGTAAATGAATATGAAATAGCACCAATGTATATAAATGGATTTGTAAGTAGGGTTGTTTCTCAGCTCCGAAGCAGCAGGGCAATAAATATACATCTTCTTCTCTGGCCACCATTCCGCCTGAATCGATGATTCCCAAAACCGAGATAAGTTGTACAGAATAGAAATGCAGATAATACCAACCACATAAAATCGCGCACGTCCATAAGTGCACAACGACCGCACTCTCAAAGGGTGACACACTGCTACAAAGCGTTCTAGAGAGACGAAGAATGTCAAATAAGCTGATGCAGCTTGGGAGATAAGCGCTAAAGGGTACACTACAGGAACTATATGTGGATAAATGACGAAGTAATAATAACATAATGCTCCACTATAAGGATAAATTCCCGGAAGTCCGAACAGTAGTATACTGGTTAGTATAAGCACAGTGTCGATTCTGGCAAGACCAATCAATAGGTAGTTGATGCTAGATCTCATCTGTGGTCTCGACAGGATTATCATAGAAATAACGTTTCCGAATATCCCAAGCACTCCTATGATGTTCAAAAGAAGTCCATTGATGAGGAACCTTAGAAGTTGGAGTTCTTCTGGATCGTCTGTCAGTTCTTTCAAACAGGAATCAAGTTCAGACCATGATGGAGGAAAGACAGATATTGAGCTGTTTGCTATTGAATCGTTGATGGGTAGGTAGTATTCGACATCTGTGCCATTCAACATTATGATGAATCTTTTCGTTCCTCACATTTTAAAACTCATAGTGGATAATCTGGTTGTTTTGTTCGAGTGATATATTTTTCTGATATTGTTCTTTTGGAGCATTCCAAGGGAGGTACCATGCTTTGTCCATGAGGCTCTTCATTGTTTTCTCGGGAAGTATTGTTAGAAATGTTGATCAGTCCAACTGTGCAGGCATCTGAAAGAAAATTGTAGATGAGAAGAGGTGGCTTCAAAGTGGTTATTGTTTTCTTCCAACAAATTAAAAAATGTGTAAGGTTCTTGAATGTAAGTAAGTTTACCTCTATACAGGATATCTGTAAACAAATGCAAGGAACTTTAGCAAATGATTACTCGATGAAAATAAGCAGGGGTAGTTCAGATACATTTTTTTCGAAATCGACCTCCCTCCCAAGATACTTCTTAGAAGACGATTACGAGTTGACAGTTTTAAATTTTTGTACGGCTTCTTAAAAATACTGAGTAAGAAAACTATACATAATATGATACTCTGAGTAGATCTTACTCACACATTTTTTTTGATCTCATACTTTATTATTAGGGGTTGAAAAGAACAACCCCTTATATTTTCGTTCAAAAATTGTTTTCGTGTGATAGATTTTCGAAAAACAAAATTCTCTTATGGTTTCCAATTTAATTCTGGAGGAAAAAAGTCTCTCGCAAAATTTCGATACAGTCGATACTTTTCTCGGAAAAAATAAAAACTTACAAGCAGTTGTGATCACTGTTCATACCATTTCATCGTATAAGTGTTCCATAGAATGAATATTGTACAATATCTATGACCGAAGATACGGATGTTCTATAAATCTTTCTGAAGGTTTAATTACTAATTTCTCGAAAAAAATTATATCCGTAATATTTTAATTTCACAAATATAACTTTCTTTCAATTAATAAGCATAATTGACAAAACCAATTTTGAACATAAACAGTATCTTAGAATATTAATTCTATGGAACATACCTACGAGGAAATGGAATGAACAGTGATCATAACTGCTTGTAAGTTTTTTTTCCGAGAAAAGTATCGACTCTATCAAAATTTTGCGAGAGACTTTTTTTCTCCAGAATTGAATGAAAATCCATAAGAGAATTTTATTTTTCGAAAATCTATTCCACGAAAACAATTTTTGAAGGAAAATAATAAGGGGTTGTTATTTTCAACCCCTAATAATAAAGTTATGGAATCAAAAAAATTGTATGAGTACCATCGACTTAATGAATCATCGCATTCCAAAGGGAGGTCGATTTCGAAAAAAAATGATATGAACTACCCCTTCTTATTTTCATCAAGGAATCATCTCCCAAAGTCCCTCGCATTTTCTTGGGTAGAAAAAATGCAGTAACTTGAAAATCTTTCAATAAGTGGAAAGAGCACAACCAATTAGCAATTAAATTTTTGATTTCAATAAGATTCAACTACCAAAATTCATCAAAATAACAATAAGATCAGTTCGAAAGAGCCTTTGGTGTGTCTTCCTTCTAAAGGCTTCCATAGAAGATATTTATGTATCTTTATTCCAGCTAGTTACCAATAATTCTGATTGACTTTATGAAAGGGACATAACCTTAATCCGATATATGGCATTTCCTTTCACATAGGTACCTATTAAGAATCAAGATGCAACCATTCCAATTTTTTGAATCTACCCTACTCCTAACAAACTATCTGCTTATACATCAAGATGTACCGGGTTTTTCACTATAATTTGACCCCCCCTTTAACTTTGTTACTGAAGGAGATACAAAATAATGTTTCGTAAAAAAGTTTCACGAAATCAACTAAGGTTATTTGGATATGAGTCCAGAAACTGAAATATATACAGGGTGACCAACATATTGATGGCAACTTCATTTTTTCAAATGGAACACCCTGTATATTTTTCCATATTTGGTTAGCTCTTTTCCCCCTGATTTCGAATATGTAACATATGTTGGTCTATCTTTCTTATTCTGAGCACCACAGAGTTTCAAATTTCAATAACCATCTGGCATAGCGTTTTGGAAGTTCGTGAATATTTAAGTTGCCAATTTGATCTTTGGATTGGTAATGGCGCACCCATTTTATGGCCACCAAATAGTCCTGATTTAATACTGTTGGACACGTTTTTATAGCCGTTCCTGAAGGAAAAAATTTACTTCAGCAATAATGACATTGACAATCAATGAAAGCGGAGAATAATATTATTGATATAAATTCAACCAATATTAAACCCATTATTCGGAACTAATCCCGTCACGCACAAAGAATAATGATAATATTGTAATGATTAGAAAAAAATTTTGAAGCTTTAATTTCTGACTTGAATCAGAGCCATAATAATGCTATCAAAAATAGTCTAAACAACTTGAGGCAACTATATGAACTATGTGTATTGAATGAAGGTGGTCATTTTGAGCAATTTCTTTAGTTGATGTTATTCTTATCATACTACCATAGTTTATCATTTTTCATTGGTTAAGTAATTGTTAAGTATTCATTCTAAAATAAAACTTTTAAGTAGATTGTTTGGATATGAAGAATTTCGTAGGTATTTCATATATTTTTTTTATTCGGTGTCATCATTTCAAAACTTTGAAACTCTGAAAATTGAAGAGACACATCCACATACGCATTTAGATAATATATTCGAGATCAGGAGGAAATAGCCTATCAAAAAAAGGAAGAATATACAGGACAGGGGAATTACACCACTCGCCTGACGGCTCGTGGTGCAAAATTCATCTGCGTGTGTTTTGACCTGCATTACCGCTCATCGAATAATATACTATTCTTGATTAATATTGTGTTTTTGGAAACTGACGTTTACAAATGAGAAACAAATAATTTTATTTATACTCCTTATAAAACTTGAAGCAGAAATGTTTGAACGTACCCAGATTCAATTCCCTGCGACAAAAAATTATTTTCAGCTTCCTTGAGTTACTTCAAGTTACCCAAAAAGGGCTCGAAAGCTAAAACTTCAGTTTTCAGCAGTATGTAGGTACTCAATTATTCATCGATTTAAATATACAAAAAAGAATGTTTAAAGCTCATATTCATAGTTCGTTGAGGGTGAGTAAGAGTTTATATCGCCCTTATGAATACTAGCCTTAAAGGTCATCCCAACTCTCACTCACCCTCAGGGGCGAACTATGAATAGTGCCCTTAAGCTTTTGTCTAAGTTTGAAAACTTTTGCGGTTCTTGAGCTGCAATAGTCATAGAAAAAAGATAGTTTATCGAAGTATTTTTATTGAAATCGACCTTCGAAGGTGAATAACAACAAAAACAATCAAGTACCTTTTTTCTATGACTTTTGTAGCTGAGGACCCTGCAAAGTTTGTAAACGTAGCCTAAAGATAAAAACTTTTGTATTTCTAAATCTAAAATGAATATTTGAGTACATCTTTCTGAAAATTGAAGTTCTAGCTTTCCAGCCTTTTTAGGTAACTTGAAGTAACTTCAGGAAGGTGAATATTTGTTTTATTGAAACAACATTCGACTATCATGTTGAAAATATAAAAACTGCAAAATACTAACTACATAGAGCAGCATATATTACAGAAAAATACAAAAAATCATAACACGAAAACCACAAAAATCGCATAAGTTACATGAGGTATTTTTAGATAGCCACAGTCTGAGGAATATAAAAAAAATATTGACGTCAATCTGCCGGCCACCCTGTATTATTCTCTATTTCAATCAGTGGAGCAACTAATTTTGGGAAAAAGGAAAATTCTGATGAAGATATACTTTCTGTGTGAAGGCATCTTTCTTTTTGAGCATATAAACCGGCATCAAAAGGATAGGAGAATAATTGCTTCATGAATGTTCCATCCTCAGATTATCATTTCTGTGGCTTTATTTTTCACAATGCCCCTATCATAAATCCTACCTCTAAATGACAATGAACAACGCTAAATGGAGCTTTTTCTATGCGCTTTGTGATATTTCGGCGTTTTTAGAAGATCGTATTTACCAGTAGCCTGCCATGGTACATAAATTTTAACAAAATAATTGCATAACCTTCATTAGAGCAGGCGAAAGTTTTAATTTCTCTTCTTTGAGTTCCATCCTCCTCTTCATTTTGTCCTTATGTCTGTAATTTTCATATTCTGAGTCGCATATGGTCTCAAATTATGAGTTCCAATTCTCTGATGAATAATTCGACATAAAAAGTAATTATGTACGGCAGCTCGTAAACATAGCAATTTTCGAATGATGTGAACTTTCAGGATAGCAGCGAGGTTTGAATATGTCAGCAAATTCAGTCAAGATAGGTTCAATTCTGCAGAGCTATCAGTTTTTTGGTGCACTTGATGCTTAGGAAATATGTGTACGAAAACGAATTCGTCAAGCTTGTTCACTAGGAAAATTATTTGGTCATTTTTGATTCGGAAAAACCAAAGTATTATTTATATTGTTCTTGATCGTGAATTCTCAATCAATGAGGAATGATATATATCGAAACGAAAAAGATAAATGAACTCTAAATTTAATTCATATTTCATATTTCCGTAGAATTATCAGTTTTTCCTGGATTTCAATTATGAATCGGCCAAAACTTGATATTCTGATGATGGTACGTATCTGAACGAAAAGAATAGATAAATTCAAAATTTCATTCATATAGGGTTTTCCAAAAACAGGTGTTATTTCGATATTCAAAGAAAAGTGCCATTTTTCAGTATAAATGATCGGATGTTTATTTCATTATAAAGAAGAAGCTATGCCGTTAATAGTGGAAAATGACATCAGGCAAATGACCACCACCACCACGCTTACAGGACCATATCCTTTTAATGAAATTTTCCATACTCAAATCGCAAAGTGGCTGCCCTATGTCCTCGATAGCCTCACGAATTCCATCTTTAAGGTCTTGAATCGACGCTGGGCTATTGGCGTAGAACTTCTCTTTCACGTGGTCCCAAAGGAAGAAGTTGTGTTTAATCACAAGATCTCGGTGGCCAATTGTGATCACCTCTTCGAGAGATAACACGGTCCGGAAACTTTTCTTGCAAAAGATCAACGGTTCTTGTATTAACTATGGACTTTATAAGCCTTAAGATCCAAATCTTTATGCAAAATACGGTGTAATGACGTTTGTGGAATGCCTAATTCCAAAGAACGACGAGGAATGGACAAACATGGTTTTTTTTAACACTTTCGGCTACAGCAGCAATATTCTCGGCTGTTCTTGAGTGACGTGCACGGATTTTATTCTTCACATCACTTTTAATTGCGGAACGAGAAGGTGCTTCACGAGTCACGATGACCCAAAAATGTTCGAGTTTTACAAACCGTCTCTGCCAAATTTTCACCATTTTTATAGTGAATTTCATTAACTTTAATACTTTCTTGAAGCGTGTATCTTTCCGTCTTTATTAATGGCGTATTTTCTACTTGTCAAATGTCAAAAAATGAGTATTAGTTTTTCCAGGTTTTTAATAGTGAGTTGACCAAAGTTCGATATTTCGATGATGGTTCGAGTAATTCAAACTCACCTGGATGATATTTCATGACGTTTGTGTCGTTGATATTAATTATATCAATTTTCATGGCCGAAAACATCAACAAGTTGAAAGCTTTTGAACGCTTGCCCATATTGGAAAAACGATAATTCAACTTGGAATACCCTGAGAGTAATTTTTTCTTCCTCTCAGTGTAGGAATTCAACTCTTAGGTTCAAATCCTAAACCTATCTTAGAAGTTTTCTTCCAGGATACACGAAATTTTCTGATTCGAATAACAATGTTGAATTGAAGAATGAACGAAATGAGATCAATAGTTCCCATGATGATAAAAAGTGAATACTGGGTTTTCTTCTGTGGACATGCACGCAAATGCTTTTGAATTCACGCCAGGACATTGTTCAATAGTTTAACTCAATTAATCGTTAATTTGGTGTTTTCCTTTCTCAATATTCTAAACTAAAATGGCTTTCGATTTCATGCCAATCAGTTGATTCAAAATAAACAAAAATACACATTTTACGAGTCAAAACTATGTCCATGCGGTAAAAGGACTTATTTGAAGGGGGAGTCATGAGGGTCACGATAACCCCTTTCTTGGGACTGGTTTGAACTTCTGAAAAATTCTCCAATTTTCAAAAAATTCGTGGATCCTCAAAAAGGCCGTTCACGAAAATCACCTGACCCCCCAAAATCAAAAGCTGGAATCGCCTTTGATGCGGTGGTTGATGAGCTTTCATATCTATATGATTTCCTCATGACGGAACACACCAACAAAGGGAATGCTAATAGATTTAACCACAGAACACATAACTCCTAACTAAATCCTTGAAGTAGAGTTCTCTCATAGTTTGAAACTTCGGAAGATGATTAATTAATAGTGAGGGGCAATAGAGTTCTTCGATTATCAAAAGTTCTCACGTAGAGAACTAGAACTGGTTTTAAGGACCTTCTTGGTCAGAGAGTTATTTATACGAATTTCGAATGGATTTCTAACGATATGAGTGATTCTTCATCTAAACTTATGCAATTTTCGTATCAAAATTGAAACTTATTTTTCGTACTTAATGCTTTTTCGACTTTGTACTGTTTTTGCGCGGTTGTTCCTAGGGGCATCTACAGGTTGCCATATCTTTGCCGTAATGTCTGTAATTTTCAAGCTTTGAGCTGAGACTGATCCCACACGGCCCGTTTAGACTCAATGATGACTAGAGACCGGATTATATGCAACATAAAAACGTTGTTATATGCATACAAATATGCATGAAAAACGCTTGAAATATGCTCGAAAATAGGCAAAATATGCAGAATATGCAATATTGAATAATCAATTTTCGGAACTCAAAAAAAAAGAAAAGTAATTTATATTTCAAAATGAACTGTGGATATCATGGTATTAAAATTTAATTTGATGTTTTTGTAAAAAATTAAAAAGGGTTCGGAATGTACAATTGTTAAATTTTGCCTTCGATCATTTCGAATATTTTTGTATGTGGAAAAGGTTCGCTCCACATCCACGAACGAAACTGGGGAGGGTTAGAACTTTGGTGCTATGATCTCCCTTATAGTTTCAGGTAAAACTTCTGCCGTCCCATTAATAAAACTTTCGATAAGAGACAAATCTTTGAAACCTAGATTTCCTTTCAACATCCCTTCAAACTGTTCTTGAAGTTTATTTGGAAATGTCAATGGCAACGTGGAGTTCATTAGGAGTATTTTACTCATTATTTGAATACTTTCGAAGCGCTCGGCTGCTAATAGGTACTGCGTTCCGGAATGCGATGAAAGTGATTTGCAAATCTGACAAAAGTCACAATTATGGTATTATTACTCAATAGACCTCATATTTTATGGAATCTGGTCGTATTCAGCATTTCGGAACGCAGGGCGAAAATATATACTGAAAATATGCATCATAACTGGATTTTAGCCAAAATATGCAAATACCGCTGAAGATATCTTAAATATGAAAAAGCATATGCAAATATGTAAATGCATATAATCCGGTCTCTACTGATGAAGAATCCGTGGTAAAGAGTGATTCTGCCCGGAGTGCCCGGCCCTAGAAACGATAACTTCACCTCTGAAATGGATGAAGCTACACGGCTTTGAAACTTGGAGGGTACGGTCAATTCCCGAGTGCAGCGGTTAAGTTTTTTACCCATAGTGGAAAATACGGAGATGAGAAGTTTGATGAATTTTCTTCTCAAAAGTATATGAAATAATCGGCAAAATATAATATATAATTGATAGACATCATAAATATCTACGAAAAAGATGTTGAACTTTCGCTAAACTACACCTTTTCAAATTGCAATTGAGAACACGTAAACTGTAATTCAAAAATGCAAATTGAATTTCAGAAGATCCAAATTGTGATTCAGAAAAGTGAGTTGATATGCAGAATAGGGAATTCGAATTTCAGAATAAAAACTTCATATTGTATTATTATATTCAGAAACGATAATTTGACATCCAGAATAGTAAAATAAAATTCAAAAATAGGAAAGTGTTATTCTGGAAAAAAATTTCAATTTACAAATAGAAAATTGTTATTCAGATATGTTTGAATATATTCCAGAATCAGTAAGTATGTACGATTAGTAATGCTTACCTAATGTTATGAAAGTAATTCAAATTGAGACCAAGGTGAGGGGTTCAATTATTGACACCCTGATAGTGATTGACACTATGCACATATTTATTTGCATTCTAAGTTTTTTTTTATCTCTCTCTACCTATTTCAGAATGTTTTATTACTATTTAGGCCAAGTTCAATTTCCTCAGGTTATCCACTGAATACGGCAGCATCAGATATTTGGCGTGAGATTTTGCATTAGTGTCAATAAGTATATACGTTAGAGTTTCTTAAGGATAGCGGCTGCATATAATTGCGTATATTTTCCGATTTTTTTATAATTCATATTCGTTAGTAGTTTTCTATTGTTTGGAAGGTCCCAAGGAATATTTTGTTGATGTAAGTAAAAAAGTAAACCTTTCAATGATTAATATATTAAGTTTAATCTATATGTCAATATTCCTACCGATAGAAAACTTACAACGAAGATTAGAAAGAACAAAATCGGAAAATATACGTAATTATGTACAGTCGCTATCCTTAAGTAAACATATACACTTATTGATACTACTGCAAAATCTCGCGCCAAATATCTAATGATGCCGTTTTCAGAATGATTACCTCAAATAGAATAAAACATTCTGAAATATGAGTACACAAATGAAAAACCCTAGATAGCACCAATAGTTTATTACATCGGTATATGTGAACATCACTAATACTCTATGTTATTTCTTTGTTTATATGGAATAAAATTTTCTGAACCTTCTTTCTCCATTATTTTTAGTATGAATGTCTCAGTGATCCATATAACGAAAATGTATGATGATATTACGCCAATGATTATCATACTGGGTGACAATTACTATCGAAGTATGTAAATGACTATCAAATATGTAATTTCAACGGAATTGTTGACTCCTCGAATATTCAATCGATATTCAGTGAAAGTTTGAAGATAATACCAAAATAGCAACATTCAACTATAGTTCCGTAATAATAACCATTGTGTTACAGTAAAATAAGGAACCGAATTCACCTACTGAAAGTATTCATGCTTTTAAGGTGTCAACCACTATAGCCTTTATCCTAGATTTCATTCAGAGTGGGTGGCGTACAATAATAATAATTTTTTTCTCGTGGACATTGTCGAAGTACGTACTTAGGTACTTCAAAATAATATGTACTCTGTTTACTACCCATGTGATATATTTTCTGAAATTGAATTGTTGAATTATAAACACAATTCAGTCAGGTTTGAATAATCTGAAATTTAATTTCAAGTATACCTACAAGAAACATCCAATATTCGAGAAATATTAATGCTAATTTGGGGGTTTTCAGTTCTGTTTATTTTCCATCATACTGCTAGCCATCATACTTCCGACCACCGAATGGTATCATAGAACATTTGAGGCAGTTTCTGAACGTATAACTTCCATACGTTTGGGGATTTTTCAGTACTTCTGGGAGCCACTTTTACCAGTTGGCTTTCAGACGATCCTACATAAATTTAGCGAGAAGCAGTCCCAACTGGAGTTGCACGTTTTCGGTAAATCGCCTTTTTATAGCGTCTCCAAAGTTACCATTCCGCTTTCCTGATGAATAATTGAAACGTACAAGAAGCCTGAAATTTTTCTAGGAATAAATCTATCACCACATTTTTTCTTCGGGTAGGTAGATAAGTAGTTCGAATACATCTTTGTGCCTTAGTTCATATCTGCGTTGAGTAATTTATATTATTTGGGTAAACATCAGAAATGATTAGTTATTCAATCAAAACTATCAGCATAAAGTATATTTTAGGCTCTAAATAAAAAAATTAGGAGAAGCCTTGAGCAGGTGTATCTGAGTGTTCATTGGTGAAAGCATAAGGCAATAATCTCAAAATATTGTATAGGACTTGAGATTCATACTAAATATATGAATACAAAATGTCAGGACGATCGAAATTATATTTTAGATATTATTCAAAATATGAAATATGTAGAAAATCGATAATTAAATTCTCAAAATTTAATGGTCCCCATTTCACAATCCTCTGTAAATTAGCATGATTATTCACTTCGTTAATGTAGATGCTCAAACTCGATTTCATTTGTATAGAAATATTAGAATTTTTTTGCAGGGTACGATAGACTTTTCTATGGTTGTTTAAACGCAACTCTCACAAATTTTTGCGTACTGCTTTGAATTGGTATCGAACATTTTACTGTTAAATTTCAGCTCGACTGAATCGACAAATTGTGAATTTACAGAAAAATTGTTAATTAAGAAAAAAATAATTCTATGATTCGGATTATGCGATCCTCCCGAAATTTTGCATAAACATTCAGTATAAGATTCTTCATCCTTAAAACGAGTTTCACTTGTAGTGGGACGATAAGGATTTTTATTTTCAATATTCTGATTGAATTTCTGTTAACACTATGACCACAAAATTTTCTGTGATGTTTCTTATGAGTAGAAACACCCTGTACGATTTTGCTGGTTAGCGAACAGTCGTCTGTCTGTGGACTCCATTGCTCGAGAGTAAAGTGGTTATCTGAAATTATTCTTACACAATTATATCAGATATTGAGACATTTTTTGAACATTCATGTTGTTTCTCATTTTTAGTATATACCGAAGATTTATGTCTTGCTTAATATAAATCTGCGAACTGTGAGTTTAGTCATGTTTCTTGTATGAATGTATGCTGTGATTTATTCTTTTTCGGTGGCTCCTGAAGAAGTTTAAAATTACTTAACGAAATATATATAGAGCTTTAGAGCAATTGATTTTTCTGACATCTGCCGGAAAGTCGAAAAAAACCCTTAACTTTTGGTTATACTCATAAGACGACTAGTTATCCTCATTATAGATATATGTATATATTTGAGCGCTCGTTCGAATCCGTGGTTGAATTCAATTTTGTCCGTGGGGCCGTACAGCCCTCCGGCCGTAAAGGCGATAACTTTCAAAGGAATCGTCCAAGAGGCTTAAGGTTTTCAGGGTGAGTTTGGTTCCCAAATGCCGCGGTTGAGTTCGTTAACCAGCCAAATCGTACATGGTACGTACAGGTACATAAAATCAATGTCTCAGATGAAACGAAACTAATCGAAATGAAAATTTAGCGGCAATATTCAAGATGCTCATAATAAGCCTCATGCAAAATTTTGTGGCCATAAGATCAACAGAACCATAGAAAATTCCATTGGTATATTTTTATTTATTACTTCGGGACACAAACGAGACGAGCCCACAACAGTGTCCACATTACAATGTATATAAAATAAAGAAAGCAAGTATATGTAACTTATAAAAATATCAGATTCAAGAAAACAGGAAAGCGATACAAAATCCTAAAATTTAAGTTAATCAATATGCTATGCCCATACTACTCTGAGCGATTTCAACCAGCCAGCATCACGGGTTTGATTACAACGGCTAAAATAAAACATGAGTGCAGATCCAATTCTTGAGGCAGAGTTGGAAAATAAATCAATATTTGTGACTCTTGACAAAACATTGTAAGTTTTCATTGATCTATGGATAGGAGAATTCACACAGTAGTAAGAGCTAACGGAATAAGTGAAAAATGTGTCTGTGTGTCGTGTGTTATACGAGGGGACAAGTAACCTGATATACTGAGACATATGGATACAATCAATTTTATTGTTCAACAATTTGAGGGTAAAAATTACATCGGTAAACTTTCTTGCGCTGTTCAAGAAGAACCAGATTTAACCTACGATAGACCTCCGACGTATTTGAGATCGACGGAAAGAATCGTTACTGACAGTGCCTCACAAACTTCCTTTGAACACCCTCCAGTCTATCAACGTAAATTCTGTAGTGCGGATTCCACACAACCAATCCGAAACCCGAAAGACCATAAACATAGGCCAAGAAAATGGTACGAGCTACATCCACACTCTTGAATCTTGAATTCAAAAGTTGTTCGAAATATGAACCCGAGCATTCTCTTCGCTCTCTTCTAGATATCATAAATATGTTGATCAAACAACAGCTTAGAGTCTAATGTAATACCCAAATCCTTAACAGAGCTAACATAAGAAATCTCTTGACCGAGAATTCTATATGGAGCAGGCAGGGCGATAGAAGGTTTTCTGGTAAATGTGATGTATTTACACTTGGACAAGTTGAAAAGAAGAATCCTTGAATTTTCATAACAAGATATTCGCTTCAAGTGAAATCTTGTTTGTGAGTGAAGATTGATATACTGAATGTATATGCAAAATTTCAAGAGGATCGCATCATCAGAACCATATAATTTAATTTTTTATTCATTGATTTTTACAATAATTCAATTTTTGAATAATTTATCCATATAATATAATTCTGAGATTTTGCATTCATATACTGAGCATGAATCCCAAGCCCTATATACAAAATTTTGAGGTAGTAGCTTTATTGTTCCACCAATGAACGAGCTCTCAAAATCACCTGCTCAGGACTTTTCTTGAATTTTTGTTTCACTGCACTTGCTGCAACATGATAAATACCTATATTTCAACAAACTGAAAATGCCTTTTATCTAGGTAGTATTCGGTTCCTTCCAGTTTTTAGAGGTGAGAAAAACTAGTTTGATTCGAGATTTCAGTCTTTGAGAGTGCCAAATTATTGAGTGAAAGAGATTTTCCATGGAGTTCCCCCCAGATATGCCATTTCATATGTTATTTTCAGACATAGGCTTCAGATCCCGACAATGTTGTAACGCAAAGCCGGGTAATGGTTTCCCCAAAATCTGAATAAATGATGGAATTTGAGTCTCGTCGCGTACACCCATTTGCACCCCTTATCTTCGTGCACTTCCACCATATTTATTTTTAGGATACTCCACGCAAATGCGATTTCACGAAAGGCAGAATCCAGCCAGTGAAAATCGAGTTAGACATTCACATGGTGTGATTCTCCTACTCGTACAATTTGAACAATAGATTCTTCTCACTGAATAATATTTTTCTTTCGGATTCGGTTGAGGTGTGAAGCTATCCACATTTGAAGGTATTTGAAGTGTTTCAAATAAAAGTGATTCATTCCCTAGGAAAGATATAAACTGAAAAAATTGAGGTTTGTTAAGTAATCACGAAGTGAATTAAGGGCCTCAAACCATAGGCGAGTGGCCCAAATTACCGAGCGAATAACAGCCATTATACGCGAATCGCATACTATACTTTATCCACGACAACTGAATATTTTTTGAAGATTTTAGCATTTGACGACCGGGCCGTGACGAGACCCAACCATTGCAAGTGTGGAAAAAGTCAAGTTGACACATGAGAAATTTGTGGAGAACTTGTCATCAAAGATTATATAGTATACTCTATAATCTATGCTTGTCATTGTATATTTCGTTATCAAAATGAGGGCTACCGTTTTTTTCCTCACTAGTTGGCGCCTCTGTTGCGTGAGGTCCTGTCAAAGTTCATTGTACTGTCATTGATTTATTATTATTATAACAAATTCTTATTTATTAGTGTTCGGTGTTATTAGTCGTGTGAAAAATGTGTACATTCGATTCCTATATCATAATCCTTGATTACTGTACAATATCGAGCATGCCGCAGGGTTGTGCAGTTCCGTATTGTTCAGAAAAAAAAGGGAGGACTTAAGTTTCCGAATGAAGACTATCCTAAAGCAGTTGATGTAACCCCTTCGAAACATTCACAAATTTGTGAAAAACATTTTAACCCTGATGATAATACGTGACCTAACGATCCTAATAGAGAAAACCGTGAGTACCTAAAAATCTTTTACATTATGTTGCTTCAGACACTTTACTTTTACAATTGAATAAATGAAGTTATAGGTACATAGTTGTATACTTATAATATACTGTTGAAAATTTTTCAGCGATTCCTAAATTGAAACTGAAAGCAATACCTAGCCAATTTTCTGGGTATCAGGAAAGTGAGGAGAGATATGAATAAAATACTAGTAGAGATGCAGAAAGAAATTTGAAAATGCAAGAATCAGTTCAACTATAAAGGAAAATCAATATATACCTAGTGAAGAGAGCTCAACTGATACTGCTTTTTTGTCTAAACTTGAGATGAACAAAAACATACTTCGAATTGAAAATCTGATTGGTACAATTTTACTCTGGATTTAAAAACCATAATCATTTTATGTTTGTTATCAATCAACTCACTAGCTCGAGGAAAACATTTACTGTTAAAATATATTTCAAGGACCTGTGTACATAAATGAATTACCGTACTTTTAAATGAAAGTCATCATCAAATATACTTCTCATTGATCTTTGAGTTTTTCTTTTTCGTACGTACTGTTTTTTCAAGTGAATATATAGAAATATATTCACTTATAATGATAGATGAAAGGATTGTGTGAGGATTTATTATTCTACTACAACTTTTAACACATTTCAGCTATCACAGGTATCCTGTAAGTATGTTAAAAAGCAATTACTCTTGATATAATAAGCTACTTCTGCAAAGAACTTATTTGAAATCATTATAATGCGTTTCCACTAGAATTGTCATTCCTATTATAGTATTTGGGTCTGTAAAAAGAAAAACCATAACTATAAACTCAATAAATAAGCATACTTTCCACAAGAAATTCGTATTGAAACTCTGAACAAACTCACCTTTGAATTAGCTTTCCTTTTAGCCCGCTCAATTTGGCACCTATCTTTTTTAACCCCCAGTGATATTCATTGATCCTTAATTCAAATTTGCTGTTATTAATCTCAATATGTATGTGAAACTCCTCACATCGGCGTAAAGATTGAAAAAAAAACAATACAGATTCACAATTAAGTTTAGATATTTGACAATTCAAATTATCGTGGACCTCACGCAACACTAGCGCCTCTAGCGGAAAATTCATACGCGGTAGCCCTCATTTCTTTGATTGATGTAATAAGAGTAGTTTTGTCCCTCGATTGGCAAGCTAAAATTAACCATATTTGTAGGTAATAACACTTAAGAATACTGAAGAAATCAATTCAAAGGATATAATAGGTATTGAAGGTAAATCTATGAGGCATCTAACTGCACTTCATTCATTTACTACTAGATTTATGGGTTTATCTTATGACCGAGCAAACAGAGATGTAGTGGGTGGGTGTTATGGAATAATCGTGAATAAAATATCATTATGTAGCCTTATTCATCTCATTTTACTTTTATTTGAGTTTTATTTTTTGCACGAATAGAAGGTGACAATATCTGAAGCAGAAAAACCTCTGGGATTTCTTTACAATCTGTTATGTTTCTCTAGCATCAGATTAAAAACGTTGTAACGTAAAATCGAATAAATTTCACCCACAACTGAATTGGAAATCCGTTCCAAACAAGCATTTGTCCCTATTACCCCAATCCCCACATAAGTTTTTTTACAAAGTTCCACCGGAATGCGACTTCTCGACAACAGGACGAGCCAATGAAAATCGAATCTGACGTATAGGTTCATTTTCACTATTTCCAAATTTCGGTTTAATGTCTCATCAACCTCCTCGAACAGAAAAACGTAATCGAAATAACCCTGTCTGTATGACTTTCCCACCCTTACACTTTCTGCATTGGTGGCCAATGACAAGATACTTTCCGTGTCCTCAAGGTCTAGTCTTACAAGCTGCTACCTAGGACGACAATGTCCTGTGAGAATGTGAATTGAGCCTTTGGAGAGTCTCATCAGGGTATATTTGTCAGCATTCAAATTCCCGAGGTTTCTTTCGGAGTGCTCCAGGCTTGTAAGACCTTGCCACAGTGACTCCTGCTTCCTCGATTTTTTGGGAAAGATTCTTTTCTATTATAGGTATGCCACAAAATTATTCAGGCCCCGTATTCTGAACAAGTGATCTTTCAAAGCGTATACGAACTTAATTACGCGAGTCCCTCTTCTACTTGCAAAAATTCACACCGCGCAATGAAGTTTGTATTCGCTTTGAAAGATCACTTGTCGAGAATACGGCACCTGGTCTTGAAGAAGGGATGAGAATGCCTTTCTTGCGAGATTATTAGTCCCCCTAATTTTCGAGAGTCAAGGATATTACATTATTTCAGCTGTTTCATTCAATTTGCCTAAGAACTCAAAAATCATATTTGAACTAATTTTGTTCCTTCTTAGCTTCAACTGAGCTCATTTTCCTATTGCGTCTATTCACGTTTGAAATACGCTTGAATAAGAACCTAATTTTTTTGGATAGGTATACCCGCTTGTGTTCCCGATCTGTCTGGTTAATCGTTCGAAAAACAGTAGTATGTAGATTTATTTATTTAATTTTTCATCTGTTTTCTGATTAACTTTTTGCACTAGTAGAAGGTGACAATATCCAAACCCTAAAAAACCTTAGAGATTTTCTTACAATCTGTCATCGAAATCAGGTTAAACTGATCTTCCCTTTGCCTTTATTTACCCTAAGAATGAGCTTGAAAAAGAACCTAATAACTCCGAATACCCCCGTTCCTGCTCCGTATCTGTCGCAAAGCAAACATTCCAAAACATGTGTATAACCTAACTTATCTGCTTTCCCAGAGTATCAGGTGACTCCAACAATATCCACACCCGAAAAACCTCAGAGATTTCCGTACAATCTGTTATGTTTCTCCAGAATCAGATGAAAAACGTTATAACGTAAAATCGAATAAATTTAGCCATAACTGAATTGGAAATAAGACCCAAACACGCATTTGCTTCTATTACCCTAGAAAGCTTCACTGCCCACCTAAGTATTTTCACAGAATTCCATCGTAATGCGACTTCTAGACAACAGGAACAAGCCAAGGAATATCGAATCTGACGTATATGTTCATTTTCACTATTTCCAAATTTCGGTTTTATGTCCCATCAACCTCTTCGAACAGAAGAACGTACTGGAAATCAGGTTGAACTGATCGCATTTTCTTTTTGCCTTTATTTACCCTACGAATGCGTTTGAATAAGAAAGTTACAACTCCGAATACCCCCGCATCTGTCGGTGAGCAATTCCAAAACATGTGTATAGCCTAATTTATATGCTTTTCCATTTTATTTTTCACGAGTATAAGGTGACATCAACAATATCCACCCCCGCAAAACCTCAGAGATTTCTGTACAATCTGTCATGTTTCTCCTACATCAACGTTATATCGTAAAATCGAATAAATTTACCCATAACTGAATTGGAAATCCGCCCCAAAGACGCATTTGGTCCCATTACCCTTGAGAGCTTCAAATCCTGCATAGGTATTTTCACAAAATTCCTCCTTAATGCGACTTCGCGACAACAGGAACTAGCCAATGAAAATCGGATCTGACGTATAGGTTCACTTTCACGATTTCCAAATTTCGGTTTGATGTCCCATCAACCTTCACGAACAGAAAAACGTAATCGAAATCACCATTTATGACTTTCCCATCCAAACACATTTTGCGAGGTTTAGTGTCACAAGCTACCACCTTGGACGACAATGTCCCGTGAAATGTGAAGTGTGCCTTTGGGGAGTCTCATAAGGCTTTATTTGTCATCATTCAAATTCCCGAGGAATCTTTCGGAGTGCTCAAGACCTGAAAGACCTTGCCACATTGACTGCTCCTTCTTCGAGAAAAAATTTTTTGAAAGGACTCTTTTCTATTATATGGCACAAAACTGTTTTGGTTCTGAAGAAAGAGATGAAAACGCCTTCCTGGTGAGATTGTTTTCATTCTGATTCCCGAGAGTCTAGGAGATGTCTTTATTTCGACTGTTTGATTCAATTTTCCTAAGCACTCATCAACCATATTGCTGGAAGCATAGCCGCTTGGCAGTCTATGTGTATTGTCAAATGTTGCATTTCTGGAAGTTCCTTCTTAGCTTGAACTGAGCGCATTTTCCTATGAAGTATATGTACATACGTTTGAAATACGCGTGATATGAATAAGAAACTTACGAATTCGGATAGTCACGCTTCTGTTTCAAATCTGTCAAAAAGCCATCGTTCAAAACATTTTATATAGAAGCCTTCTTCATCTGATATATTTTTATTTCCACAACAGTTTCACTTTTTGCTCGAATACCCACTATGTGACATGAACAATGTCGACACCCGAAAAACCTCAGAGATTTCCTTATAATCTGTCTCTCCACCATCAGATGAAAAACGTTATAACCTAAAATGGAATAAATTTACCCAGAACTGAATTGGAAATCCGCCCCAAACACGCATTTGCTCCCATTACCCTTGAGGGCTTCACTCCCTGCATAGGTATTTTCACAAAATTCCTCCCTAATGTGACTTCGCGACAACAGGAACGAGCCAATGAAAATCGGATCTGACGTATAGGTTCACATTCACGATTTCAAAATTTCGGTTTGATGTCCCATCAATCTCCTCGAAATGAAAAACGTGATTGAAATCACCCTTTATGACTTTCGCAACCAAATCACTATTTGCGTTGGAGGCCGATGACGAGATATTTTCTGTGTCTGCAAGTCTAGTCTTACAAGCTGGGACGACAATGTCCTGTGAGAATGTGAAGTGAGCGTTTGGAGAGTCTCATCAGGGTATATTTGTCAGCAATCGAATTCCCGAGGAATCTTTCGAAGTGCTCCAGGCCTATAAGACCTTTTCATAGTGACTCCTCCTTCCTCGAGAAAATTTTTTTGGAAATTTTTTTTTCTATTATAGGTATGCCATAACATTGTTCTGGTCTTAAAGAAGGATTTATTAGCTGCAAGTAACAGAGATGAGAACGCCTTTCTGACGAGATTATTAGCCCCCCTAATTTTGGAGAGTCAAGGAAATTCCATTATTTCGGCTGTTCCATTCAATTTGTCTAAGAACTCAAAACCAAAAAATTATATTTGAACTAATATTGTTCCTTCCTAACTTTAACTGAGCTCATTTTTCTATTGAGTGTATTTGCGTTTGAAATACCTACGCTCGAATGAGAACCTAATGTTTTTGGATATACCCGCTTCTGTTCCTGATCTCTCTTGTTTCAATCGTAGCTTTTGTAGCTTTTTTTATTTAATTTTTCATCTTTTTCTCAATTCACTTTTTGCACTTGTATAAGGTGATAATATCCACACCCGAAAAACCTCAGAGATTTTCTTACTATAGGCCCGTTTTGACATTTTGGCAATTGACTTTGTATGTGCCGAGAATTGTGAGGGTCGCTTTCTGTAGCAAGTATTAAATAACCCCCCCCCCCTGGCTACGCCCTTGAGCAATAGCCTTCCTTTTTCTCGAATTCATGTTCACCACACTGTCCACTTACGGGTATTCGAATCAACTGACTGGTATTTATAAGAGAGCACGGAACGTGGAGTTTCCGCCACAGCGGAAATTCCACGCTCCACTCCAAAACTGTTGTATTTTGCATTCACACGGAGAGTTTTGGAGCGTACAGTAAAATCTGCCGCATCGATGCGCGATCCAAAAGTGTTGCTCCATTTGACGACCACGCATCAATCCTCACGCTCCTGGAACGCCGTTCCGGAGTGCCGCATCGGTGCGACGCTACAGGAGCGTCGGTTCGGAGTGTACGTGTAAACGGGGCTAATCTGTCATGTTGGTCTAACATCAGATGAAAAACGTTACAAAGTAAAATCTAATAAATTTACTCATAACTGAACTGGAAATCCGTCCCAAACACGCATTTTCTAGAACAGAAAAACGTTATCGAAATCAGGTTGAACTGATTGCATTTCTCTTTTGCCTTTATTCACCCTAAGAATGCACTTGAATAAAAACCTAACAACTCCGAATACCCCCGCTTCTGTTCCGTATCTGTCGCTTAGCAATCATTCCGAAACATGTGTATAGTCTAATTTATCTGCTTTTCCATTTTATTTCGAATATAAGGTGACATCAACAATATCCACACCCGAAAAACCTTAGAGATTTTCGTTCAATCTGTCATGTTTCTCGAACATCAGATGAAAAACGTTATAACGTAAAATCGAATAAATTTACCCAGAACTGAATTGGAAATCCGCCCCAAACACGCATTTGCTCCCATTACCCTTGAGAGCTTCACTCCCTGCATAGGTATTTTCACAAAATTCCTCCCTAATGTGACTTCGCGACAACAGGAATGAGCCAATGAAAATCGGATCTGACGTATAGGTTCACTTTCACGATTTCCAAATTTCGGTTTGATGTCCCATCAACCTCCTCGAACAGAAAAACGTAATCGAAATCAGCCGTAAACTCACCCCGAGATTGAGTCCTTTGCATATCTCATGACACGAGAAATTGGGCCCATTTCTTCGACACATGACGCAAGAAATGGGCTGAAATGAGCCGGCTTGTTTCTCAGCCAATTCGAATATCCCGATTTGAACAGGAATCGATTCCAGATGAATTCGTCGCGCTCATGTACAGGGAGGATAGAATTGGTGATCCCTGAACTACAACTTTTTAACCCTATGAGATTGAAAAGAATGACTGCGGTCATCTTTTTTCGAGAAACTCATTTTGCCGTAAACTGATTGGTCTATTGTCCTTTGTTTTCCAGTTTCGAGTTTCGAGCCAAAATAGACATTTGGGCAATTTTTATTTTGTTCATCATCTTAGTTTCTGTTTGTGTTATAAACTTGAAACGAAAACATAATACAGAAACTTTTTTGATAGGAATCCAGTAGTTCAATAAAATTTTTGCTGGGAGGGTTTCCTTCCTGATTTATTAGAAGAAATTGTGTTTTTATAACAATAATAAACTACTTAAAAATAATCACCTTCTTCTTCTCGTTTGATGAATATATAACATGTCATATATCACTCTTAGAACAGTTTTGGGGGCGAGGGTTGGCCTTGGCCCCCCTTAACACTTTATAGGGCAAGTGGGACTTGGAGTATTATCCTGAAATTTTGTGGAAATATTGTGGAAGGTCTCTAGTTATCCAAACTGTATTTTTCGATATAGCCCCAAACTCAAAATTTTCGGTGTGACATATTTGTCCCAGTGACCGTTACGAGCACAATTATTCCCTTAAAGTTCGACAATAATGTCCCACCAACTAAATCACCTGAAATATATGCTTGCGACCAACAGTAAAAAAATCATGAAATTCGTATGAAAATTCGTTGTACCGATCCCAACGCTTTCATAATCAAAATTATGAAAAGAAGAACGGCGGTCACAATCATTTTTAAGTGAAAATTAATTCCAAATATCGCAATTATTTAAAACAGACACAGCACAGAAAGATTCACAGTATAGAATTCACGTAAATCGAAAACAAACTTGTCGATACAAGAAAGCTGGCTGAAGAGGGGTTTCCCATGGGAATTGAGACAAATATGTCCCACCTGGCAGTTTTTACACCACCTATGGAGTGACAATCGTATTGAATCAAAATTAGTACTAAGGATCTGCTGTAAAACGTCCTAGACATCCGTTAACACGACAGGCACCTATATATCCCTCATAGTTTTCGCTAAAGAACGGGTGTGACATAACAGTCCCAATGCCCTATAAAGGGTTTTTGTATGACGTATGTTAAACAAAATTGTACCATAAACAGTTAATGCAGACAATATCTCGACGTTCAGACATGAAAAAATTTTGAACAAAAGTACTATAAATGCCAGCAGAAAATCTATCAGAATCTGTATTATATTTTTCCCTTCAAATGATTCCCTTGTGACAGAAAAAATATTTAGAAAATTTTTTTTATCATTTCCACCCTTAAAAATATGAATTTTGAATTGTGACAAATATTAATTTGATTGTTTTAATTACTCACTTGTTTATATTGTTCCAATTTTTTTTAATCATTGTCTGCTTTATATGTATACTAGCGACCCGCCCCGGCTTCGCACGGACATCACATTAGAAACCTCAAAAATAACAGTACTTCTCCACTATTTAATGGATGTTATTATACATATAAACCTTCCTCTTGAATCACTCTATCTATTTAAAAAAACGCATCAAAATCCGTTGCATAGTTTCAAAGATTTAAGCATACAAAGGGACATAGGGACAGAGAAAGCGACTTTGTTTTATAGTTACTATGTAGTGATGTAAAAGTGAAACTCACATTCATAGCAAAGATTAAATAGTATAAAGATAGGAAACGACACGACTACAGTTTATGAGCGCCATCTCTGGGTCAAATGTGAACTAATGTCACTATAGAAGGGTTAATATTCTGGTTCTATGATTATAAGTTTCGAAATAAATAATACATGGGAAATGTCATTGATATAAAAAAGTGCCAATCAATTCGTTTGCACAAATATTATTTCACTTCGAACGGCTTTTGCCGTTAGTGTCGTCTCGAAAAAAGTGGAAAAAAGATTAGTTTGTACCCTTCAGTAATGCAGATTACGAACGAGATAGTGAAACTGGGTGATCAACTGGTGTTTTATGGATGTATGCAGGTAAAGTTATATCTTGGCTTGGTTGGCTTGATCAACGTCAAACATCTGTTGCTATTTCCACGATACAGGCAGAAATAGTGGCTGATGTGAAGCTGCACGGGGAATGAAATGGTTAAAGTGACTATTCAGGAAAAGTTTTCCGTCAATTCGAACAGTGATGGTGGACAACGAAGCTGCAATTGAACTGAGCCAGAAACTGGAAATCCACAGACGCACTAAGTATATTCATATTCAATCCATGTATAAATCTTACAATAATACCCTAATATTTCTGTAATATCTTCTATAAATGCATAATAAAAATATTACACATGAAATACTGAATTTTACTGAAATTATGGATTTACAATATAAAAATGAAACATCCTGAAGGGAATACGAATTTCGCATCAATTCTTATTACAGTTTTCTTTATATGATTTCTAATCCAAATTACAGATTTCATATAAAAATTGATCTTCAGTGCCATCTCTGGGTCAAATGTGAACTAAAAAATGTAGTCGTTTTTTAGTACTAGGAATGTAGGGCCGTTTCCTATCTTTCTATACTCTATAATCTATGATTCATAGTATAAGCATGGACCTATAATACTAACTGGACGTCGAACTTCCTAACTGTCACGTAGAAAAAAGTGAGGCAAATCGCCGCCATTTGCAGTTTGGAGTGAACCACAAATATTTTGATGTTTTATGCCATATGTACTCGAATTTTGATTGAAACATAGACGTTCCTTTGAAAGAAATGATGAAAAACGAACTCTGTATATTAGTGTTCTGTGAACACTGACATTTCGGTCTATATCAAATAATAATTTTTTTCGATTCGTGTGATAAGCTATTAAAATAATGTACCATTATGATGATTATACACAATAGATTCCTCAAAAACGGTATAACCTCGCTAATTCTAATATTTCGATTCGTTGAAAAATTGACAACTCTCAAATTAGTCAATTTCACTCCAAACTGCAAATGGCCGCCGTTTGCCTCAAAATTTTTGACATGTTCGCTATCTAGTTAGTATTATAAATCTATGAGTATAAGTGACCATGTTTCACTTTTATGCCTTCTCGATGCTCGATGACATTTTAGAATATTTTCATACTTGTCAAAATATCATTAAAAGTTCATTATTATTAGAATTAGAAGATTTTAGCATTAATTTCCGAATTCTGTTTTTAGGTAAGTTATTTAATGTTACAATTCGATGAATACAATGAAATGAAATCTGTTCTTAGAGACATACATCGAATTTATGTTAGAAATTTCAATTTATTAAGAAAACAATCTTTTATATACCTATATCTTGAGACAACAAAAATATTTCACCATGAGTCGCAAAATGGTGAATACGTTAAATGATGATAAATTCTTTTTAAATATCTTCTCATGCTGGGAAACCATTAAAAGGAAAAATTATAATGGAGCAATAAAAGAACTATCTATATTTTAGGGTTTGGTAAAAGTGGGAAAATTATTACAACATATTCTGATAAGGTTTTTAGCCCTATTTAAAATACATTTTTTTCAACTTTCTACCTTCTCTCAGAGTCAAGATAGTGAGTATATTGAACATCTTGCGGCACCCTGTAGAAAAAAATTTAAATCTGTATTTTTTATTCATCAGCGAGGCCACCCAAACCGTAAAAAAGACCACCTTCTGATTATAATTCAAAAGTAACAGTCAGTCAGTAACAATAGAGCATAACGCATTTTTGTGACCCCAATTTCAGGTTTACTAAGCTATTTAATTCTTTTAGCTATTCATTCGGATAACTATCAATCAATTTCCATCGCATACAAACCTGAAATGGATGTAATCATGGCGAACAGTTTTTTCCCTCCAAGCCTTTGAAATGCCGTAGCAGTTAACACAAAACGGTTCTGTTCTAACGACTAATTGGTAGCCGTAGCAATACAGTTCTCCATACATTTTGATCCACAAAATACGTAAATATTCATGAAGCAACATGAGGGTTCTGGTCCTTTCAATGTATTCTGTTTGACCTCTTCAAACTACATTTTCACGTCAGCTGAATTGTCCGCAAAATTTTCATTTGATTCCTTGTTTGAAACTACGCAGATTTGACCGCAAAATTGGAGTTTTTGTTTCTACTGGCTGACTCAACATGAAAAATAGGAGAAAGTTACATCTGCTAATTTTCACTCGTTAATTAGTAGAGTTAGCAGATGACCCTTCGCACCTCAGCAGAGATTTTATGTCTGTTGATTTAACAAGGGGTGTCGCTAGCCAAACTACCGCCCTACTTAACCGGGCGTTCAATATACAGGGTGTCTGTAAACAAATACGAGGGACTTAGGGAGATGATTCCTCTATGAAAATAAGTAGGGGTAGTTCATATATTTTTTTTCCAAATCGACCTCCCTTCCAAGAACAGCTTTTGGAGGGCGATGACGAGTTGACCGTTTTTAATATTTTCAGGAGTCCTAAAAATCACTGAATCATAAAACTATACATAATATGTCACTCACATAAATTGTTTTGATCCGATAATTTCATTGGGGTTGAAAATAACACAGAACCACTTATGATTTTCCTTCGAAAATTATTTTCGTGGGATAGTTTTCCGAAAAATAAAATCCTCTTATGGTTTCCCATTCGATTGCTTGCAAAAATACATTCGATACTTTTCTCGGAAAAAATAAAAATCTGATCTCTGTTCATTTCATTTCATCGTATGTTCCATAGAATGAATATTTTAAGATATTGTTTATGCCCAAAATTGGTTTTGTCAATAATGCTTATTAATCTAAAGAAAGTTCTATTTGTGAAATTAAAATATTACTGTATCTTAATTTCGCAAAGGACTTCATTTCTCCAGATTTGAATGAGACACTATAAGCGAATTTTATTTTTCGAAAATCTATCCCACGAAAACAATTTTTGAACGAAAATCATTGGGGGTTGTTATTTTCAACCCCTAATAATAAAGTTATGAGATCTAAAAAATTTGTGTAAGTAACATCTACTTAGTGCTTTATATATTAGGTATAGTTTTATGACTCAGTGTTTTTAAGAAGCCGAAAAACAATTAAAACTGTCAACTCGTCATCGCCTCCCATAGGTGGAAGGGAATTTCGAAAAACAAACTACTCCTGCTTATTTTCATCGAGAAATCATCTCCCAAAGTCCCTAGCATTTGTTTACAGACAGCCTGTATAATGAACCTTCGAATAGGTTCGGCAATTTCACTTAAATTCACTTTTCATATTACTCGTAAGAGAAACGGGGTATACCTACAAATTTATTATGAACCTCTTATATTACAATAATTCTAAAGGAAGGGTCCCTCATCTAATGAGCTTCCCTGTTCAACAGCTCAGGGTGGAAAACCTAAATAGGATTACTTGCTGACCAGATTGGAATCCTGGAAGATGCATGGGAGTGAAATTGAATAGATGTGGCCTAGAGTAGGCTAATTCGATGGGCTCGTCCTTTTGCTTTTCTAATTATTTCCCGTAGTTAGTTGGCTAAAACTCCAAAAAAAGTAGGATTGAAATTTCTCATATGTTTCCACTGATCTCATTCACCAGATAATTCACCAATCGAAGTGAATAATATCGCTCAAGACAACATGCGGTTATTGGTACCTATATATCTTATTCAGAATGTATTCCCTTTTTTATAAAAAAAAATTAAGAACAGCCCTGAGCAGGAACTTTTGATTGCTCGTTCATTGGTGGAGGTATACAGCTATCACCTCAAAATTTTATTTAGTACTCGAGATTGATTTTGAATATATGAATGCGAACTCTCAGCACGGTCAGAATTATATTCTGAAAATTACAAAGATGAAATGCCTATGTAAAAAGTCTATAACTAAAAATATCAAAATTCTATGGTTCTGATATCATAACCCTTACGAAAATTTGCATGATCATTCACGTCGCCAATTTTCATCCTCAAACTCGATTTCTTTTCAAAAAAAAGGAATTTCATGGCAATATTAATTTTTTTTTGTGATATAACGATAGAATTTTCTTTAGTTGTATTAACGCAACTCCGAAAAATTCTTGCTTATTGCTTTGAATTGGCATTGAACATTTTACTGCAAAATTTGAGTTCAATTGAATCGACAAACTCGGGATTATTCGAAAAAGTTCATAATTTAGAAACAAATCGAATTCTATAGTTCTGATAGTACGATCCTCTTGAAATTTTGCATGAACATTCAGTATATCACTCTTCATTCACAAAACTAATTTCACTCGAATCCGATATCTTGTTATGGAAATATAAAAATTCTTCCTTTCAATATTCCAATTAAATTTTCAAATTCGAAAATTACAGACATTTGGGCAGAACGATATAGCATTCGTTTAGGTGGAACGAGCGCTCAAAAATAGTATGGTAAGATACCATGTGCCACGAGCTTTTTAACGAGCCTATAGTCCGTTCACGAAAGTTTGAGCGCATATAGTAGGCGTTTGTTTATTTATCTGAAGTTGGCAGTATTTGCTGTCATAACGTAAAATAAAATCAACGTTGGCGAATGTACCCGGCCGTGTCCGACGAGCTTCCGAGTTATCAGATAACTCTATGCAATATTGACAACATTGTGTATCAATCTGTCAGGAAAATAAACAAGTTAACCTAAAATTTTAATATACACAGTAGAATATGTCAAATTTCCATGGCCAACCGACGGCTCAATCTTTTGTGAACGGACTATACACATGATATATTTTTGCATTTGGTTAAAAAGTTTGGGAGGGTTTCAAAAATATACGCCAATACGTTTAATTCGAGATCAATCATCGTTTTTTCAAGTCACTGATTAGAGATAATAATTTTATTGAGAACTTTCGCCCAATCCTGTATATTAATCCTATGGATATTTCATCAAAGTGAAATTATCTATTATTTACTCATTCAGGAAAAACGAGTCTTTTTCCAATTTACCAGAGACAACAAAGAATATTTCTATACAAGGGTGGTAGGTATTGATTTCGATTGGGGAAATATATATTTTTTTGTGATATTATTTCTCAAAGTTCTCCCGAATAAGGGATAACAACTTTATGAAACGAAATTAAATTGCAGGTCCAAAAGAGATACTGAAAGAAAGATTCGATTTGCGGCTCCTCCCTCAGTAGCAGGTTTCAGAAGTGGAGGTTCAGTGAAAAGTTTCATCGATGTCTGATATCGTTTTTATTGGTAAGATTTCAATTTTGTTCGAGACAAAAAGTGTACATGACCGAGAACACAGGTCAGCCAAAAGTGTGACTTTTTCTCTCTTTGCTATACGTTATATGTAGTACATGACTATGAAATTGATTTCATGAAGTGTGAACGAGAATTTTTAATTTAAACGTCATAATTATATTATGAAACTGGAGTATAATGATACCCATTATTCACGAGGTGAATAAGAGCAATTATATACGCGAGTAGCATACTATACTTAATCCACGAGTACTAAATATATCTCTATATCATTCAGGCAGGCGTACCTTTTCAATCAAGGAAAAATTCACTTTAAATATAATCAACTTTTATTACAAAATATACAGTTTAACATTTGATTGTTTGATGCCAACAAATTTTCTTGAAAATAAGACGATTATAGAACCACCATTGAAGTACTTGTATACAATTTAAAATGTATAAAGACCACCCTAACGGTAGAGTCAACGCTGGGGTAATGAACCCCCTCAAAATCCTTCGATCAGTCATTCATTCTTATTTTTTATATGAAAATTCATGAATTTTCAGAATAACTAACTATTTAAGTTTTATCTTCTGAATGAATTACCCCCTCAAGTTAATTAGCTGGAAACGCATCTGCCTAGCGAATTTAAAAAAGAAATTGATATAAATAAGCGTGTTCGTGACAATAAAATTGGTATATCAAATAATCTGCTTCATTCCGAATTCAACTTTACCTCTAGTTCAACGCAGTCTGAATACTACTGAAGACTAAAGGCAGAGAGAAAAAGGAATAACCATCTAGAAAATCGCCAAGGGTGTGATAAATCGTATATTTCGTTTGCGTAGAAAGAGAAATGGAAATGGGAGGAAAAGGTCATGTATTTCACACTTAATTTGCCTCTTGTGAGAGATGAAAGGGGAAAACTTTTTTATCTATTGGCATTGCACGAAGTGAACCATGTAACTTTCTGCATCAGAGGAAAGTCCTTAAGTGAATTATTTTCAATAATTCGGTTCACTGAAGTAGAGGCGAAATTGCATTTTCTATTTGAATGCGAAATCTTCGAAGGAAACTTCGAACTGCGTTTTTGTAAGCGCCAATTTTTTTACGGTAATTTTAAAAAGACACCTAGTTGAGGTTTGTTCGGAAATTCAATTGGAATGATATCTTGTTTTTCTATCTACCTGTTGCGCGATTTTTGTGGGAATTGGTTGAATACTGAAATTCAAAGAAGCATAAATTGAATATCCTTGATTCTGTATGTGACATTGAAGTGAAGGGTGTTTCAAATTGTGCGTTTTTTAACCATAAAAAAATATAGATGGTATCTATATTCAATTCGACTGGATATTTCGACATTCAAGAAATGGGATGTGAAATTTAAGAAGAGCCCTGAGCAGGTGCTTTTGAGCGCTCGTTCATTGGTGGAGCAATAACGCTATTACCTCAAATTTTGTATAGGACTTGAGATTCATGATGAGTATGTGAATGAAAAAGCTTAGGAAGATCAGAATTATGTTCTGGAAATTATTCAAAAATGAAACATGTATAAAAAATCAATGATGATGCGATCTGCTTGCAATTTTGCATGAACATTTAGTAATAATTCTTCACAAAATGAATTTAACTCGAATCGGACATCATTTTTTTATGCTTCTGTTAACACTTCGATCTCAGCCTATCATAGCAGTTGCAGTCCCCAGGTTCGTAGACCGAAGGGTCAAACGAAATGGTGGACTCCTGAAATTAATGATGCCAGACGCACCAGCAGGCATCTCTTTAACAAGGCAATGAGATCCGGCCTTGCAAGTGACTGGGACGACTATAAGTCGGCACTGAGAGTGTACAAAGGACTTATAAGAAAGTCTAAGCGAGAATCTTGGAGGCGCTTCTGTAGTGATATTGAGGGTGCGCCTGAAGCTAACAGGCTCAGGCGGGTCCTCTCTGCCGGGGGCCCTCCGAGGATTGACTACTTAAATCTTCCTAGTGGGCAAAAGACGGGCTCAGAGGAAGAAAGCTTGAGACATCTCTTAGAGACGCATTTTCCTGGCTTCTCTGAGAATGTAGACACACAGGGTGTATGCCATCGACGGGCCTCATACGAGGACTGGAAGCTGGCTGCACGTGTAGTCACACATTCTCGACTTCGTTGGGCGATCAACGGTTTCGAGTCTTATAAAGCAGCTGGTGAGGATGGCATTGTTCCGGCTCTGCTATCCAAGGGGCTGGAAGTGCTGGCCTCCCCACTGCTTCACGTTCTCCGTGCGAGTCTGGCTCTAGGTCACATTCCATTGTCCTGGAGAAAGGTGAAGGTAATTTTCATACCCAAGCCTGGAAAACCATCGCATACAAAAGCGAATGACTTTCGACCAATTAGCCTCTCCTCGTTCTTAGTCAAGACACTGGAGAGGTTGGTGGAAAGATACATCAGGGATGATGCTTTAGTGGCTATACCACTGCACCCCTCCCAGCATGCGTATCAGCTGGGCAAATCAGTAGATTCTGCTCTTCACTCAGTGGTTAACTGTATTGAGGACGGAATACATAACAAGGAGTACACCCTAGCTGTATTTCTTGATATAGAAGGTGCCTTCAATAACACTGCGTTTGGTGTGATGCAATCTGCGTTAGCCAGACATGGTGTTCCGCCTACTCTTTGTCGGTGGACGGGGTCTCTGCTTGGTTCACGTAGCATCGTGGCTCGGCTGGGCGGCTCGACCATAGGGGGCTCGCCAGGAAGGGGATGTCCGCAGGGCGGTGTTCTGTCTCCGATACTGTGGAATCTCGTCCTGGATGAGCTCCTGGTGGAGTTGAGGAAGGCTGGGTTCGTTGTGGTGGCCTATGCGGACGACCTTGTTATATTAATCAGGGGTAAGGTGATCAGTGTCATTGGGGATCTGATGCAGAATGCTCTGCGACGGGTCGAACGATGGTGCTTGAAAAACGAGCTCTCGGTAAATCCTAGTAAGACAGAGATGGTTCTCTTTACTAGAAAGAGGGTGCCTAGCAACTTACGACTTCCCAGTCTGTTTGGAGTTGGGCTCACTCTATCCGAACAAGTTCGTTATCTCGGGGTGATATTGGACCGCAAACTTTTGTGGAACAAACACGTTGAGACTCAAACGAATAAAGCCAATGTAATGTTCTGGTCTACTCGGAGGGTGCTGGGTAATGGATGGGGCTTCAAACCGCACGTTATGCACTGGTTGTATACTGCCGTGGTGAGGCCTATCCTGACCTATGCCTCTGTGGTGTGGTGGCCTTCTATGGAGAGGGCCGTCAACCAGAACATTATGACTAAATGCCAGAGGAAAGCTTGTTTAAGTATTACGGGCGCTCTGAGGTCTACCCCTACAGCAGCGATGGAATGTCTGCTGGGTCTCCCTCCTTTGCACCTAGTTGTGAAGGAGGTGGCTATGAAGACAGCTCTAGGAATCTGGGAACGGGGACAATGGCGCGATGGAGGACTCTTCACTGGGCACGCGAGGGCCCCCAAAATGGTTAAGGATGCTCACGCTCCCCTTCTCCAGAGAGGTGACCGCGCGGGCACTAGGTTCTGCTTCGACGAACCCTACAGGGTAATTGTTCCCGACAGAGACCTATGGTCTTCATCAAACAGGCTTCTTAGTCCAGAAGGTCCCACCTGGTTCACTGATGGCTCTGTCACAGCAACAGGGTCTGGGGCCGGAATCGTGGGTCCTCACTTTAATCAGGCTATCCCTCTGGGGAAGGACTGTTCCATTGTGCAGGCTGAGCTATTTGCGGTTCTTGCATGCGCACTGGAAAACATTCGCAGAGGATACTCTGGCCAGCACATTTATATATGTTGCGACAGCCAGGGAACTCTGAAATCTCTATCTGATGTTAGAGTTGATTCTCTTTTGGTAGAAGAATGCAGGAAAGCTCTGCGTAGGCTGGGCTCTGATAACTTTTTGAAAGTGATCTGGTGTCCGGCTCATGCGGATATACCTGGTAACGTCAAGGCAGATGAACTGGCTAGGCGGGGAGCCGGATTAGCATTTGTTGGTCCGGAGCCTTCGCTGCCAATCTGTCGCACATCTGTCAGAAGTTTCTTCAGGAACTGGCTGAACAGGGAATTTTCCTCGGAATGGAGCGCAGAGGTGGGCCTGAGGTGGTCGAGGATTCTCATTGAGAGACCGTCCTCGCGATCTGAGGTCAATAGGCTTCTGCTGCTGGAGAGGAAACAACTCAGTCTGGTGACTGGTGCATTGACTGGTCACCTGTTTAACAAGCATTTGAAGAGAATGGGATTGACGAGCTGCTCCCTATGCCGGTGGTGCAGGAGTACTGATGAAACGGTTGAGCATATTTTGTTCAACTGTGGAAACCTTACTGAGTTAAGGTCAACACACCTAGGAAATCCAGCACCTTCTATTCCTATGGTGAGAGGGACCACTCCTGGCAGGCTCGCGACATTTCTGTCTTCGTGTCTGAGGAGCTGAGTCTCTGTAGAATGATGCGGGTGAACAATGGGCCACTAGGCCTCAGTTCGGCCGGTGAGGCACCGCACAGAGAAGAAGAAGAAGAACACTTCGTCCACAAAATTTTGCTTCAGCTTACTATGAGCATCTCATTTCTATTGGTTACGTTTTGTCTGAAATATTGAGGAACAAAAATGTTGCATGGGCATATTTTTTAGAATACCCTGTATGATTTGACTGGTGAACGAACTTAACTGCCATTTTTGGGTGCCGAACTCACCCTGAAAATCTCAAGTACTATATACCTAGGACAATCCTTACGACAGTTATCGTGCCCACGGCCATAATTGAATGAATGCAATTTATGTGTTTCATTTATTCTAAAAAAAACGCCCAAAATGAAGGACTCCTACTCAAATTTTTATTATATTGTTGAGTTTAACTGAGGAGTTTTCGCTGTGTTCTCGTATCACATATGCTATATTAGTTGATATACAGTGTGGAACAGCCAAATAGAATAAATTCGATAACAAATAAATGAGAGCGTGTTGGGAAAGAAGCTTGGCCACGTCGATTTGTATTTTGTAGTTTTTTGGATTCTTCAGAAAATTCTAGACATAATTTTAGTACAATGCCCCATACCTATCTTCAACTGTTTCGGAACTATTAAGTGTTTTCAGATGTATTACAAAAATTTACATTGAAAAAATGATTTTATTTCACAAATAATGTATGAAAAACAAAAAAATATCAATTGCAATGTGAGAAATGTTCAAAATATTCGCCGCGAACGTCTTGTGAAATAAAATAATTTTCTTTTTTTAATGTTAATTTTTGTAACACACATGAAAACATTGTACATGAATTATGTCTAGATTTTTCTGCAGAATTCAAGAAACAAATAATATACGGGGGGTTGTATTTAAAATAAGAAAGTTGGTATCGGCACTGTCACATGAAACACCCTACACAATTATTTGTTTTTGAAAAAAATGCGCATCTAAAAATACAAATCGACGTGTCCAAGCGTTTTTCTCAAACTGCTCTCATTTATTCGTTGTGGAATTTATTCCATTTGGCTGTTCCACACTGTATAGGAAATGTTGTGAGGTCATTAGTATATCAAAACACTATAAACCAGAACTAATACTCCAGATCGTGAAATTGAGGAGTCATTTAGTGCCTTATAGCACTCAACATATCTCTATGTGCCGAAGAAATAAAAAAGGTCGATACCGCAGTCTGTGGTTGAGCGAAAATGATATTCATTGATTTTATCGATAAAAATATCACTCTATTTTTTTAATATACACGCATATATAAGGTGTTCCTAAATCGAACGTACAAACGAAAGGGGGAGATTCCTTACGCAAGTTCTATAAACATAAGGTCGCAAACGTTTCGTTTTCGAGATACAGGGTGTTAAAGTTTCATCCAAAAACTGACTAAAAAAGAAGTACGCCACTGGTATAGTTCAAACTAACAAATTTTCTAATTTTTGGTTCAGGACAAAAAATCTCTCTTGCCTTGTATGGGGCGCCATTTTTAAGTAAAACGTAAAACATCTCAATGTAGAATCTCCACTATACATAATGTATCATACATGTTTTATTTTCTCACATAAAAACGGCGCACATACGAAAAAAAGGAAGGAGAGATTTTTGTCCTAAATTGAACGAAGAATTGGAATCAGAAGTTAGTTGGAAGTTTTTGGGTAAAACTTTAACACCCTGTGTCTTTTTCTTAAACTCACTTAAGGAATCTCCCTATTCGTTTGTACGTTCAAATATGAAATACCGGGTATAACTGTATTTTTGCTTCAACGAAAAATTTGAGATATCAAGCGTCATCATGTCTAATGATGTATTTAAATAAGACGAGAGAGCATCCCTCATCGATATTCGCAATAATGACAACGCTGCCTTTATCCCAAAAGAGGGTATTGTTTGCTGACCATTCCAGATGGTAATTGAACGTCAAAGCTTTCAGCTTTGAGATACATGGAAAATTTCCATGTGCTTGCCTGGCCTTCTTCGTCTGACAGCTCGAGGCAATATATTTTCCTGATTGGAATGGAAAACGTTATCGGATGTCTTCACACCATTTCTATTTACCTGGTGGATACTGTAAATATAAATGCTTCATTCGAGTGGTGGCGGATTTAGGACTCCAAGCGCAGAAAAAAAATACCTCAGATTTATGTATACAGTTATATTGCCAATATGATATATTTCTGTTTTAAGTGACTATTTTTAAAAAGAATTTGAATTCATCTAGAATATGTCATACGCATATGGAGTAGTTGTAATTTATTTCAAAATTGAGCTTGCAAACATTAAATAATCATCTTATGGTACCATAATTATTCAAACAACTAGTTTATTATTTAGATTAATGAACGAGTAGATTACAAGATTTGTCCATAGAACGCATAATGAATAAATTCTTGATTGAAACAAATTTTTGTTTTGCATAGGACATATAGATTTGACGAAATCCTCGCAAAGTAATTTATCCTATTCTTTCTTGAATTTGATATTTCTCACCCTCTACGCCAAGCACCCCCTACTTTATTTTTTTTAAAGAGGAATATAGGTATGGGTTTTAATACACCAAATGATAGGTAATCGTATCACCTGTTCAGCAATGTGACTAAAAGCAGAATTGGTTGTACCATTTTTCAATAAAAAATTCAAGAAAAGCCTTGAGCATATGTTTTTGAGCTCTCGTTCATTGGTGGAGCAATAATGATATTGCCCCAAAATTTTGTACCTATAGGACTTGAGATTCTTGCTTAGTATACGAATGAAAAGTTTCAGCACGATCGGAATTATATTCTGAAAATTATTCAAAAATGAAATATGTAAATAATCAAAAATTTAACTTTATGGTTCGAATGATGCGATCCTCTTGAATTTTAGATGAACATTTATTATATCAATTTTCATTCACAAATTAACTTCAACCAAATCGGAAATTTCGTTATGGAAATATAAAGATCCTTCTTTTCACTATTCCAATTGAAGTTTATATGGTTCTGTTAACACTATGGGTACAAAATTCTGCATGACGCTTATTATGAGCATTTTGTATGCGGCCGAAAATTTTCATTTCCATTGGTTCCGTTTTGTCTGAAATATTGACAAATAAAATTTAGAAAGGCCATATTTTATGGAACACTCTGCACGATTCGGCTGTCAAACGAACTCAACCACATTTTGGGATCCGAGCTCATCCTGAAAATTTCTCTAGGACAATCCCTTCTAAAATTACAGACATTTCGACAAAAAGATATGCGACCCTTTTAAGTAGAACGAGCGCTCAAAAATTAAAGACGGATGCGAGAATTATCCTAAAAATTCTTTGTTTTAGAATAACTACTAATTTAATGTCAAGTACAGGTTGTAATATTATATTAGAAACCTCTGCGATGTAACATGTTTATTTTTTAAATAAACTTTATTATTATTATTATTATTATAAGGACTATTGACGAGTTACGATACTTGTATAATGATATTGATTGTGGTATTCTGCTTTTCATCTTTAATTCACGATACTGTAGCGTACGATTGATCTGTAACTGGCCGACTTACAGATTCGAAATAATGGAATTCTGGAATGGTTCCTGTAACTTTCTTATTTACAGTGTCACTTTTGAACTACTCATCGAAAAATACCCTTATAATAACCTTCAATCGTAAGATTTGATCATGAAACTTTATGTATTATAAGTAAATGGTTTTGATTTGAATTTGAAAATACATATATCTGAATGTAGTTTGCGTTTGTTTTTTTCATCTAATGAATTGAAAACAAGAAAAAAAATATTTCTTGGTTAAAATTGCTGTCGAGCATTTTTTAAGTTTTAAGTACACTGGTTCTTCAATCTGAACATGTTCACAAACTGGGCATTCGGCATTTCTTCAATCTGAACATTTTCTGGGAATCCGGCATTTCAAATGGATTCATTTGATCACGCAACCTTTTCCTTCCAATTTTCATAAAGTTCCTACTTTAAAAAAAATTATTTTCAGGTCATGAATATTATTAAACAATGTTTTACCAGTTATGAGCAAAGCTATATTATTTTTATTCATCATGAAATTCTTAAATTAAAATGTTGGTGTTCGTCCTAAAATAAAATATAAACAAACCATTTAACGTAACCTCACAATATGTCATTCGATAATGCTTCCGATCACCCGCCGAGTACTCGTAAATATTTAACGATTTCTGTAAGCTACAGATCCCTTAAAGAGGTCCAGAATTTCAATTTTCCTTTGAGTTTATGAAAAGTTACAGATTGGTTTACAGATGAAAGCAGAATACCACCCTTAATATATTTCCGATTCTAATGAGAGCAAGGAAACGCAATCAAATGTACGACCCCGATATTTCAGTTCGATAACTTGATCATTTCCTACCAGACTTTTTCCAGTTCAACTTGTAAATCCAACCCTTCTAAATAGATTTTTCTGAAAATCAGACACTACATAGGATCTGACTTTTATACCCAGTTTTTCGAAGTAATAAACCAACTTTTTCGTTGCATAAAATAACCTTGACCTAACATCCGATTAAGGAGAGGAGCCAGAATGCAAAGCTCATAAAAGTCAGCAACCATTTCGAACCTCAATGTTGGCATTTTCACGAGAACTTTTTCCACTATGTGTGCCGTCCTTTACCCTGGTCTCTTTTTCTAATGCACATCAAATTTATCCGACAGTACAACGTAATCCAGTCCGCTGGAAAAGGATTAAATAAAAGTTTCACAAATTCGGTGGATTTAGAAAATCCTTAATGGACTGTCAAGATTAAACAGAAAAACATCGGAATATAGACAATCAGAAAACATTTCGATGAGAGAAGTTTCTCCGGTTAGAATCATTCAATTATAATCCAATTACTGAAAGTTCATTGGTTCGAAGAAGTTCCATTCAAAGTAATTTCTTTGGAGGCGCTCCAGATATAAGAAGATCTGAAAATTATTAAGTGATATTTTTTCAACAGAACGAAAGGAAGCATTTAACCGAACTTTCATATTGATATTTCAAGTTTGAATATCATCTCCCTTTTTTTCTTATGAATGAATACATGTTTTTTGTTCAAACCATAATCCTTTATTGTAGATGTCGGCAATTGAAATTTTCATAATACTGAAGCGCTTTTGACTATACGTTAGTGTTAATTTTGTTGAGTTTTGTGATCCTTGAATAACAGATATATAATTTAACAAAAAATAGACACAGATTCATGGAATATTAATGTTACCTTATGAAAACTTCAAGACTTACTACCTAAATATAAAGGTGACCCAATAAATAAGGACCACCCCTATCTACTATTCAACTGGATAACTACCAAATGACTGTTTATCTGATTTTATATTTTTCTAACTTCATTCAACTAAAGGGTTTTCCAATAAGAGGTGTTATTTTGAATAGACCGCTATTTCGGTAGATGTCACGTTTGAAGCTGTAATTTTTTGACATCTGACAAGTAGAAACTACGCCATTAATAAAAATGGAACGAAACAAGCTTCAAGAACGCATTGAAATTATTAATATTCACTATAAAAATGGTGAAAATTTGGCAGAGATGGTTCGTAAAACTCGAACATTTTTGGGTCGTCGTGAAGCACCTTGTCGGATCGCAATAAAGAAATTGGTGAAAAAAATCGAGATATTGGGATAAGTTAGTGATGTGAAGAATAAAACCCGTACAAGTCGCTCAATAACAGCCGAGAATATTGCTGCTGTAGCCGAAAGTGTTGAAGAAAACCCAAGTTTGCTCATTCCTCATCTTTCTCTGGAATAAGGCATTCTACAAACGTCATTACACCGTAATTTGCATGAAGATTTGGGTCTTGAGGCTAAGAAAGTTCAGCTAACACAAGAACTCAAGCCGGCTGATCATCAACAACGTCGTGTCTTCGCTGATTGGGTTGTTGAAATGCATCGAAAAATCATCTTGAGTGATGAGGCCTATTTCCACCTCGGTGGCTTCGTCTAAAAGTAAAATTATGGCATCTGGAGCTCGGAAAACCCAAGAGTCATTGTTGAAAAGCCTCTCTATTCTCAACGTGTTACTGTTTGGTGCGGTTTATGGTCCAGTGGAGTCATTGGACCTTATTTTTTCGAAAATGAGGCTGGAGCAACAGTTACGGTGAATGGATTGCGCTATCGAGAGGTGATTAATGATTTTTTGGCCGAAATTGGATAGTATTGATCTGGACAACGTTTACTTTCAACAAGACGGCGCTACGTGCCACACAAGCAAAGAAACCATTGATTTTTTGCCGGAAAAGTTTCCGGACAGTGTAATCTCTCGAAGAGGTGATCACAATTGGCCACCGAGATCTTGTGGTTTAATATCTTGTGACTTTTCCTTTGGGCCCACTTGAAAGAGAAGGTCTACGCCAATAGTCCAGCGTTGATTCAAGACCTCAAAGATGGAATTCGTGAGGGTATCGAGGACATACGGCAGCCACTTTGCGATTTGGTTATGGAAAATTTCACTAACAGGATATGGTCCTGTAAGCGTGGTCGTGATGTTATTTTCCACTATCAACGGTATAGCTTCTTTTTTTATAAAAAAATAAACATCCGGCCATTTATAGAAAGAAAGAAAGAATTCGCTAAATATCGATATTTTTTCGAGCATACTTCATCTTAGAAATATCTAGAGTTGATTAATTTTTTCAGAATTGTAGAAAGAATATCAACCTTGAATCATTATGGAGTCAGACAACATAATCTGTTTTTTAAATTTATTTTCTCAGCAACCTCTGTGAATGATCTGCATTTATACTTTGCACCGTGAAAACCTTCAGATCGTTTCTCCAAAAGTAGGAACGTCTTATCATACAAGGATTTTTCATTGCCCAAACTCATGGTGTTAAACTATTCTCTGCTCGATTTTATCGTTAGCTTAGTTTTATATCCTTAAATATTCCTTCGAATACTTTTATGATTTTCCACCAGTTTACTGTCTCCAACGTAGCATGAAACTCTGTAGAATTACTTTCATCTAGTGGTAATAAATTTAAATCATAAAAATTTGGATGATGAAAAATGGTAGTGAACATCACATTTATATCAGACAACTTTGGTGAACATTTTTTGCATGGATATGCTCTCGATAGAATATAAATATTCAAAGTACAGCAGTTGACCCTTGTTCAATTTGTTCGGTAAAATTACTCCCATCTTATGGTAATAATTCGAAATCATAAAAATTTGGATAATTTAAAATGGAAGTAAACATCATTTGTAATTTCAGACCACTTGAGTGAACTTTTTGAGCGCTTGTTCTACTTAAACGAGTGCAAAAGCACCTGCTCAGGGCTTTTCCCAAATTTTGTTTATAATGAAAAGCATCTGGGGTGTTCTCCACAGAAAGTACAGAAGTTGAACCCTGTTGAAATTCATTTCGATACTCGACAGCTCTCTTTTGGATGAATATACAACACACATTTTCTGAAACATTCAAAGTCAAATAGGAAAAAGATTATTGAGTTTTCCGCTTGAAAATTGTACTCAATGCCTCTCGAGAGGCTGAAAGAGACTGTAAATGACGAGTGAATTTTCAATTTTCGCCGAGAGCTGCAAAATTCAGCATTCAGTCTGGTGACTGTTTCGCCTAAATTCGTTTAAATTTTCGCTCCAGTGAACAAAACCGAATAAATAGGATTGGATGGAACTCTCAGTCAACTTGGTATTTCGTACTAGTCGATTAACGATATAGAGACTTTCCTTCGTTATAATGTTATGAAAGAAAGCCGGAAATAAAGGACACTTTGAAAGTTCTTAATCATGCTCCTTTTTAATGGGATCACCGGGGATCTTATAACGTAAACTGAGGGATTAAGTTTCATAGCTAACAATGAGGATATTTCCATAGCTCGAGTTGTCGAGTCTAACATTGTAAAATAGGTAGCCACTAGGGATGGATGGATGAAATAGGATACCAGTCAATTCAAAAATCCCTGACGTGAAGATGAAAGCTTGTTTGCTTCTTCAAATTGGGAAAACGACATTTCAAATTATTTTGAAATATAAACGAAAAAGTTGAACTCATAAATGGATATAATGAGGGGTTTTCCCAATTGCGTGTTTTTTAAAGATAAATATGTGATGTATTTTCCCTTTTTTCGGAGTAATTTGACTCTTAGGAAAAACAATTATCGCTAAATACTTTCTATTGCGTTTATTATAACGTTTCATTTTAATACTTGAATACAAAATTACTTTTCACATCTACTCATTTCATATCGACATATGAGCACATGCGTAGATGCAATAATACAAAGCGGCCAATTGAAATTTATCATGAAATAAACACATGTTTTGCATTTATTTTCGAAAACTTTTCATTGATATATGAAGTATCAGTTGTGCCATTTATTTACGAAAAATAATATTTAGCAAAGAGCCTTCTCATGCAGCTCTACAGACATTCACTCTTTTGTTAACATTTAGACATTATTGTGGCTCTATTTATCTAATGACACGAAGAATTTCATCCTTTAGTTCATCAGGAAACGATTGTGGTTTATTCCTAGAGATCTGGTTTTTCAGATCAGTTTTGCATTATTTATATTTTATGAGAATATAAAACAAATATTTACTTTACAGAAAAAACAACAAGAAAAAGATAAAACATGATGTTATGCTATATGTTAAAGAAATCTGGTATCTCAACAATGTATACCCGCTTAATTCAGGAATGTATTCTTTTCTCCAGGAATAACAAGAAACTATTTGAGAAGCATAAAAACAAAAGAACTATGGCACAAGTAACGAAGAGTTTGTCTTTCCCAAGCTTAACCTGACCACATCTCAGAAGCAGGTGAAATAAAGATGTTCGAAAATATTTAATTCCCTTCAAATTTCGATAAAAAACACTCCAAAGATAATAGTAAGTTCTAAAACAAAATTTTTTCAATAACACCTTGACTTCGATCCCTACTTTACAATAGAATATATCCCTAATTTATGAAAAGGAAAGGTTTTGTTTTCGACACTATTCTATCTCATTTTCATAGGTGTTTGTAGACAATCAAGAATAAAAATGATTATTTAATATTTATTTATTTATAATGAAACCAACAGCTCACAGGATATTGAAATTTGAATGATAGTTTTTCCATATGGAAATTCATAACAAGAATCAAACAAGAAGAAAATTGGAAATAGCTATATATTGTGCGCAGATGGAAATGACAATAAATTGATTAATTATATAAAATCTTCAGAATTCTAGCATCGGTCACAAAACCAATGCCAACTCACAACATATTACATTCGATAGCAGTTACCTAATATCAGCTATTATATATTATCAAAAAAAAGTGATATTTGGATGGAATAGTTATTTTTGATTAATGAGAATCTATATCAATATTTACAAAAAGGCTGTACGCTCGAGATATTATATTTCAATCAAGTATTGTTTATCATGCAACAACATGTGAAGCGCTGGACCCAATAGATATTATTTTAATGAAAGAACGGCTGAATATGAGAATATCAGTATCAATGCGTTTGACCATAGATTGTATTCAACATAACAATATAGTTTTATGGAGAAACAATTTGAAACAGTAGTGTGTAATTTCGATATCAATTTATTGTTTATTACATTTTCATGTGGGTAGAGTCCGAAATTTAAAATATGAATATGTACCCATTGCGTCAACAGTGAACGAGCGCTCTAAAGTACCTGCTCAGAGCTTTTCTTATTTTTTTCAATGAATACGATGGATGACAAATTGAATTTTTCTTCAATTCAGAACTGACCTGTTTTATTCGCTCAACGGTTTCTTTCTTGAAAAAAGTTTTTACCGATATTCACCTTGTGTTCATAACTTCCAAGCTTTTATGAGGCCTATTGACAACGTTAACGTGGGCGTCGAAGATAAATTCAACGACTTCTGGAAAGTCCCCGACTAAAAAAAAAATCAATAGCTTCTTCTCTCTATGGATTCGACATCTGTTCAACGTGGCTTCTTACATATATTATGCAATTCTATGCGTCATTCTGGATGAATATTTCAACATATGTTTCCCATTGGTGTCTGTGAATTGAACCAGGAGATTCTGAAGTTGAGTTTATGTTAAGGTACAAACCGAATTCTCATGAGATTATTTCCACGTTGTCTTCCGTGATTTTGTTGGAATATATTGAAATGTTTCTTGAATCTGAACGAAGAATGATCATGGGGTTTTTATACTGGATGAAAATTTACAGACCGATTTATTCTGAATTTGTAATACTTAACACAAATTTAAATTTGGCAATTGAATTTCAATTTTTGTTATGTTTTTTCATGGGATAGCATTGAAAGTAATTTTTGTTGAAATTTCAAGTAGGTAATTAATTTTTATTTAAAAATCGAAAATATCATTTCTAAACTCTAAAGTCGCCATAATAACGTTCGAGCAAGCACAATTACTTGGAATGGAAATTCACATCAGGGTGCTCAGTTTTTATCGTAGTAAATTGTGTGTGAATTCGCTTGTTCCTTTTAATGATTAATATTAGTTTTTTTCGAAAACGTGATTACGGAAAAACACGGATAATCACCATGATTTTTGAGGGTTTAATATTCATATGATGAATTATGATTTTGGATTTTTTGAAAATAACTAGGAATGTCTTTTATTTGGAATCAATGAGCCTTGGTTGCAAAATGGCGAACGCGTCAATATTAGTTTATACTACTTTGTCACACTTCAAACTAAGAACTGAACTGTTTTATTTGCTCGTAGATTTCGTTCCTGAATAAAACGAACAATTACTGTTTTATTCTTCGTTGAATATGTGCCAGAAAATCTCTTATGTCATTTTTCCCGAGTGGGGCACAGTTTTTGAGCGCTCGAATCTACTTAAACGAGTGCTACATCATTTTGCCCAAAGTTCGGTTATGTTAGAATTTTGGGGCCGTCCGTCCGGCGGGCCGTTAGCCTAGAGATTTGAGATTTTCAGGGTGAGTTCACCAGCCCAATCGTACGGGATATTCCATAAAATATGGCTATTCAAAATTTTGTTCCTCAATAACTCGAACAAATCGGTACCAATTAAAATGAAATCTTGCGGTCACAAGTGAGAAGCAAATGTTAAATTGCGAGATGTTAACAGAACCATAAAAAATTTGATTGGAATTTTGAGCAGAAGAATCTCCGTAATTTCATAAAAAAAATCCGACTTCACTGAAATTCAATTTGTGAATAAAAATTAATATACTTATTCATCATGCAAAATTTCAGGTGGATCGCATCATCAGATCCATAGAATTGATTTTTTTTAATTATCGATTTTTTCCATATTTCATTTTTCGAATTATTTCCAGAATACATATACCTAATTCCGCTGAGATTTTGCATCCATATACTTTGTATAAATCTCAAGCCCCATACAAACTTCTGAGGTTATAGCATATTTTCTTCACCAATGAACAGGTGGTCAAAAGCACCTGCTGGGTTTTTCTCAAAATTTTTTCTCAGTTTTTAAATAAAACTTCGACGCCCTGGAAACAATGCATTGCTGGACTTGCATTGTTGTAAACCTCTTTTCATAAAGTTCATATTTTCGGTGTCATTCAGATAGATACTGTTTAAAATTGGCGATTCGCCAATAACCCCCCTGTACAGAACTTCATTCATTCATTCAATCTTTCATCCATAGCACTCATTTCCATACTTATCATAGTACTCTAGACAATTTTTATTGTAAAGACAAACTAGAACATACACAAACATCCATAACCGAACCAGGATTCGAACCCAGACCTCCAGCTTCGTAGGAACTTGTTCGATGTCAGATGCATGCAGAACTCCAAAAAAGACAGAACTTAACTTGACTTCCGGTACAAGACATATCAATAACCCAATTTGGGACCGATCTGTCCGCTTTCAGTAATCGTTTTTAATTAAATATTAATTAAGTAATCGTGGAGCTCTGTGGTATTGTGTGATGTAATGTGATCAGACGACAAGTAATTTGAAGATGGATTCTCGTATTCTTCAGTTATTTCCGACTTAACCTCCCCACGTTCAGCTCGGCTACTTTTTTCGATTGACATTGTCGATTAGAAACGATGATCGATATCTCAACTATGTTCAGAGGGAGAAGTAAGACTTCCCTTAGTGTGAGTGGACAAATATTTTGAAATATATGATTGTTCAAAGAACAATGTTTGACCTAGTACATTGTTCACGTCATATAGTCTACGTTTGAAGCCTTTTGTCTGGTCCCAATCACACATTTCCATATAGTTTTTATTCATATTTCCCCCACATAATTGATTCAGTCAATTCAAATTGTTAAAAGTCATTTGAGCAATATCATAGTTTAGATTTTTTTTATTTAGACCTCTCATTGATCGGAGGGGGTATATTTCATTTGTGCTCTTGTAAGTCAATATTGTTACAATGTCTCATCCTTTTTTTTGAAACATAGATAAATTGAAAATAGTAATCATCGAAATGAATACAATCTTCAATTTATAGGCTCACAGAACCTTCTTCATGCGGACTGGGATGATTTATTCAAGATGTTGTCAATGAGGGAAGAAACAGACCGGTTTCGGCCTTATTAGGCCTCGTCAGTGTCCCATATCCCTCAGAGACAACATCCTATTGAAAAACTTCTACATTTAAGACAACTTGTAAGATTCTATCGAGTAGTATCTTACAGATGGTGACATCTAGTAGTGAGTAGTGTCAAAATGAGAAGTTCAATCATCACAGATCGCATGCTGAAAGCACTGATAACTTCCTCTTCACTCTTTGAGATGTTAGCAGTGGTCCTACATCAGGGCCTTCATGCAAGTTTCTCCGAGTGATGGAAACACCCAATTTTTGGCGGCTGTGAAGCCAAGTGATTTTAAGATAAAGAAAAAATGACAAACAAAAAAATTCTTTGCCTTTAAGGAGGCTAACCTAACAAGTTTTTGAAACATAGATAAATTGAAAATAGTAATCATCGAAATGAATACAATCTTCAATTTATAGGCTCACAGAACCTTCTTCATGCGGACTGGGATGATTTATTTATTTATCTTAAAATGTCTCATCCTATTTTGTAATAAATAATGTGAAGTTTTATGTCTTACTATATCAACTATCTGGAACTACCCTCATTTATTAATTTCACAATTGTGAATTACAAATCTGAACACCCGATTTTGAGTACATACACCTGCCCCTTTCGAATGAGCATCGGCTGCAAAATGGCGAATGTGTCGGTATTCATTCATATTAGTAACCCTTCAAATTCAGGTGCTGTTTTCATTAGATAACTAGAAATATGCCGAAATATTCCATTTGATCTCGACTCAAATTAATAACTGATATCAATGAAAACATTTTCTGTTTTCAAACATGTTCGGCAGATTGACAGAACTTCAATAGTATGGATTTTCGCAATATTTCTGATGCACATGATTGAAGTGAATATGTTATTGAAACTGGAAATGAAAATCAGTGACTTTTTTTTTTAATCGTTCCGTTTTATTAGTGGATAGAGGAATAAATGAAATATCCTTCATGTGTATTTTTCATTCTACGGTCAATATTCCATCACCATATTGCAACAGCCCAAATAATCTTCCAACCAAAAAGCAATTATCAAGAATTTCCCATTTATATTGCAACCATTTCTATAACGAGGATTACCCATTTATTATATCTATCATTACTTGCTGAAAGAAATAGTTCTGCATAAACACAGAATCGGTCAGTTTTGTATTCTTGTTCCATTAATTTTCACCCATCAGGTTTTCGGTGTACCTCGTCCATCTAAATTTTAAGAATAATCAGAGTTATTCTGGTTCCACTTGTTTTGTTGGAACAACTTCGTGTGCTTTCTGTGAATGTTTATCGATATGCAATATTTCATGGATGAAACTTTAAAAGTATTGTCATGAGGAAGAAGTTGAAATATGAACCTTTTCATTTCCTGTAAAATTGTCGGTTTTCTGTGCCTATGAGATTTTAGAATTTTTGATGAAAACTAACCAGGTCGGCCAAAAGAAGTGACTATTAAAAACTGATCAAAAAAACAAGATATTTTAATGGACGATCCGAAGGTAAAATTGTATGAGATAGCTGAGGCCGGATGTAGGATGTTTGCTAATACCTAATCGATCAAAAACGTGTATGTGTTCGCACTTTTCAGCATTGTTTGGACCTTTCAAATCGTCATCGTAATGGTTTTTCACACCGAAAGGTAACAACTGATGAAACATGGATGCACCACCACGCCAGAATCGAAAGAATAGACAAAAGAATGGCCTGGAAGGTAATGGCGTCTGTTTTTTTGGGATCAGGGACGGGCCGAAGAAAAATTTTTGGAGTGGGACAAACTTTCAAAAATTTGCCAAACCGATGGTGTTCTGCCACTGTTTTCTTAAACAATGGTTCTGCTAACAAATTATTATTTGCAAATCGGAAAATAATTTCAGTTTCATAAAATTTAGCAAACATGAGCACCTCATGAATTCGGATTCAAATTCTGAATTTCATATCGACGGGATAAGCAGTTATTAAAATAAGAAAAATATTCCAGAAACAATAATTTCGAAACTATCCTATCTTGAAAATTTATACTTTCAACCTCTTTTCTTCCGGAGGTAGTTTGTTTTTAATTCCAAACCAGCAATACTAGCCAGAATTTCTAGTTTTTTCAAAATTCTGCTACGTTCTTGGCGAAACGTAGTGGCGAATATACTCGTTGTAAAATAAAATTGACATTGATCGGGATCCATTACCGCCGATAATTTGTGCGAAACGACCGCACCGCTGTTCTCCTAGGAACAGGAAAGTATAGCCCGATATTTTCAAACTTTCTTGGAAGAAGTCAAATTCATTCATACTTTATGACAGTTTTTTGGAAACATGTATAACAATTTGATAGAAAATTTTCCAACTGTTTTAAAATTTTTTCAACTGCTTTCAAAATCTTTTCGATTGCTTCGAAATTTTGTCAACCACTTCGAAAATTCACCAACTTTTTGAGAAGTTTGTCAACTCTGATGAATATTGGATGAGCCCCTAGACCAGCTTAATTGACGTTAGTCCAACTGCTTCAAAATTATACCAATTGTTTTTAGATTTTTGAAACTGCTCTGATTTTTTTTCAACTGCTCCGAAATTTTATCAACTGTTTCGAAAACTCTGATCAACATTAGGCCTGTATCAACTTCATTAAAATTTTTCAAACTGCTTTGACAAATTTTCAATTTTTTTCTAAAATTTTCCTACTCTGATCAATATTGGGCATGCCCCTCTAGACCAACTCAATTGACATTTGTCCAACTGCTTCGAAATTATACCAATTGTTTAGATATTTTTCCAAGTGCGTCCAAAACTTCTCAACCTGCTTCGAGAAACTACCTACTGCCTTGCGAAATTGCCAAGTCTGATCAATATTAAGCCCGTCCTTGAATCAACTCCATTGAAATTTTTCGAACAGTTTTGAAATTCTTCCAACTGCTTTGACAATTTCTCCAACTGTTTCGAAAGTTCACCAAGTACTTTGAAAATTTGTTTACTCTATTCAACATTGGCGGCGGGGAACACTTCTCACTATTTTTATTGAAAGCACTATAGTGGAATGAAGAATGAGTTCATGAAAGGTGTAGATCCAACTTTCCGAATTGTTACATTTGTTGTAGAAATTCAAAACCAGAAATAATATCTTATCAAGAGCAGTGCTTGCATTCAGGCGAATGCAGTACACATACCACCAACAAATATACTTTACAATCAGTCATAAAGTTCAATCCCATACGAATGGTGTTGCCGGGATGTAATAGCCTGTTATAAGGAAATGAAAGGATGTAACTGGGAACAGGTTATATAGAAAATTTTGCTTTTTGAGTCGAATCATCATTATTATGCGACCTGAATGCCAAGCTCTGAATTCCCTCCATATACAGCGGCTTTAAGAAAACAAGAAATGAAGAAATAAAGAAAATTCCTGTAGAATGTCTTCGAGTTTCTATTCGGGAAAAATGGAACTGATGAAGTTGCATATCCTTACTAACACTAACACTAACTTTTAGAAACCTTCCTTCATAAAATTGTCTGAAGAATAACCCCTTTCATCTTTTCGATGTTACTGTTCTAAATTGGCGCTTCGCCAATGACCGCCCCTGATCAGAACGATGTCAGATGCATAGAACTCCAATACAGACGGAACTCCACTTGACTTCGGGTACTTGACATATCAATAACCCAATTTGGGACTGATCTGTCCGCTCTCAATATCCTTTATCTTAAATAATTATATATTAATTAAGTAACCGTTGAGCTCTGCGTAATTGTGGTGCATTGTGATCAGACGAAAAGGAATTTGAATATGTATTCTCGTATTCTTTAGTTATTTCCTACTTAACCCCTCCACGTTCAGCGTGGCTACTTTTTTCGATTGATGTTATCGATTAGAAACGATAATCGATATCTCAATTATGTCAGAGGTATAAGTTAGACCTCTCTTAGTGTGATTAGACATATATTTTGGAAAATATGATTATTCAAGGAAAAATTTTCTACCTAGGACATTGTTCACGTCATATAGTCTACGTTTAAAGCCTTTTGTCTGGTCCCAATCACTCACATTCATTTAGTTTTTATTCATATGGCCTGAACATAACTGATATAGTCAATTTATATTGTCAGAAGTCATTCAAGATGTATCATAGTGCAGATTTTTTTTACCTTAGACCTTGATCGGAGTAGGTTCATTTGTGCTCTTGTTAGTCAATATTGTTACAACGTCTCTTCTTATGTTGTAATGAATAATGTAAAGATTTTGAACACGTACACCTGCCCCTTTTGAATAGGAATCGGTTGCAAAATGGCGAATGCGTCGGTATTCATTCATATTAGTAACCCCTCGAATTCAGGTGCAGTTTTCATTAGATAACTAGAAATACGCCAGAATATTTCATTTGATCTCGACTCAAATTAATAACTGATATCAATGAAAACATTTCCTGTTTTCAAACATGTTCGGCAGATTGACATAACTTGAATAGGATGGATTTCTGCAATATTTCTGATGGACATGATTGAAGTGAATATGTTATTGAAACTGGAAATGAAAATCATCGAATTTTTTGAATCGTTCCGTTTTATTAGGTCAGATAGTGGATAGAGGCATAAATGAAATATGCTTCATGTGTATTTTTCATTCTACGGTCAATGTTCCTCCACCATTTTGCAACCGTTTTTTATAAACACGATTTCCCATTCATAATACTTGTGGAATGAAATAGTTCTGTATGAACTCAGAATCGTAAAATTTTGTATTCTTGTTTTATTAATTTTCACACCATCCAGTTTTCGGTGTACCTTGTCCATCTAAATTTGATGAATAATCAGAATTATTCTGATTACACTTGTTCTGTTGAAACAATTTCGTGTGCTTTCTGTGTATGTTTATCGAAATGCAATGTTTCATGGATGAAACTTTCCATATATTGTCATGAAAAAGAAAATGAAATAATATTTAGCAAGAAATATGAACCTTTTCATTTCCTGTAAAATTGTCGGTTTTCTGTGCTTATAGGATTTTAGCATTTTCGACGAAAACCAACCAGGTCGGTCAAAAGAAGTGACTATCAAATCTCATCAAAAATACAAGATATTTTATTGGACGATCCGAAAGTAAAATTGTGTGAGATAGCTGAGGCCAGATGCCGGATGTTTGCGAATACTCGACCAAAAAGTTTGGAATATCGCAGAACTATAAATGTCGTATTGATGCTTCAGAAACTTATGAATGACTCATTGGGGCCAGAATTTGTTCATGTCGGTATTGCCTTTTATACCCCGAGTATATCACTGAGGAAACACGACATCTTTTACCTTCCTAGGAGAAACACTGTTGCTGCTCTGAATTCACCTCTGTGTCGTATGCAAAAAGAGACTTCCATGTTTGCAGAAATATGTGACATATTTTTCGACAGTTTCAGAACGGTCAAGCAGAAAATGTTGATAAAATATTTCGGGGAACTTTTACTTGATTTCTTCTGTGTATAATTTTTTTTTCAAGTTGAAATATTTAGTTTGAAGGGGATACCATTTTTTGATTTTTTTTAGTTATATGTGTTTTGTATCTTTTCAATGTAACCAAATATTGTACACTTTTCTATAATACTTCGTGAATACCGTTCTGGGTGTGAAAATCAACTGTGTGTATTCCTAGGTTGATAAATAAAATAAGATGAATAAAACATGAACGTGTTCGCACTATTCAGCATTGTTTGGACCTTTCAAATCGTCATCGGAATGAGTTTTTACTCCGATTAGTAACAACTGATGGACCACCTACATTCTGTCCGACAACTGATCGAGAAGACAACTGAGTATAATATCCCATTACATCTCGCATTTGTGGATGATCACAAGGCTTTTGACAGTATTGAAACATGGACGTTTATAAAGGCGATGGACGACGCTCGAATAGACTCTCGTTATTCCATACTGCTCAAGAACATTTATCAGAGGGCAACACTTCATATAACAATAGATGACGACATGAAAACGAAAACGATTCCCGTAGGCAAGGGAGTGCGACAGGGCGACACTATGTCACCTAAACTTTTCACTTTGGCACTGGAAAATGTGTTCAAACAGCTAGCATGGACAAATAAAGGAGTCAATATTGACGGCAAATACTTACACCCCTAAGGTTTGCAGATGATATCATATTAATAAGCTCCGATATCGAAGAATTAAGAAATATGTTGTCAGAATTGAACGGAAAATGCAAAGAAATTGGTCTGAACATGAACTTAAATAAAACAAAAATTCTGAGTAATAGCAACAAAAAAATACAAGTGAATAACACCAATATTGAGACCGTTGAACAATATATCTATCTTGGACACACTATAAAAATCGGGAATAAAGAAAATCAGAGTGCCGAAGTGAAGAGAAGAGTAAGCCTATCTTGGATGGCTTTCGGTAGGCTAAGTAGTATTTTTAAAAACAGCAAAGTCCCTATGGCTCTTAAGAGAAGAGTATATGATAGTTGCATACTACCTGTTGCAACATACGGACTAGAAACTATGACCATGACAAAAAAGAGTATGGAAAAAATGGGTGTGTGCCAAAGAGCCATGGAGCGTACTATGCTGGGCGTTACTCTGAAAGATAAAATCTCCAACAAAATCATTCGGGAGAAGACAAAAATAAAAGATATCACAGAGCAAATAGCAAAGTTAAAGTGGCAGTGGGCCGGACATGTTGCACTCCAGAATCCGGATAGATGGACATTGAGAATTACTCAATGGAGACCACGCATGAGTAAAAGAAGCGCTGGGAGACCACTTAAAAGATGGCGAGATGACATCAAGGAGATCGCAGGAAATCAGTGGATGAAGAAAGCACGGGATAGGAAAACATGGAAGAATTTAGAAGAGGCCTTTATCCAACATTGGATGTCAAACGGCTGAAGAGAGAGAAGAGAGAGATGGAACATGGATCCACCACCACGTCAGAATCAAAAAAGTTTGCAAAAGAATGGGTAAGACTGTGTGAAATCACACAAGAGTGAGCAAAGACTCAACCATAGGCCGGGAAGATCATGGCATCTGTTTTTTTGGATTACAATGGTATATTGTCCATGGACTATTTAGAAAAAAGGAAACACAATCAACAGCGTCTATAACTGTGCATTATTGAACCGAGTTGAATCCGAAATCAAAAAAATGCTTGCATTCAGGCGAATGCAGTAGACATACCACCAACAAATATACTTTACAATCTGTCATTAAGTTCAATCCCATAAGAATGGTATTGCCGAGATGTAAAAGCATGTTATAAGGAAATGGGAGGATGTATCTGGAAACAGGTTATATAGAAAATTCTGCTTTTTGAATCGAATTATCATTATTATGCGACCTGAATGCCAAGCTCTGAATTCCCTCTTTATACAGCGGTATGCTTTGAGAATTCGAGAAAACAAGAAATGAAAAAATAATGAAAATTCCTGTATATGTCTTCGAGTTGCTATTCGAGAAAAATGAAACTGATGAAGTTGCATAACCAGAATTCATTTCATTCACGTGGAAAATGTTTCCATATCTGAAATGGATTTTCTGATTATATTAGAACTTTCGTTTTTGTTAATATATTTCAAAAATACAATCTTTTTTATTTGATGGGAAAGTTTTTCGAGCGATTCGTTTAAAACCATAATAAGATATCTGATTCGAATAAAGTTTACCTTTCGATTAAAATAAAAATGAGTGTTAATATATAAATTGGCGAAGTGAATGATCATATACATTTTTAAGAGATTGTGAAATCAGAACTACAGATTTCATTTTTTTCAAGTTATTCACTATATTTAATTTTTTGAATAATTTCCACAACATAATTTCACTAGTGTTGAATTTTGCATTCATGAATTTAGTATGAATCTGAAATTCTATACAAAATTTTGAGGTAATAATATTATTGCTCCACCAAAGAACGAAGTTTTTTTGAAAGGTTTATGAATAGATTCTCAGGACGAAAAATTTTGTCACTGATAAGAGCACCGACAAAAATTCAACAAGTTATTGTCAGAATTATATTCATCGGATTCATCATTCAACGTTCGAGATATATTGCAATTTCCCAACGATACCGAAAAACTATTAATTAAACTGATTAACTTGATAGATATCAAAGAACCATTAGCCATATAAGGAAGTTGATAAAAATCCTCTTTGGTTCGGAAGGAACGACAACGGTAATAACAATATATTTTCATCAGACGCGACATTAGACTGCTTTCAGGAGGAATATGTGTGTTTTCGTGGCAGTTATACTCCATTGGCGTCGAAAGAGTCAGGTACTCAGGAAGAAAATCCGTCAATGTGACCCTATTCCCCATTCGATTGAATTTTTGGGTTTGGAGCACCAAAACTTGGGTCCTTCTAGAAACATTGGTGAACGCACTCATATAGGTATACGCAATGAAAATTAATACGCTAATAGGAACGCAGGTATCGAAATAGAAACAACGACAGAAGAGCATAATGTTAATCGGTTAAAATCATCCGATATTAAACTCATACTTCGGAGCTAATAACATCAATGTCCAAATAACATGCAAGGTGGTAATATCAATCAGAGTATCCATAGATAGCTTTTTCACCATATTAGGGCTCGTCATTATGGAGAATAGAAATGAATTGGATGAAAAACGAATGAACATCTCTATTGTTCGTTCAAGGTTCAAGGTTCGGTAGTTGTCCGTAAGGATTCCCAGAGATGGCGTTTTGGTTCTGTCCATACTCAGAACAGAGCGCCAGATCGCAATTCCTATAGTCCGTTCACGAAACTTTGAGCTGTCGGTTGGTCATGACATGAGTTCTAGGATAACTCGGAAGCTCGTCGGACGAGGCCGGGTACATTCGGCAACGTTGACTTTGGTCATCGTTATGACAGCAAATACTACCAATCTCAGATAAATAAAGGAACGCCTACTTTGCGCTCAATAATATGTGAACGGAGTTTAGAAAGCTTCTTTCAATCAGAGTGATTCTCCATACTGAAGAGCCGCAAGAGGGCGGAATAGCTATCTATGGATGCTCTAATTGAAATTTCCACCTTGAATGTTCTTTGGACGTTGACTTGATTAGCTCCAAAGTATGAGTTTAATATTGGTTGATTTCAATTTATTAATATTATTCTTTACTTTCATTCATTCATGTATATTTCACAATTATTTTTTCAGGAGAAACGACAGGGGGACTCTCTTCCATTGAGACATCCTGTGCGTTTCTTCGAAACCAGAACAGGAGAAGGAAAAGTGCTTGATTTAATTCATTCGAATCACAAGGAAATATCAAGTTTTTATGTTTTGCTGATTTGTCCAAGGAGGTTGCCTAAATGTTTTATTCATAAATGGTGATACAAATTGCTCGGATTTTTCAAGTACAAATAATATACATAATTGGCATTCTTTTCGTTCGTAATTGAAATACATGATATGACATTAAACTACGAAAAACAATATCTGCCTATTGCTCTTGCAGATCTACAGCCAAATACTCTCTTGTTGAAAAATTCAAAGACATTTTGACCTAATTGAGGCTTTATCTCACTAATGACACGACTTATCTCATCCTTTAGTTCAGGAATCGATTGTGATTTATTTCAAGATAATCAGTCGGGGAAATTTTGTTACAATAAATACATAGTAAGTATAGATTGTTGAATAAATTGTGTCATATAGTTTCTATGTTATTTGAACCTTATATGCATTCAGAGCCGAAACCTTATGCAAAATACGCCATGTTGTGGACTCACTGAGTACAACTCGTTCAGAACATCGCCTAATGGATATTTCAGGATCTTCAGCAACACTTGAACGAACCAAATCAATATTTTCTTCTGAACGGCCACTACAATTATTTGTCACTTTTCTGATCTCCTACCGAAGCGGTTTCTTGAAACTTTTCAAAATTTGAATAGTGCTTTCAGATGGAATTATCTATTCCAGAAAATTTTTTTCACAGAACGCTGATTTTCATGAAGTATTTCAATAATTAGGACACGTTGTCGTATCGTGTACGAAGCTTTTTTATATTTGAATGTCATATGACAATCGCAGCTCAATTGTCTAAATACCCAGAAGAATTCCATCTTTATTTTATTTATTCTCATGAAACCCCACAATTCGGAACACCCTTTGAAAGAAAATATATTCCAGTTGTACGTCAGATTATCTTCTGACATAGATTTTTAATTTTATTGATATCGACTCATTGACTGAGTGAATCGTTATAGGAATGAAAACCCAGAAATAATAATACAAATCAATTGAAACTGTGGAAACTTCAGAATCAGATTTTCAATGCTGAATCCACTTATCGAAGTTATATTCAGAAATCCAACCGTGAAATCTGAAGCCAAAATCAATAAGTATGAGAAAAGTTTTCTCGTGAAACGTAACGGCTAAAACGTAATACGTTGTAGTATAAATCCAACTGCAGCTAGAAAGCGCTTGTGCCTGGCGGAAATACCGACTATCACAGGATTGAAAAATGACGGAAATAGCTAAAGTCGAAACATTCGAGATAACGAAGCGTCGAACCTCAGTTGCTGAAACCAGGATAAAATAGAATATATTCCAGTATGGCACTTCGATATTGGCTACAATACGTGTTGGTATTTATTTTCCTAATGATAAGCGAAGAAAGCTTTCCTCGAATTTTCGTCTTTCATTTCTGAAAGTAATGGAAACGTTGATTGAATAAGTTTTCATTATTTCTGATCATTCAATTTAGAATATGTTAGCAAAATAATTAAATTGATGGAATACGACAATGTAGAAGTTGTTGTCCTGAATTGTTATCTGATTATCCTATGGAAAATTGATTGAATACATAATAAAAAGGGTCTGTAAAAAGTCGCCTTCACATCAGAGGTTCTGAAAATTAATCAATTGGAAAGCCACATTATTTGATTAGAGAGCAGCTTTTTTTGAGAGTTCGTTTTACTTATACGAGTGCTATATCATTTTGCACAAATGTCTGTAATTTTCGAATTTTGAGCCAAAAATAATTTCAAACGATAGGGTTAGACTCTCTGATGACGAAAAAGTGATCAAATTCAATTTTGTCCGTCCAGGTGTTAGCGAAATAACTTTCGAGGGATTGTCCTAGAGACTTGAAATTTTCAGGGTAATTTCAGATCTCAAATGGCTCAGTTAAATTCGAAAACCAGCCAAATCGTACAGGGTGTTCCATAAAATATGGCCATTCAAAATTTTTGTTCCTCAATATCTCAGACAATACGAAACCCATTATCAAAATGCTGCGTTCATATGCAAGAAGCTCATAATAAGCTTCATGCAAAACGTCGCCTTAATATGCAAATCACATAAGTACCAAATCCCAAAGTTCACAGGAGGGGAAAAAACTGTAAATTTGTGGATGTGCTTAAGTGATTTTTTTTATATTCTTAGATAACGTTGTTGCGGGTTTCGTCAGCTAGAAGATTCTTTTGGATTTGTGTGAATTCATGCACAGGTGCCCACGAAACTCCTCGACATAACTCAAATTCTCAAATTTGCCCAAAAGTGGACTTATGTGATTTGCATATTAAGCCAACGAAAATTTTGTGGCCTTAGTGTAAACAAAACTATTGAAGATTCTATTGAAATATTGAAAAGAAGAAACCTCATATTTCCATGAAAGAATATCGGATTCGAATGAAATTCAGTTTATAAATGAAGATTGATAAGCTGAATGTTCATGCAGAATTTTGTGGCCATAGTATTAAAAGAACCATAGAAAATTCAATTGGAATATTGAAAAGAAGAATCTTTAGATTTCCATAATAGAATAGCCGATTCAAGTGGAATTTTTTTGTGAATGAAGACTATACTGAATTTTCATGCGAAATTTCAGAAGGATCTCATCATCAGAACTATAGAATTTAATTCTTGTAATTATTTATTTTTTACATTTTTCATTTTTTCAATACTTTCCTGAATATAATTCTGATTGTGCTGAGATTCTGCATTTATGTATTTGGTATCAATCTCACATCCCATGTGAAATTTTGATGTAAATGTCTTATTAGTCCATACCAGAGAACGAGCATTCAAAAGCTTCTGCTCGGGGCTTTTCTTAATTTTTTTTCAATTTAAATATCTCGTATCTCAGAAACTATGCATCAGAGACCCATAGTCCTTAGAATCATGAAATCGTCCGAGGATTAATATCCCGAGTTTACGGAACCTTTGTTGAAATACTCTGTATATCGGTGAGTATTTAATGCCATTATAAACGGAAAACCGTACTTTTTACTCTTCGGAGGATTATTATAGAATCACAAAACCATCAGGCTTAAAAAAGTAAGGCCGAACTTCATATATGCTGCACATATACATGCTTTCGAAATTGCAGCGAAATATGTCGAACAAAATCTGAAATAACCGAGTTATTTTATGCTTCATGCACCGTATAAAATTTTCAAAGGGTTTTCCATTTAATAACGATAACAGTGTTAATTTTTTATAGGCGGTCTGCTCCACGTCATTTTTGTAATGAAGAAAAGTCGCCCAATTTTGGATACCTTTTTTGATTGTTACTTTTTTACTAGTGATATTGATGTTTTGATTAATTTTTCTTGATTTGAATATAGCATAACATTGATGATAACATATAGAAAAAACTGAACAATGTATTTCTCACCCAATTGATGTATAGTTGAGCTTAACTGAAAAATGCCAGTTTTCTTCGCTTCCAGAATGGGTTCCTAATATTGAATACCCTATCCAGAATAAGGAACCTATTGTCCTAGTTGAAAGAATTATCGAGGAATGTAATAAGCAAAATCAATTCCTCATTAGAAGGTCAATTGGAAATTCAATAAAAAAACGCGAATATCCTTTCATAAAATGTTGCAAATGCTTATTCTGAACTAGTTGTTGTGGATTTCTTGGTTTATGTGGATACGTATAAAGATATTTTCAGGATTAATTGATATGAGGAATTAAAACTGAATTTTGAAAATCTACTTTAGGACTCAGGAAGAGCTTCGTATCATTTGATGATACAGCTTCATAATCCAGTGCAAAATATTCTCACTGCCTAAGTGCAAAATAACCATATTGTTCATATTTGAAAATTTTTTCTAGGAAAACTGAAAGCTTGCCAAAAAAAATTAAAACGCTCTAGTAATGTGAAATCATGATAGAATATGAAGCGGGTAGCGAAATTTTGAAATAGAAATGTACAGGGTGTTTTTTCAACCTACACACTTGATCTGAACTTATCATGATTCTAACCCTGTTTCTTTGAAAAAGTGTTGAAATTATTGAGAGTACGCAATCATATTGTTTCACAGTAAAAATTTCATCGATATTGATCAAGTCATACCAAAGTTATGAAAAGAAGAGGAATCGGTCAAATCGGACAAATCACCCTTAGACTGTCAATAAAGGCTCCCAACCTAGTGACTAGTGTAAACTTCTCCTAAAATCTGACGGTCTCCTTCGGATTCACCCTGTATTTACCAATTTTAGAAGATATGATAGTGTAACGCAACTGGGGTCACTGTAAAATCTTCAATAAAAATAGTAATATTGAGTAAACGAATTGATTTAATTTATGGAACTTTTAAAAGACTTCTCCAACAAGATATCTCGGAACCGTTTATCTTGAGCACTTCAAGTAATTGCTGCTCGTTAATCAATCCAGACAATCTCGATTGAATTATTTCTGTAAACACAATTTTTGAGCGCCATTAGCTACTAACCTAACTCTGAAATGATCCAGGAATCTGCTGGCAATGATGGAGAGTCATTCGAAAATACAGAAGCGAAAACGCCACAGTTAGAGGTAAGCTAGATACAATGCTTTAACAGATCGTTAAGTTTTATGAGGTTTTAATTCGAACCGTAATGATATTTATACCCAGAAATCGTTCGAAACTGTAATCATTCGCTTTTCGGTCGTTATCCTCTGAAATTACTTTGATGGCTGCTGCTGCTTGCTTTAAATTCTGAGAGCTATCATCAAAGCTGGTGTTATCTTCATCTTTCAGCTCGGCGCGAGTGGTTTATTTAGAAAATTTAGGAAAGACCTGAGTAGGTGGTTTCGAGCGCTCGTGTTTTGGTGGAGAAATAATGCTATCGAATGATTTTAATTTTGTAGATGACTTGAGATCCATGCTGAGTATATGATAGCAACATATCAGCACGATCGGATTCACATCCTAGAAATTATTCAAAAAATGAAATATGTAAAAAATCAATATCAACGAAAAAAAATCAATTCTATGGTTCAGCTGTCTTGTTATGGAAATATGAAGATTCTTCCTTTCAATATTCCAATAGAATTTTCTATGATTATGCTATTACTAAGACTACAAAATTTTGCACGAGGCCTCTTATGAGCATCTTACACAAAATTTCATTTCGATTGGTTCTGTTTTTCTGAGATATTGAGGAACATAAATTTTGAATGGTCACATTTCACGGAACATCCTCTACGATTTGATTTGGCATAATTTCACTTTAGCAGTATAGATTTTTATAATATATGTCCTAACCCACCCTGAAAATTTCAAGTTTTTAGGACAATCTCTTCGAAAGTTATCGTGCTAACAGACGGTTGGCCCCACAGACAGAATTGAGTTTGAGGCCATTTTCGAAAATTACAGACATTTGGGCAAAACGATATAGTACTCGTTTGAGTAGAACAAGCGCTCAAAAAGGTGCTAATTCAACAACAATGTGTTTCACTACTTGTACTTGTGCTGGTATTAATACATTCACATAGTGCGATAAATAAGACATGAAATCCGATAGAAAAAAGTATATTTCATCTGAAAAAAATATTAAGAAAAGCCCTGAGCAGGTGATTTCAAGCGCTTGTTCATTGGTGGAGTATAAGACTATCACCTTAAAATATTTTATGAGTCTTGAGATTGATATTATCTATATTTCACGAGAGTATAAAGTGAGTAAAATTTTGGCCCTCCCTTCTACAGAGAACATCGTTCGTTGTCGTTTATATCCGCTCGATATCGGAATGTGTCAGATGTTTATTGGACTTTTGTATTAGAGAGATCAAATCAAATCAAATCAAATTTATTGTTTACAAGTTACATAAATCGAACATTTTTAATTACAGGCAGTCTAAACAATAATAATCGAAATTCATAAATACAAATAACTAATAATACCGCTCTGCAATATTGAAGGTATTCACTCAGCCTAAGATATACATCTTGTGTGCCGACCGAAATTCCCCAAACATCACCACCCAATAGCAAAAAAAGAAAACTGATCAGAGCGAAACAAGCATGGTGGGCAAGCAGGACAACCATACATAAACAGACATATTAGTCTCCAAAATCAAAACAAATCGTTGAAGTATTCCTGGTCTTGAAGTAAGAATTCCCTGGTTATTATCTTGAATCTCCCTGAGTCAGACTGATTCTTTATATCATTTGGAAGTTCATTGAATAATTTAGGTCCATAATAAGTTAAAAATCTCTGACATATATCAGAACGCATCAAAGGCACCGGTGAGTTGATTTGATCGGTATGTCTCGTGTTATAGAATCTATTCTCGATTTGGTTTTGACCTACTTTAATTATATAATTTATTACAACATGTACATATAAATTTCTGACTTATATATCACAGTTTTTATAAAGATCGGTCGAATGGTAGTTGAAGGGTTTTCTATACATAATTTTTAAGATCAAATTCTGACAGGTCATAACTATTCTGAATACATTATTGTAGGCTCCCCCCCACACAGCTATGCAATATCTAAAATTTGATTCGACCAGTGAGTAGTACACGATTTTGAGCATCTGCTTATTTAATATTTCGCGCAATTGGAAGAACTTGTAGAAAATATTTCTAACTTTCCTATTCAGAAAGGCAAGGTGTTCATCCCATTTCAGATTTTGGTCAAGAAATATACCCAGATACTTCATTTTATCTACTCTCTCTATCTGAGGGCAATTACAAATACTTTGTGTACAGAGGGGATTATGAATTTTTATTGTAGTTTGTGTTGGTTGATCAGCTAATGAAGCACTGAAGGTCATAAAAAAGGTCTTGGTAAAATTCAATGCTAGGAGACCACCACTCAACCAGGAATAGAGACACCCCTTTCCGCCTGCTCATAAACCTCAACCCAAGAACTACCAGAGAACAATAGAGCTGTGTCATCAGCATATGCTATAACATTACATTCTTGGAAGATTTTACCTATGTTATTTATGTAGATGAGGAAGAGAAGGGGCCCCAGAACTGTACCTTGAGGCACACCTGTTTTTATAATCTGCGTTTCACTAATTATATCATTAATTTTGACACATTGACTTCTGTTTGATAAATAGTTGATCAATAAATTCAGTGGCTCACCCCTAATTCCCACTTCCTCAAGTCTTTCGAAAAGTATTTCATGTGAGACCGTATCGAAAGCCTTAGATAGATCCATAAATATAGCAAGACTCTTTTTCTTGTTTCTTAAATTGGAATGTATTTCCTTCACAAGGTCTAATATCGCATCCTCAGTATTTCTGTTATTTCTAAAACCAAACTGTTTGTTATAAAGTAAGTTATTTCTTTCCAAATATTCCGTGATTTTCTCTTTCAGACATTTTGCGAAAATTTTTGCAAAACAAGAGATAACTGATATTGGTCGATAGTTGTTCAACTCACATTTACTGCCTGCTTTAAGTACAGGAGTGACAATTGATGCCTTCCACCCAGATGGAACCGTTGAGGTAGCAAAAGACAGATTTATTATATGTAGCAGTGGTTTTAAAATGCTCATATGGATGTTTTTAATCATTCTTGACGTAATTTTTTCTTTCCCAGGGGCTGAATGATTCTTTAACGTGCCAGTTTTTCCTTGACCTTGGCTAGTACCTTATTAATGAATTCTTCATCGCAGAGCAATTCACGAAGCGAATCTTTAACAGCACTTCCTACATCACCTTCTCTTTTTGGAGCCATTCCGATTTTTGTACGAATTCAGAAAATCTCGAAAGTATACTTATGATTATAAACAAATATTTATTTGTTTGTAAATTTTCAGTTTATACCGAGCGACACGAAGCAATACCTTATACATTGCGCATCTGGTGAACGAATAATAGATGCCTACTATGCCGATTAATTCGAAATATCTAGGACCATCCTTTCGGAGACCTTTCTTCATTTTGAAAAATCGCTTTTTAATTCTATTTCTGGTGAAACTAGTAACTCTACCAAACAATGAATGTATTTTTCAATTTATTGATTCGTTTATGGAAAAACTTCTACCGGATCGAATTTATCGGCTTCAAAATATTCGAAAAATAAAAACTCGTAACATCATAACTCCGAAACTATTCCACCTTATTGGCTCATTAACGAACTCCGAGCTCATCTTCGTACGAAGAACCAACAAGAAAGTAATGCCATTAACAGAATCTGCAAATAGCAGTTTCGAGTAGGTACTGTTGAAAGCTAATAGTTCGAAACTGTCTGCAGAATCTCTGAATGACATCACCTCCTTGTAGGCCCTTGGACAATGTACAAGATGAGCTTCAGAGTATGAGTTCGATATTAGTTGAAGTTATCGTCGAATATTACCTCTCTACTATGCTATTGTACTGTTACTACTATCGTTTCTGAAGACGGGACATTCAACGTTAAATTATTAATTCAATCAGGCGTTCCTTGTTACAGAATTCTTTAGAATATCTCAACCGTTTCGAAAATATCGAAGACAAATCCTATCTTGACAAAGGCCTGAGGGACCCTTCTGATCAATTTATACAGGGTGATCCCGTTGAACTGTACATACTTCACACAGTGATAGAGGACACTTTGCTGGTTTCAAAAAGAGCCCACATGAAAGGTCTCAAACGATTCGTTTGAATTATACAGGGTGATTTCCAGTTTTGGGACATATTTTCAAAATGCTCTATTGGACGAACGAATAATCTCAAATTCATCAAATTTGGTACGTAGGAGGACTGTATCAATCTCCATACAGCTGAGTTAACAGATTATCAGTTTCCAGGACCGGACTCTATTTTTCTGATATTATCGGAATTTATAAAGAAAATCACCCTGTAGATGAAAAAGTCAATAAACCTGTCATGGCAGTTCAAACTACACTAAATACTCTTCAATAAAGAGTAATAAAATCACGTGGCACACCTACAGATTCAGAAAAAAAAATTGAATATGGTTACTCGGAGATAATTTTTTTTGTGCGGCCTAATTCACAAAAAAAACATACCCAAATGTATCAAAAGTTGGATAATAATGGTTAAGATCTTCTACGCATTCAAGTATTCCAATATTCAGGGACGGACTCCCATTGCAGATTGGGTTTTTCAATAGATGATAGGTCGAAAGATTCGCCCTGAATATGGAACACCCCAAAAAACTTTTACGGGAGACCGAACAACAATAAATAACCTACAAGAAATTTTCATGAAATCGCGAATATTATCAGGTTAATATTCGACTTTTCATGCATTTCGGTATAGTTGTTCTACTTAACTACAGCCGCCCAAAAAAATTATCTCTGAGTAAGATTATTCAATTTTTTTTAAACCTATTTCTGTGTCTCGCGATTTCATGAGAATTTCTTGTAGATTATTTAATGTTGTTCGGTCTCCCGTAACAGTTTTTTGGGGTGTTCCATATTCAGGGCGAATCTTTCGACCTATCATCTATTGAAAAACCCAATCTGAAATGGGAGTCCGTCCCTGAATATTGGAATACTTGAATGCGTAGAAGATCTTAACCATTAATATTCAACTTTTGATACATTTGGGTATGTTTTTTGTGAATTAGGCCGTACAAAAAAAATTATCTCCGAGTAGGTACCCATATTCAATTTTTTTTCTCTGAATCTGTAGGTGTGCCACGTGATTTTATTACTCTTTATTGAAGAGTAATTAGTGTAGTTTGAACTGCCTTGACAGGTTTATTGACTTTTTCATCTACAGGGTGATTTTCTTTATAAATTCCGATAATATCAGAAAAATAGAGTCCGGTCCTGGAAACTGACGAAAATTACCTGAATATTGGAATATTTGAATATCGAGAGGATTTAAACTGATAATATTCTCCTGTCTTCAACTTTTGATACATTTGGGTATGGTTTTCCATGTGAATTAGGCCGTCCAAAAATGTATCTCCGAGTACGCATAGTTCTCCTCTCATGACTGCCAACCACATGTTTACTCGTGTTGGAAATGAAAAGAAATAGTCGCATGAGGGTTTTTTCTCTGTCATACATGGTTGTTTCATAAATTGATCACACCTGATTTCGTGAAAGTGGTCACATCAGTCCTCAATATCCTATGGCCCCGACTCGCCTGAACTATTCTGTTACCACCTACAAAATGTAAGTCTGATCTCGGATAATAGATGAATTGATGATTTTTATAAAATTACACTAAAATTCAACCACGTTCTTTTCATAAAGAGTAACACAAAACAACTGGAGGAGTATAAAAGCAGAAGAACCAACTAGTTCACAAGAAACGCTCAATAAGAATATCCAAATGTAATTAATTAATTCCAAGCATTCACTTAACATACTGTTCCGTACCTACCTATTTGTTAAGTGTTCCTTGGAGTCCGCCACATGTCCAGTGATGAACAGGGGAGAGAAGCATTCAATTAATTCTGGAACAAAAGCCTTTATTCAATCACCTATTATAACAAGAGGTATTGTTCATAACGACAAGTATTGATTTAATAGTAGCGTGAACGTGTGAGCATATCTGAATAATTTCTGTGAGCTTGTTTATGTAGATCTCCCTCTGTGCAATATCATCAATTTAATGAAATGCTTTCGAGAATGTTTGAATTATTCAGATCATTTAAGCCGTGTTTAAGTGTTTGATTTCATATCAAAATTAATTCAACCTTTACAGTGCTGGAATTTGAATTTGACACAGCGATAATCATTTCGTGGGATCTGAAAAAAAATATTTTTATAGAAATACTGGAGAAAGAATTAATTCTGTAATTATTCAGATAATTCAAGTTGTTGAAGTTCATATCGAAATTGATACAACCTGTTAAATTTGGATTTTAGATTCGAGTTAACTCTGAAATTGTATTTTAGAATCTAAAGAAAATGATTTTCACCAAAAAACTATTTTCATAAGTTCTAGTGAGCTAAACGCAACAATTTATGTATCAACTAAGATTGATTCAATGAGGGATGCCGCTTTATTAATTTTTTTACTTCTATGATGATGCAGAAAACATCCAAGGAATAGTTGTCAGAACTTCGGTATGTTATGTTATTGAAAATTAAAAACTTTGCGATTTTCATTGTGTCGAGGAAATTGCTCCCAATGAAAATTTTCACCTGCTGAACTGAGCATTTGTATGTGATGCCTTTCCTTTTGGATAACGGAAAGATCAATACATTTTATGCATTATATTGTTCTTTAGTCTAGTCCGGTATAACGATAATATGAAAAAAATCGATATAATATGATTGAACTCAAAACGTAGTTTTAAGGAATTTTTCACTCATTTCAGCATTATCCATTTGATTTTGGTCCAAAACCGTTAATTTCACTCCGATAAAATCATACAGCTCTGGAAGTTTCTAGAAATTTTCTGATTGGTTAAAATTTCTGGAGAATATGTCAGAATCTCTAGATTCTTTCGAATTTTCCAGAAATTTCAGCAACTAAAACGAATCAATGTAATATAAATCACGCCCTCCTTGCGCTTTCCAATATTCCACAGTGGGACGAACTCGGAGTGACCCGATAACTTTTTTCAAACCCTTATAACTTTCAAACGAAAGAAGATATCGAATCGATTTCTGTTGCTGAATCATAGATTTTCCGATTCTCTGTCGATTTCGTCCTGAAAAAAATTTTGAACTTGCGGTCGGTTAGGAATTTTTCCCAACCTTCGGAATATTAAAAAAAACACTGTTTCACCGGAAAAACCGGCCTATACTATAACACATCCTTCTTCTATCTTCCAGAATTTTATTGAATTTTAATTAAATATAATCAGATATAAAATAATATAATATACCTGACATATAAAATAATATAAACATAGGAGGATTATCTTTATTTTGATTCAGTATTCAGATTCCATTCACATTTAGCAAATAGTAAAACATAATAAGTCGAGAAGACTAATAATTACATCTTATATATCTGCAAATCAATATTTAACTGTGTGAAAAAACCCCTGAAACAACATTTGTCTGACAATATATTTTGGTTTTTCCGATAGGGAAACGTTCATTTGGTTAAATAGTGCAGAAGTTTAATTCTGATGGTTCATTTTAATTTATAAATTAATGTGTGACAAAAAATGTTTTCCTGTTACTGAGTGTGTTCCTCCTAAGATAGTCACAAGACCAACACACATGTCAGAAATCTGAATAACATGTGAAACAAAAACTGAAATTGAATTATTATTATTAAAACAACAGGGCAGTCAGTTAAAAGATTTCATTAAAACTAATGTGATAAAGATTATTATTGAAAAAAATTTTAATCTATATATAATGGAGCATAGGTTTCATCATGTAATAATGAAATTACTCGCAGTTACCTGTTAGTTATATATTGCCAATACGTGATAATAGTGGACATCATTTTCAACACGTGCGAAGTTACACGTGATACGTTGTATTTCTATGCTTATTAACGGTTTAATGGACGTGCTGGTATACAATTGTCCAATTTATTAAAATCAATATACTTCCTGCATTGAAATGAACGGTGTTCATATGGAGCATCTTTGTAAAAGACAAAAAGTCATGAACAAATCGAATATTTTCTGTGATATACATCGTATTTGGTTGAGCCATTGTTTAAGGAGAACTTAAAGAATGGTTGAGCTAGAGGAGAAGGTGGGCTCTCTGAAATTTTAGTGCCATCAATCAATATTGAACCTAATTTAGACTCTTTCAAACTTTTATATGTTCAGAATATGAAAAATTCGTCCATTGTACGTCTCTGTGCTCAGCCATAATAATACGCAATAATCACAAGGGAATAATGAGTTATTAATAACTGATGCTGTCAGATGCTTCACAGGTTCAGCTTAGAGATAATATTCCTCAAATTGATATTTCTTCAGTATTCTAAAGTAAGTACACCAACTAACAAATATGGGTATACTTTGTCAATCGAGGCGCAAATCTACTTTTTTGTACAACTGTCAAAAAAACTTGACTTTTCTTCATCACTATGGATGCGTAAAATACTACTTTTTTTCACCGTTAAAAAAAGTCTTTTTTTCACTGCTGATAACTAAAATTAGAACAACTTAAAAATAATGAATATTTTAATTACAACAAAAAATTCTTATTTGTCAACTTGACTTTTTTCACGCTTATCATACAAGGATCTTGTTACGGTCGCAAAAGGTTAACATTTTCAAGAAATATATTCAGTAGTCGTGGATAAAGTATAGTATGCTACTCACTTATAATGGCTGTTATTCACTCGGTGATTTGAGCCACTCGCGGACTAAACTTCCCCTCGTGAATAATAGCTATCATTATACGCTCTTTGCATAATATACTATTTTTCATTACCTTTCTAACAGAAAAGTGTTCACATATTTTAAAATTTTGTGGTTATGTTTGGGATATGGGCCACCGGCCACCTATACTTGTTTGAAATATATACCCCTGCTCATATGATGAAAAGCAGAAAGAGTTTAATTCAGACCAAAAGGATAATAATATTGAAAATTCCTGAAAGTAACAATGCTTTTTGCATTCATTGCGACGGATTTTTTTGAAAAAACACGAAAAGTGAAATTTGCTTATTTCAATAATAGACATATATGGTACCTACTCCATTTATCAATAAATATCTTGGTTTTTCATACATTCAGTTTTCATATTATGTCAAAAAACTGAATGTAGCCCCTCTTCGGACCTTCTCTTCTAATAGAATTTTGAAATTGTCCTTCCCCTTTCCAAGCGGCTCATTAGCGAGCACATGTTTGTATGGTGCTTTTTACTTTTTTCAGATCTTGAGTTACCTTCCAAAATATTGAAACGCTGGTTTTATCATCCAATATAATCACGGCTTTACGTTGAGTGGCTCATTAGACTGCGCTAACCTGTACGTCAAGAAACTGTTGATTGCTAGTATTATCCATCGTATGAAATTCTCTTCACGAAAACCTGAAAGAAACTTTTAACTGCGGTTTAAGAATTGAGAATTCTCATTAGAGCATTCATTGAAGTTCCCTCCAGAATGCAAATATATGGTGGTGAAGAATTCCATCCGAGAATGCAAATGACCGACCGTAATCGTAATAGACTTGCAAAACTCTGGACTTAGGAATTTTCTATATATAATCCGTCTTTGGATGAACGCCCACGCGCACAGATAACACCTGATTCAATTATTGTCCTACTTAACAATTTAACATACTATACTATAGCAATTTCAACACTCGTATACTATCCCAAGATGTTCCATATAGCCAATATCTCGGCTCTTATAGGTGGTAGAAAGTTCAACCAAAAACTATTTCAAATGACGGCAAAAACTCTATCAGAATCCTTCGTTTAAATTTTGTTTATGGTCACAACATGTAAAGATCGGATATTTCTTATCATTTCACGTAGAAAACCCGTAAAAATAATAATGATTACTTATAAATTGTGGTATTATATCCACTTTGTTTCATTTCGACATTTTAGGTTCACCTATTCAATATAATTTTTTTTATTATCTTTCAAGTAATCTTTTGTGTGATTGATGTTTCTTTATTGACAATACTACCTTATAGTATTGAATATCTTGGGACGCCGAAAATATTCCATCATAAATCGCAAAAGGGACAATGCACTACAATTTTTAGCTTTATTTTCAAGGGTAGAATTTACGTTAAATGATGAAAGATTGTTTTAACATAATTTTCTCTCACTGGAAAATATAGAAGAAAATAATGTTTTCTTGGAACTTCCTAAATTTTTTGAGAGTCGAGAGATATTGACTGTATGGAACATTTTGGAACACACTGTCTCTATACAGTGTGTCATCTCAAATTCATATACAATAAAAACTGCAAAATTTGTTGGATTCATGTTATATTTAAACTGGTCATTTTATATATTTCGTGATCGTAAGCAAATCTTCTTTTTGATCTTAAAAACATTTTCAAATACCTAACCTAAAATAATTCATACGTTGAGTTTGAATGGAAATTTCACTTGATTAAAACCGTTAGATAATAAAAATCCCGATAGGTATAATATTTGCTCCAATTAAATATTTTTTTTTGTTATACAGGCTGTCCAGGCGATTAACGTCTTGGCGTCAATAAATTATTATTAAATTCCTCAGACCTGTGGCTATCCAAACATACCCCATGTGTGTTATGCCAATTTTTGGCAGTTCTCAAGTAAAGATTTTTTGAATGTTTCTTCAATGTATTTTGCCAGCTAGGTTTGAAAAATTCATAGCTTCCTTTGCAGTCAGTTTTTTGCAGTTTTTATTTTTTTAACATGGTCGTCCTGAATGTTGCTTCAATAATAAAAATTAATTTTGTAAATGATGACTCACATATTCAATGTTCATGCGAAATTTCATGAGATCAGAACCATAGAAATGCATTATTCTTTATACATTTCATTTTCTGAATTATTTCCAGAATACAGTTCCGATTGTGCTGAGATTCTGCATTTATATAGTTATGAGATCATCTTCTCTAGGAATTGTAGACGTCAACAGCCAACACCTCGGTCCATCCCAGGAATTGTACTCGAAAGTGTCGACATGCAATTTCTATGTGTATGCACTTTTAGCTTTCTTTTGAGAGTGGACATTAGATTTAGTTCAGTTAGGAAGTAACTTCCATTAGACTCACTCCAAATCTTAATCTGTTAAATTTATCAATTCTTTATCTGTTAAGTTGTAATTGATATTTTGGAAAGAAATAAATCTTTTTAAAAACAGACTTTAAGAGACGGAAATCATAATTGGCGCTGCGAACAGGATATCGCAACGGGGTTTTAGTGAAAAGTGACTAAAATTAGTTTCCGCTTCGAAAACGTTCGACGTCTCCGAGGAACTCCCGTTGAGTTTTAACTCTTTGTGCGATATCGTCAAAACCACCATCAACATCACCTTCAACCCGGAAGGAAATCCAACTTCAACCCGGAAGGAATCAACCTACCCACTCCGACCAAGAAGGAAGGAACAACCCACTATAGGATGCAAATCTTGGTGTAAGTCCTTCAAACCCATCCAATTTTTTCTTTTTCCTTTATCAGTCTAATGACAGATACAAATTCTTCTCAAGAATTAGAGATAATTGCTGAGGATTCAGAAACTTTAGAATTAGGTTCACATATTCTTAGAAATAGTAGATTTCAACCTTACCCTAGAAGAAAAATGAATTCTAACCAAGCTTCTTCTAATACAGTTAACCCAATCGAAGTAATGTCTAGACAGGACTTACAATTGTTATTAAACTCAATTCCGGAATATTATCCCGGCCAAAATCTATCAATTTTCATAAACGAAGTAGATAATTTATTGACGCATCTGCAAGGCAGATTGAATCAAGATCTAACTTACGCACTGAATTTTTCGATAAGATCAAAATTGAAAGATGAAGCTAGGGACTTCATAGCTTTTCAAAATGCCTCTGATTGGCCCAATATCAGAAGGGTATTATTGCAAAGGTATGGAGATCAACGCAATGAAGACTTATTAGTGTCCTCTTTATCACAATGCGTACAACAAAAACATGAAACATATTTAGACTATTATAGTAGGATATCAAAAAATTTGAGCGATTTGTTACAACATTTAACCCTGAACATAAGAGACCAAAATTATTTGTTATACAAACAACAAGATATTAGAAACTAGCACTCAAAACATTCCAAATAGGTATTCTAGAACCATACAGATCTTACCTTAGTAACTTCAACTGCATTAGTTTAGAAGACTGTATTAATAGATGTCAATTTTTCGACAATAGAAAGCAGGAATGGGAATACTGCGAATTTCTGCGGAAATCTCAAGAACAACCAAAAAAGCTAAATTATAATCGTACTTCACCTCAAAATTCATATCCGACTCGTAATTACCACGAATTCCCGAAAGCTCAAAATCGGAATCAAAATTTCAATCCAAACTTTCCAAGCAACGCTCAAAAATTTTCTAACCTAGTACCAACGAATAACCAAAATTTCGTGACGAATTATAAGCATCAATCTCCTTCTGAAAATTCTGGAAATCCAAACGGCTTTCCTTATTGCATTAACACACCAATTCCAAATAACAGAGGATACCCAACAGCTCGCGAAGTGTTCGGATCAAAACCAGGCTCTAGTATGTCCAAAAATCAACAAAAGCCAACTCCTATGTCTATTTCGACTAGAAACACTTTTAGGCAACCTGCCGCTCAGTCGATCTCGACGAGAAATTTTTACAAAACAAACCGACAAGAAATTTTATTTCCGAAGAATTATTTAACGTTCAATCCGAAGGTGGAAATCCTGAAGATTTTGAATCTGAATTTTATTATCCAAACGTTAATTCTCAAGATGACTATGAAAATAATCTTACAGAAGAAGAAAATTTTCAGATGCTGCCTTGGAATTCCCAGAAACATAGATCTAAATTGTGTCAAAATTAAGTCCAAATTGCCTTACATTTATTTACCAAAAATTGACCTCAAAATTTTGATTGACTCAGGAGCAACAAATTCAGTCATTAATTCAAAACCCGCGTTTGAAAAATTCTTCCAATTTTTATACAAAGAAAAATTTAGCGTCTCTGGCTTAGGAAACACAATCACTTCAGATAATAATTTAAATATACCAATTTTATACGAATTAGGAATTTTTGAAAATATTCATTTACATGTAGTTGATTGGCATCAAAAATTTGACGCTCTATTAGGAACTTCTGATCTCCAAAGATTAGGTACGAAAATTGATTATAAAACTCATACATTAGAAATTAATGATCTAAAAATACCTTTCAACCTCGAATATTCATCGTCCAAACTGAAACCGCGTAATGAAAAAGCAAAAAATTTTATTAAAATACCTGTTTCCATAGAAAACGGAAATGTCCTTTTACCTGAAATAAACTTTCAACAATTTTCAACTCCAGAATGTATTGCCCATGCTAGGAACGGATTTTGCACTATCCCAATTTCTCAACCAATAGAAAATGAAGTACAAATTAATTTTGTAGAAAGAATACCTGTGAAATCGATTCACGAAACAGAAATATCAACCCCTCCATTAACACATCAAAATTTTAAACTTGCGAAAAACATAAGAACTGCTCACATGAACTCTGAAGAAAAAAGAGAAATCTTCAAAATATGTAATAAATTCAAGAATATTTTTTATAACGAAGATTCAGATCTTTCATTTAGTAATACAGTCAAACACAAAATTCGAACGAAAGATGAGGAACCTGTTAACGTAAAATCTTTCAGACACCCTCATCACATGAGAAAAATTATTCAGGAACAAATTCAAAAATTACTTGATGACAAAATTATACGTCCGTCAATTTCACCTTATAGTGCTCCGGTATGGATCGTTGACAAGAAAAAAGACGCATCAGGTCAAAAGAAGTACAGAATGGTTATAAATTATAGACGTCTTAATGATAAAACCGTCGAAGATAAATACCCTTTACCGAGAATAGAAGAGATTTTGGATAACTTAGGCAAAAGTTGCTATTTTTCTACAATCGACATGGCAAAGGCCTTTCATCAAATTGAAATGGATCCTGAATCCATAGAAAAAACTGCATTTACTGTAAACAATGGCCATTATGAATACCTTCGAATGCCTTATGGATTAAAAAACGGCCCGAGTACTTTTCAACGTGTAATGGATAATGTTCTCAAGGAATACCTGCATATTTTTTGTTTTGTTTACATGGACGACGTAGTCGTATTTTCAAAATCATTGCAAGAACATATTTATCACCTGAAACTAATTTTTCAGAAAATTCAAGAATATAACCTTAAAATTGAACTCGACAAATGTGAATTTTTAAGTAAAAACGTAGCATTCCTAGGACATGTCATAACACCTGAAGGAATATCGCCAAATCCATCAAAATTAGAAACTATCGAGAAATATCCCCTATACCGCGTTCAGTTAAAGAAATAAAGTCGTTTTTAGGTTTAATAGGTTATTACCGACGTTTTATACAAAATTTCGCACATACCGTTTCACCATTTACAAAATGCTTGAAGAAAGGAGCAAAAATAAATTATCAAGATCCGGACTATGTTTATGCTTTCCAACAATGTAAAGAACTATTGACAAACGCCCCAATTCTGGTCTACCCAGATTTTGAAAAACCTTTTAAATTAACAACAGATGCTTCAAATGTAGCCATTGGAAGTGTTTTATCACAGTCAAACCGCCCTATAGTCTACTATTCGAGAACTTTGAACTCGGCTGAAAGAAATTATTCAACAATTGAAAAGGAATTATTAGCAATTCTCGATTCAACAAAACATTTCAGGCCCTATCTTTTTGGACAAAGTTTTACAATCGAAACTGACCATAATCCTCTTGTATGGCTTTACAAAATTAAAGAACCAAATTCACGCCTCATACGTTGGAAATTAAAATTAGAAGAATTTGATTTTGAAATAATTCATACTAACGGCAAGGAAAATAAAGTTGCCGATGCACTTTCACGAATTGAAATACATAATCGAGAAAACGAATCAGTTTTATCTGAGGATAAATAGACCTTAAGGTCGCAGTGGACTGTAACCCCTCTGTAAACTATCAACTATCAACTATCTGAGGATGATCTGAATGTAGAAATATCGTCCATCTTACCAAATGTAAATGAACTTCCCGAACTAGGTGACGAAGAATTAGAAACCATTCTGAACTCTCAAAATAACGAAAACCCTCCTGTAAACGAGGAACATGAAAATCCGAACAATGATAATAACACTGATGCTACTATTCACTCTACTCAAGAAGACAACGGAAAAGTTATCCCAATTACGGAAACACCTGTTAATATTTATCCCAATAGAATTATTATGAATATTGGTGAACAATTCAATTTGAAATACACTAAACCTTTTGGAAAAAATACGTATTGTGTATCAATAAGACAAAATTGTATGACAAACGATTTTTCGAACCTATTCAAAGAAATTCTGAGACCAAACGAATCTTATGGAATTTATTTCAGAGACAATAAATTGCGTTTACCCCTCGTCAGATTTTGTAAAGAAACATTGAATTACTCTGCAAAACTTGTAATCAGTAATAATTATTCATTGGATGTTACCTGTGAAGAAAATCAAAAAGAAATCATTTCAGAATATCACGACAAAAATCACAATGGCATTTCAGAAAGTCATAAATTTTTATCAAAAAAGTACTATTGCCAAAAATGAAAAACAAAATAACAGAAATAATCAACAAATGTGAATTATGTCTTCAGTCGAAATACGAGAGACATCCCTATAAATTGAAATTCTCTGGTCCACTTCTTGCGAAAAGACCATTTGAAATAATCCACTTAGACACTTTTTCCTTTCTAAATTCAAAGTTTTTGACTATAATAGATCTCTTCTCTAAATATGCTCAGTCATATCTAGTCAAAGATGGTACAGCACTTACAATCCTCAATAAATTACGTCATTATTTTTCGCACCATAATATCCCCCAAAAAATTGTCTGCGACGAAGGAAGAGAATTTCACAACAAAACTTTCACGGAATATTGTAAATTGAACAAAATTGATCTTCACTTCACAACGGTGAATAATAAAATTCTCCTATTGAGAGATTTCATTCTACAATCTTGGAAAAACTTCGAATTCTAAAATTGAAAAACCCTAATGAAAATCCTTCAAATCTTATGATTACTGCAACACTGATCTATAATCAATCAATACACTCAACTACCGGATATTCTCCATTTAATTTACTTTATGGTCCCTACGAAAAACTACCAGAATTTGATCTGAACATGAACGTTTATGAACAGTATAATGAAAAAAGAAAACAAGAAATATTGCCATTTTTTGACCATATTTACCAACGGAATAAGGAACGAGGACAGAAAACATTGAATAAATTAAACGAGAATAGAAATGACCCTCCCGATTTAGAACAAAGAAGTCTATGTTGAAAGAAACAGGCCCAGAAAAACTGACCCTCCTTTTGAAAAAGTTAGAGTCGATCAACAACAACAAAATAAAATCAGTGGTCTTACCCAAAAATCTAGAGAAACCACAGCTCATATCAAGAAAGTCAAAAGATTAAGGAATAATACTTGTTCTTTTCAGGATACCGCTAATTCTCCTGATACGGACCCCAACCAACCAGGCCCTTCAGGTCAACAAAATAATCAGTAATGGATACTTTGAAGAATCTCTTTGTAATGCCAAAATTCTTGACCACTACCACAATTTCCTTTTTTTCATAAACATAACCAATTTACAAATTAATTATGATCAACTGAATTACAACTTTATTGCTCTACAGAAAAATCGTACCATCGATGAATTATCTCACAGAATTTATGTTCAATTGAAATCAAATCTAGTTCAAATCGAACAAATATTACATAAATTTTTCAACAGAAAAATTAAAAGAGGCTTGGCAAATTTCATTGGAAAAGGAATTAAATTCGTAACCGGAAATCTAGATGATGATGACCTCAAGACCATTAACGAAAACTTAGAGAGCCTTCATCGAAACAAAAATTCTGAAATTGAAAGAATAAATAAATTAACTTCATTCGCTAACCATTTAACGCAGAGATATTCTGAAGACTTAGCTGTTGAACAATAACATTTTTCATACAAAAATACTTTTTGAAAATATCAAATCAACTGAGGAATTTAGAATCATTATCGAATACCAGATACTACAATCAGAAGAACTACTAAATACTTTACTAATGATTGAAAGAACACTTAGTTTCGCAATGAAAGAAATACCAAATTTAGAAATTATAAAACTTCAAGAACTTCAATTAATCGTTACTTATTTGGAAAGAATTTATAAACCACAGCAATTATCACCAATTGATCAAGTTCACCTGTATAAAATAATAGAATTTGCGAAAATTTCTGTCATAGGAACTGATGAAACCATTACATTCCTCCTTAAAATTCCTATCCTCAAAACCTTGATTGCAAACTACTCCAGAGTGTACCCTTTACCTAATAACCAAGATATAGCTGTAATACCTCCAAAGAAGTATTTAATCAAAATCAAGAATGAAGAGTATTGGACCGATGAAGTATGCGACTCCAGATTAGGCAGTTCCATGGTTCTATGTCACCAACAACCAGTCAAAGAAACTTGTACCCTAGCATCACCAGACCGGTGCCAAACTGTTTTAATAGAAAATAACTACAAGATAATTCACATTCTGAAGAATAAACAGCTTCTTACACTGTTCAAGAATCCACAGACAATACTTGAAGATTGTCATGGAATTATTACGAATAAATCTATCCAAGGAACAAACCTGTTGAATTCCGATTGCAAAATTATCATCGAAAATTCAATATTTGACAATACAGTACCAATTTTTGAAATTTACACTGGAAAAATTTCAAATCTCCCATTGAACTACAACTACAAGGTAGATCTTCAATTGAAACATTTATCAGAACCAACTTCAATTCTCCAAGAAGCTGAAAAACTTCAAGACCAGCCCCTGTATTTGCAACCGACATCTCAAATAATCCACATAACGACAAGTGGTATTTTGCTTTGTTGCATTATCACCGGAATAATTCTAATTATAAAGAACAGAGCAAGAATTTCCGAAGTTCTCTTCAGTCCCAGGAAGATCATCCGCATAGACCTTGAAGACAACACCAGGAAAGAAAGCGATAACGAGGACGTTATCTAAACTAAGCGGGGAAGAGTTATGAGATCATCTTCTCTAGGAATTGTAGACGTCAACAGCCAACACCTCGGTCCATCCCAGGAATTGTACTCGAAAGTGTCGACATGCAATTTCTATGTGTATGCACTTTTAGCTTTCTTTTGAGAGTGGACATTAGATTTAGTTCAGTTAGGAAGTAACTTCCATTAGACTCACTCCAAATCTGAATCTGTTAAATTTATCAATTCTTTTGCTCAGTTGCAGGAACGTCCATTAAAATTTAAAGGTACATTAAACCCTTAATCCTCCATTAGTTCCTTGTAATAATGGAGAATTAAGAGTTTAATGGACCTTTAAATTTTAACAGTGACACATAGTGTCAGTTGCAGGAACGTTCATTAAAATTTAAAGGTCCATTAAACTCTTAATCCTCCATTATTACAAGGAACTAATGGAGGATTAAGGGTTTAATGGACCTTTAAATTTTAATGGACGTTCCTGCAACTGAGCATAAATCTGTTAAGTTGTAATTGATATTTTGGAAAGAAATAAATCTTTTTAAAAACAGACTTTAAGAGACGGAAATCATAATTATATATTCGGTATCAATCTCAATTCCCATATAAAATTTTGAGGTAATAGTCTTATTACTCCACCAATGAACGAGCGCTCAAAAGCTTTCGCCCAGGGCTTTTCTTAAGTTTTTTTATTTCTGAATCGAAAATGAATGTATGAGTAGGTACATTGTACTGAAAAATGAAGTTGAAAACTCAAGTGAAGCTGAATATTTTTTTATTTGACAATTTAACTTCAACTCTATATTTAACATCCCGAACGACCATGTTAAAAGAATAAAAACTGGAAAATACTGACTGCACAGGAAGATATGAATTTTTCAAACCTAGCTGGCAGAATACTTTCAAAAAATAATAACTCGGGAACTACAAAAAATCGCATTACATTCATGGGGTATTTTTGGATAGCCACAGGTCTGAGGAATCTAAAACTTATTTACTGACGTTAATCGCCTGGGCACCCTGTATATGTAATGAATTTTCAATATCTGACAAATTATTTCAGGATATCGAAGGATAATCATGATTTGAGAAAACTGATATTGCAGGGAAACATTAACTATGTAAAGTTGATGAAAAGTGAAAAGGTTTTTATTATATTTTTGTTGGGTTTTCCGTATGAACCGTTTTGCGATTAGTTTCAATTCTGATATCATTATATATTTATTTTAATCGAAATAAAACTATTTCAAAATATTACAGCTTATACTTTCAACAGAAAATGGCATGTAAGTGTTCAATGTATTTGAATATTGATTATTTGGCAATAATCGTAATCTTAATTGGCAAACTGCTACAGCATAACACTTCCGCACTTGTCTTGTTTTTGTTAAGCTTCTCAGTGGAATTCCATACGAAATTCAATCAAAATGTTGCTTTCAGCTAGGTGTTAGTTTGCAACACTCTTCTGCGATAATATCAAATTCCATGTTTTGTGTATGTCATTCTATCTTTCTCAGCTTCACCTCCGTTACCAAGCCATTTTTCTAACCCAAACTCTGAGATTTTCGCTTCAAACTTCCTGAGCGACGGTGAACTTATAATCAACTTAATTACGTTGGAGAAAATGAATAATGTAACAACTTCGTAATACACATCAAAAGTTGGTGGCGTGGAGTGCATGATTTGCAACAACCGCAATCATCCCAAAGGATGAGATAAAATAGAGCTACGATTGCTACGAAGAGAAATTGCATTTCGTGGTTGATCGATGGAACAACTTCAGAAGAAGGAACTGAAATTTTACTAGTTTGTCCCACTTTGGCAGCACGCCGTATCGTTGACTATTCAAATCTGTAACCTTAACTTTGAGTTTGTATAGCATTCGAAACGCGGATAACAGAAAATATATCAGATCTCGTTGGCCAATTGTGATCACCTCTTCGAGAGATAACACGGTCTGGGAACTTTTCTCGCAAAAGATCAAGGGTTTCGTTACTTGTGTGGCTCGTGGCACCGTCTTGTTTAAAGTAAACGTTGCCCAGATCAATACTATCTAATTTCTGCTATAAAAATCATTAATCATCTATCGACAATGAATGGACAAACCTGGGTTTTCTTCAACACTTTCGGCGACAGCAGCAATATTTTCGGCTGTTCTTAATCGACGTGCGGGAGTTTTATTCTTCACATCACGAACTTGTCCCAACAGCTAGAATTTTTTTACCATTTTCTTTATTGCGGACCCAAAAATGTTCGAGTTCGAGTCTTTGCCAAAGTTTCACCATTTTTATAGTAAATTTTAATAATTTCTTTGCGTTTTTGAAGCGCGTATCGTTCCATTTTTATTAATGGTGTAAATTCTACTAGTCAAATGTCAAAAAATGGTTACTTCAAGAGTGACAACTACCGAAACTGTTCGAAATTATACCTCTTATTGGAAAACCTATGTTTGAAATATGAGCCCTGCTCATATGATGAAGAGCAGGAAGAGTTTACTTCAGATGAAAAGAATAATAATGTGAAAACTTCCCGAAAGTGACGATACTTTTTGCAGTTATTTTCACGGATTTTTTTGAAACGAGTCTTTGCTTAAAATAAATAATTTTTGCAAATTGGTACCGAGTTTTTCTCTAAAAAAATCATTTTAAATCCTAAAATTTTTCAAATTACAAAGGTGGCCCAAATTCGAATCACATTTGTGAAACAATTGAACTTTTTCATGTCGGTGAAATTTCAACACAACAAGCAAACCCTCAAAATAAGAGTTGCTCATTTCAATAACAGACATCTATGATACTCTATTTAAATATCTTTGCTTTTCTTGAAAAAAAATATATTACGTCTGTGCATGATTTGCAACATTCGCAGTCATCCCAAAGGATAGAGCTACGATTGCTACGAAGAGAAATTGCATTTCGTGGTTGATCGATGGAACAACTTCAGGAGAAAGGAATGAAATTTTACTAGTTTGTCCCACTTTTCAAATCTTTAACATTAACTTTGAGTTTATTTAGCATTCACAAAGCGGATAACAAAATAATATCAGATAGGTGCTTCCCTTTTTCCTGTAATGTAACCGATATCTCTTTGGGAGAACTGAGTTTGATAATGATGATGCTGGTATTCTATTGTTCGATGTTGAAATTATTTCAGTAGCACAATCTAACACATAGAATATACAGATTTTAGTTTTAACTTGGCCGTTGACAATTTTTGATTCTGCAATGCTAAGTAGAGCTGCCTACTCCTTCTGAAACTTAGTAATTGGATTAGGATTTTCAAATAGCAAATTTATTTGTCCTTATTTCATTCTGTTGATTCGGTAGCACTTTAGAATGTATATTCAGTTATTTTTTCAAATTTCAATTATGCATATCTATTTTCATAAGAATAGATGCACTTTTATTTTATAACCCCTTTTATTAATCGTAACGTGATGAACAGAATGTACATCAAATCATTGACAATTGAAACTTCTTCATTCAGGTTGGAATATCAAAAATCACAGAAAAAACAAACATAACAGTTTCTCTCCTCACTAAATCTATACAATTTCTAAGCTGTACAATTTATATAAAATTACAATTTCTAAAATAAAACAATAAAATTCTAAATTCTGTTATCAATTTAAAATACAATAAATTGTAGTTTGATACATAATCTTTATACCTATATAGTATGATTCCTCTTTTATCTTTCCAATTGAATAGAACTGTCAGGTGAAACAGAATTATAAGTATCAGAATGAGACTGAAAATCGTTCAAATCAGGCTAAATAGATCTTTCATTAGCTTCACTTTCATATGGTTTATCAGAATTAACTACTCTAGGATATAAGATCATTAAATTTAAAATTTTTCAATTATTCATTCATCATTTCATTTCATTTTTTTCAATAATTTCCAGAATATAATTCCGATTGTGCTGAGATTATCTATTTGGTATCAATCTCGAGTCCCATATAAAATTTTGAGGTTATGGTCTTGTTGCTCCATCAAAGAACGAGCGCTCAAAAGCTCCTGCTCAGAGCTTTTCTTAATCTTGTTTTTCATAGTACCATATTCATTACATTGAAACTTGCCATTTTCAGTCAAAGTTCAATGTTTGTGTCAAATTCGAATCATTATGTTCTCGCGCTTGTAGATTTACAAGCGCGACAATTTTTTTCAGGATAGTTTTATCATCCTCAGGGCAACGAATGATTAGTAACTTGGCACATACTTCATTTCAGTTTTGGAGACCCCCATCACATGTTCTTTATGAACTTGAATGATGGGAGTGAATTCAAGATGTCGATGAAACATTGGTTCTCCAGCGGAAACAGCTAATAAAGCCTTGAATGAAGCCAATATGATGACTCTGCCTTATTATATGAAATGACCCAAAAATGACTAATGGATTTTCTCCACAATCGTTGGAAAAAATTCGAATCCTCTACAGAATGGACTCTGAAAAGAATCAATCAAATTCGGCGAAAACTGTATACACCATTATTGAATACTATTGATGTTCCTTCTGATTTTTCTGCTACACTTCATTCAAAAACTTTTTTTTATATATCCTCATTATTATCACATTTATTGTAGCAGTTTGTTGGAAATCAATTGAGTACTGTAAAATTTATATGTGACAGGTGTTACCCATTGACATACGTTTATGGTGAGACATTTCCCACTTTAGGAAAAATCTTGATCAGTTATGTTTTCTCCACATAATATTTTTTTGCTGATCAATAAGTTCCAAACTCTTCTTAATTCATTCTGATTAGCTTACGAGTTCTTATTACTAAACCTATCTACCTTCGAAGTCAGTTTGTAAAAAAAATGCATTTTAATCATTAAAATAAGCCGATGGCGAAATAAATACAATTATCTATCATCATTATAATGCATGTTGCAAAAAAAATTTAATGCTTCTTCATTTCCTAAGCCTCTGTGAGATTGTATAAAATGTGCCTCAAGATTTTTCATAGGTACAGCGAATTTCCCGAATCTCAGACAAGGTAGGAAGTTTCCAGTGTAGTAGCCAAATTTAAATGTCCCGCTGACTGTTAGCGTTGACGTGGCTGGGAGCATAGAATGTTAAGAAAAGTGTCTCTATGGTAATGAATGATGTCAATGTCATTGGAGATTTAAGTAGTCGTAGATAAGATGAGTATGTAGTGATTTTACGAATCATGAAGTGTATTGTATACTTGTGAATTTATGGAAAATAAAATATAAAAAAATTAGACCATCCCTAGTTAAACCACGCCAGGCCATCCCTACACCAGAACATTTTGTTTTTGATTACCACCTCTGGAAAAACTACCCCCGGATATTTTTTTCAATTGCACCTTTATTTTGTCGTTTTCCAAACGATTCGACAGTAAAAAAAATTCCATTTTTTCACTCAAGTTGAACTCAAAATTGTGACGCATTCGCCATTTTGTGATTTTCGTAGGGTGGAATGTTTTCCATTCTAACAATAAACAACAATCAACGCAGAAAACATTTTCATTCAAAATAAAACAACTTAATAATCGAAGAAGTTGCCAAATTGAAACAAATCAGAAATGCCAAATTTTTCAATTACATATTAGGTCTTTTAAGTATAATTATTATTTTGAGGGTTGAATCTACACGTCAAATGACAAAAAATATTATCAACATATACCTATTTTTTTTCACTGAGGAATCGTTTCGAGGAAAAAAATATTAGGATGCAATTGCAAAAAACCCGGACTTAGTTTCTTCAGGGGTGGTAATCAGAAACAAAATTTAAACGACTGTTTAACCCGATACAGCGACATTCATGATGAATTTCACTTTTGCTGACTTCCATACTATTTCACCCCAATATGGAAAGTGAACAAGTCTATTTGTAGGCGGAAATTTGATGAGAATAATTCCTATAAACCTGTGTTTTCAACAACCGCATTTTTCAAACGAGACCTCGGAAATATTTTTACATCGCATCCATATTCAATTGAGATTTATTAGATTCATCTCCCCTGAGAAACTCCCGAAAAAAATTATTGACGCTTACGAAATGCTTGCAGCGATTAATTTAACTGCGCCACAGGTTGTTTATCTCAAAAAGGTCCATTTTAACCGAATGGGTGTTCATTGGACCTAATAATTCGTTCGAAATTCAATCGGGAGTTATTTGGCTGGATTTGGATTGAATCATCAATGGCTCTCATGAGATGAATATTTGTACGATTTCGATTCGTGGCTATTCCAAATATTTTACCGTCAGAAGTAACAGGAATTCTAGAAGGCTGAGCAATTGGAAAACTTTGATTGCGTAGTGTTATATATACGAAAAGTTCTAGTTTGCAAGTGGCTACTGAAACAGAAACTTGCACTTATATCATACAGACTTAAGATCATAACTGAAGCGTAGTGTTTGTCACATTCGAATTTTTCCGTGAGGGGGTTGAAAAGGTTGAAAGTTGTGAATAAACGAAACTGTAATGGTCGACTTTCTTTCCGGTGACAAATTTCATCAGGTACCATCGTCCCAAAGTAAATGAGCCATGATAAAGGGCACATTCTGAAAACCTCTTTGAACTAACTGATTTATAAAAAAAATGGTTTTCCTTGAAAATTTATGCAGACCTGTGAAGAAGACACAAAGACCTTGCCAAAAAAGTACCGCATGACCCACTATTCTTTTTCGAACAAGTTAGAGGGTTAATGGGGATGGCATAAGGTGCAACAAAAATCCTTCAAAAATACATAAAAAATTTGATCAAAGTGAAAAAAGAATTGATGTTTCTTTCTTCAATGAATCAATCCAAATACGATTGTATTTGGATTGATGTATTGAATAAATAAATCAAGAAATTTCAAAACTAAATTAATCAAGAAATGATGCGCTTCAGGGTTTCGTTGAAAAATAGTTTGCTTCTGAAAAAATAAATTTGTATCATAATTTTGACGCGTACTGTATGCAGGGTGTCCCACGACGATAAAGACAAGCAGTATATCAGGATTGGGCAGTAGTAGATTATTATAATTGTGTGGGTTAGAATTAAAGCAACTTTTGCATCTTTCTTGTTATTGTGTTACCCAATGAGGTATTTATTTTGATTACGTGGAGTCGCATTCAAAATTACCAATGGAACAACCTTTATATTCGTGCCTTTTTTGTTCCTCCCGATAAACAATTCCAAATAAATCGCACATTTGGGGGTCTAAAGTGATTGTTTCATCGGGTAGAATACAGTAAGGCACAAATATACAGGTTGTCCTATTAATAATTTTGAAGGGGACGTCATGTGACCAAAAATGAATACTTTCTACTATATTAATACTATATACTTAATAGTCGTGGGACACCCTGTATTACTATATATTATCAAATTTAGAGGCTTGTTGAACCTAATATTATATTGGAAACCTGTTTCATTGGAATTCTAATACATCACGAACATGTTTCGAAGTTCGGTTTGGAACTGCTGGTCGAATAAATTATACCACCTACTCCAGATTATTTTCTGTAACTGAAATGTTGGAACTGTACAGAGAATGAGTTTTCCTCTCACGTATTCTATAACAAGAGGGCATTATAATCCAATGTCGTTGCTGTAAGAGCTAAGAAATAAATTGTTTTGTTTCCATCTAAAACAGGAAGGAAATATGTATGACATTCTCTCAGAACAATATAGTCATGTTAGACGACATGAGAGTTTGTACAGAGTACATTTACATGATTTTATTATTTATGTAGAATGTTTCACGATGGCGAACAGTCAATTTTCTACTCGTGTCTTCGAGCAGAAATAAAATAAAACAAGAAATTCAACTAGAATATACGCATCGATAGAAACGAGAACGTCTGATCTCTAAAGAGGATTATTGAGAAAAGTCTAGATAATACATATTATTATATGCGATTACTACGAGTAAGCTGAATCACTTCACTTCTATATGAAAAATATATGATGTGAATTTCTACATTTTATGCAGGAAACAGCTCCAAATGAATTCATTAACTTCACGTTTAATCCAGTAATCATTTTTGGGGTGAAGCTGCATTAATATGAAAAGGTGAAAAATTCGAATAAAAAAAATTGAAGAAAGCGGCTTTTATGTCAATAACCGAAAACCCCATAGTTGTCCGTTGATATCATAAACAGTAATGAGATCCAGCCTAAGAAAGATCAAATGAATTTTTAATAAATGGATAAATCAAAAAGAGATCAAGCTCATTGATTGATTGTTTTTTAAGAACTGTCAAAAAATGGCAAACATTTTCAAAGGTTATGTAAAGGAAGTTGGTTATTTGAGAGTTCAGGGTCTAAGGTGATTTTCTGAGAACATCTAGTGAATGCTGAACGAAACGTTGTACAGAAGAATTAAATACGATGAAAATGGTACAACAAATATATCAGTGGATGTTCCATCATCAGGAATTTCGCGTAAAATTTACCAAATCTGAATAAAAATGCAGGAAAAACTTGTCTTGGGAACAAGCTAAATGGTTGGAATTTACTACTTCAGTGATATCTTTTTGGAGATCAGAATTATCCAAAAAGATTTTTTGGGAAATTTTCATTCTGAAGATCTACATAAAATGTTCACAAGATGATATTACCATTTTATAGATACTTTTTCGTGAGAATAAACTGGAGAGTTGAAATTTAATATACCTGACTTCATCGACACTTTTTATATGTAGGTGCAGTTGAAGTTTCAGCAATATGTTTCTGAAGAATAAAATACTTTTAAAGAAAAATTGTGATCGAATTTTCATTCAAGGATCTCCATAAAATATTCACAAGATCGGTTCCACCTTTTTTAAAATAACCATTTGACCAATTAAATTTCAAACTTATGTAACTCGAAAACCACAATTTGACCAATTAACGAATTTAGCCGATTCTTGATCTTTTTCCGTTCGTTGAAGTGAAGTGAGTTCGAACGATCTTTTATGCATTTAATTTACAGATTTTTGAGTAGAATTACAGAACGTTGATTCCTTAGAAACAAGTGGCAAGAAGTCACTTCCTTAGAAGCATTTTGTGTTTGATTATACTGAAATTAATTTACGACCCTCTAGGTATATTCGAAACCAGCGAAAAGCCGTCTTTACTTTTTTCGCTGTTTTAGGGAACAATAAAAAGTAGATAGTGAAACATTTATTTATTGGATTAACTGGAATGTAAATGCGAAGCACTTTACATAATTGAAAAATAAGCTGTTGAACTAGAGAGCTTCATTAACTACCTTTTGGATGTTAATGGATGGGTTTAATCTTATTGCGAGGCATAGTTGCATGTATAATTGCTGCTGAATCGATAAGAGAGAGATTGAACGGCTTGAGAAATTAATGGAAATCGTCGATTTACGTAAAGTTTCACTTGAGTTATCGCGAAACGATCATCTTCAATCTGTATACCTTTTTCTGCTGAACTCTAACTTTAAATTTATAAGTTGACTTGGCAGTATTTCAACAATATAGATTAATTTACAAACGAGCAGTCTTGATTTGGTCAAACCTAAACCTTATTCACACGTGCTACAAAAAATTACCGACAAAAGTTTCACTGGAAAGACGAATTAATTTGATTTTATTGAGGATGAAGTCAGCCTAGGATTATTCTACGATCGAAACACGAAGAGATCTTTTCAAAAAGTACCTAAGTAATACCTCCATGAAATGTTGTACTTTCTGCATTGAAATGGTAGGTGATCATATAAAACATGTTATGTAAAACATGTGAAGTCGAAAATAAATCGAATATCTTATGTAATTAGTCGTATTCAGTTGCGATAGTATACAGGGTGTTTCAATGGGGAAACGGAAAAAAGTAGGGGATGAATTAAGCACCTCTAGATCATTCCAAATCTACTATAATTTTGGGTCCAACAAGTTTCATCAAAGAGATACAAGCTGTTTTGTCAATTTGGCCGATTTTTTTGAATGGTGATAACTTACGAACCACTCCGAATATTTTTATGATTTTTTGTACGAACATTATACAACTTCTACACAAGCTACCTGACTATCTGTCAATTTGGAAATCCAGGTCTGGATTAATAAGAATTTCATATGCCTTCGCATCCCAAAAATGACAGCCTGTATTTTCGAAATACGATTTGATGTTTTGAAACAGCACAAAAAACTGAAGCAAACTATGTACTTTTTATTTATTATATCGCACATGTTCTCTGTCTACTTCCTTTCAATCTTTGCATTTCGCGTTTATTCATTTTGCGAATTAAAAATTGATGCTTATGTACTTTGGGTGGTCATAACTTATTAACCACCAAGTATATTTTCTTGATATTAGGTACACACCTTCTTGTATTCCTACATCGCCAACCCAAGTTTTGGTTAATGAAAAAATGCAGGTCTAGATTAACAAAAACTGAAATGCATGCGATGTTCGAAAAACACCGTGTATATCAGAAATTTCAAAATATGATGATCGTAAACACCCCAAAAATAATAAATGAATATGATTCTTTTCATTATCTTGCATTTTCTATGTGATTTGTCCTTCCGATTTTGAATTTCATATTTATTTCATTTCGTGAATGAGTTATGTGTCTATTGAAAGATAGATAGGAACATGAAATAAGAAATGTGCATTAACTGCATAAATTCTTATCTTTAAGTCAGTTCAAAAGTCCAGAATCGGATTTAAAAATATTAAAAAATAAATACATTGTTTGCGTCAGTTTTCAAGTAAATTCGTATATTAGGTATAAGAAATTCTGAAATTTCAGAGATACGAGACGTTTTTTGAACCCAATAATATGAGAAGATTCTGCGAATCCGGACCTATATTTTACACATTACTTTAGGCTCATGAAAGCACGACCCTAAATATTCTAACGATATCCAATATATTCTTTGATTGCATGTTGTTGAGAAAAACTTGTGAATACCCAAATATCTGAAATTTCGAATTCAAATCAAGTAATCTAGTTGAAGAAAAATATGCGGAAGAGTAAAAAGAACACTGTTGGTTTCAGAATTTCGTGGTGTTTTCAAATATCAAAGTATATCTCAAAACTGGAAATATACAGGGTGTTTTTTGATTATTCTTATACATTACCCATTTTTGTCAATCCGGACTTTTTCAGTGATTGAAGCTTCGGTCGGTGGTGTAGTAATACTAGAATATGTGTACCAAATTACATAAAAATATTCCGAGTGGTTAAAAAGTTATGACCACCCAAAGTAGAAAAGCATCAATTTTTAATTCACAAAATGAATAAACGTGAAATGCAAAGAATAAAAGGAAGTAGACAAAGAACATGCACGAAAATAATTATCATTATTCCAAAAAAACTTGACCTCACGTGAATGTCTTTCTCGTTATATTATTTCAAAATAGGAATTTGCATCTAAATTATCAATTGATGTATAAACCTGATATATTCTCGGTCTTAGTTTTCTGAACAGAGCACCCAAATCACAACGATTCGTGGGACCAGAAAGCCGGAGAACTCGTATACTCAGTTTTCACTTCAGCCATATGCAGGGAAATATTTACATTCATTATGAGGTACACAAAAAACGAGGGGTGTTTTTTATGAAATGTCTAGAAAGCATATTTCGGGTGCGCTAAAATTCGTTTGCGTCGGATTATTCAACAACTTTCATGTAGTTGAGATTCTCTGATGAAAAGCAGGAAACTTTATGACATAATGCAAAGGTTCTCTCTGTCTATCAAGTAAAAATCTAAAAATCTGATTCAATTACCAAGCAGGAATATCTCTTCAAACGAAAGAAGTTGACATTTGAGTTGAATTCGCACCAATTGATTGGATAGAGTTCCATAGTTGGAAGTAACCATTTATTCAAATTATCATTATACCAAAAGAACTTGACCTCACGTGAATGTTTTTCTCGTTATATAATTCAAAATAGGAATTTGCATTCAAATTATTAATTGATGAATAAACCTGATTTATTCTCGGTCTTAGTTTTCTGAATGGAGCACCCAAATCACAACGATGCGTGGGACCAGAAACCCTGAGAACTCGTACTCAGTTTTCACTTCAGCCATATGCAGGGAAATATTTACATTCATTATGAGGTACGCAAAAACGAGGGGAGTATTTTATGAAATGCCTAGAAAGCATATTTCGGGAACGCTAAAATTCGTTTGCGTCGGATTATTCACCAACTTCCGTCTAGTTGAGATTCTCTGATGAAAAACAGGAAACTTTATGACAGGACGCGAAGGTTCTCCCTGTCTCTCAGGTAAAAATCTGATTTAATTACCTACCAAGCAGAAATATATCTTTAAATATTGAAGTTGATATTTGAGTTGAATTTGTACCAATTGTGTAATAGATAGAGTTCAATAGTTGGGATTAACCAATTACTTCAATCCAATGCATCGATACCAGGAATTATGCTTTATACCTTTTATTTGTGTGTTTATTTTGTGGAATACAAGCATCTGGAATTCTTCGGAGTATTGGTACGAAATTGAATGTTTTCATAGGAGTTGAAATGAGAAACCGAAAAATAAACACAAACATACTTACCATACTCTATCACATTCATTCGAAAATAAACAATACCTATCGTTCCGAGGAAAGTTGAAACTTTTCAGTCAGTTGAAAAATCCCAAGATATTTGAACTTTTTTTCTGATTGTCTACGTTTAGTTTCATACCAGTGAATGACCATTCTTGTGTAGTTTAGTTTAGTTTAAAGAGGGGTTACAATTCACTGCGACCTTAAGGCATTCTCTCCCCAGGCTCGCAATGCCAAGGCACTCCGTGACTAGGTGAATGGGGGTTTCTTCCTCCTACCCACAAAACTTACACTCATCAGTGTCCGATAATCCTATCCTCAACAGAATTCTTGTGTAACATAAAATTCAGTTAGAGGGACATTTCAAGGACATATCCAAATTTGAAATAACAAATTTGGTCTATAGAAGTATTTAACATTTTAAATTCGATTGTCACCTTAAAAATCGAGATCGAAAAAATTATAAGGATTGTAGTTTGATTTGATATAGTTTCAGATATAACACTCGCGCTTTGAACTCCCAAGTATTTATATTTTATCTATCATATAACACACGGTCAATACGGTTGACGGTTATTATTCAATTTAACATTTCTTGATTTCACGAACAATTTCAAGTTATTTCTATAAAAAGATCATTATTAAGTTTTTCTCGTAGTCTCATCAAATTCGATCACATATTCGAAAAGGCGTGGTATGGAGAAGAATATCACAATTCTGACAAAATCAGTCCTATTTGTTTGTGGTTTTTTCGATGAAATATTAATAATTATGCACACGCAATACTTCAATTAGTGTACTTTCGAATGACTAATCAACTTTTGTGCTAGCTGCCCATTCTCCGCTATAATATCATGGCTAACCTGATAACAACGAAAAAGTCTAAACATTCCGAACCTAAATTTGATATATTTCGAAGATTTTCATGATCGAATTCAAATGTAGTTTTATGAAAATCATTAATTCATCTTGAATCGAAATAAGAACGAAGAGATGGATCTTCTTCTTCAATACATTTGACACATCGTTTTCGTACTGAATTTACAACTCTACAAAGTTCATAGCATTTCTGACGCATTTCTGCACAACACAATTTTATACTGCTGATGAGATCCTTCCGAGTCTGAAAGCGAATTAGATATACTTTCTATTTCAAAGTATTCTAGACATAAACATCCGAAGGCGTAAAATCGGGGCCCTTCGGTGGCCATCTGACCGTATCTTCCAATCCATTGTATCGCAATATATTCATTGAATAGATCTTGACATTACGACTACTATGTGTTAGGCATCCATTCATTTGAAACTAGACTTTTTATCTGTTAGAGAGATCACTGGCGCAGCCAGGGGGGGGGCTTTGGGGCTGCAGCCTCCCCCCCCCCCCAAAGATTGATTTCTTCTTTATTTCTTTCTTCTTTATTTTTTGCAACTTTCGTTTTTCACTGTATCATCAAGAATTTTTCAGTTCAGCCCCCCCCAAAATGAAATCCTGGCTGCGCCACTGAGAGAGATGCATTTCATCAAATACCTATGTCTCTCAAGTTGCTCTGGAATAATCTGATGAATTCTTCAGCATCAAAGTGATCGATAAGTATAACTGGTCAGAAAAGTTATCCTCTCATGACTGACAACCTCATGTTAACTCATGTTGTAAATGAGAAACATTAGTCGCATGAGGGTTTTTTCTCTGCCATACATTGTGGTTTCATAAATTAATAACACCTGATTTCGTGAAAGTGACCACATCAGTCCTCAATATCCTATGGCCCTCACTCTCCTGAATTATTCTGGTTCCAACTACAGAATGTAAGTATGGTCTCAGATAACAGATGAATTGATTTCCATAAAATTATAGTAAGATTCGATCAAGAAAAGCTTCAAAATAGAGCAAATTCAGGTTAGTAATTTTTAGACTTTTCCGTTTTTATCTTGTAAGCCATGATATTATAGCGGAGAATGAGCAGCTAGCACAAAAGTTGAAATGTCATTCGAAAGTATACTAAATGAGGTATTTTTTACTAAAAACAACGCTTGTGCATAATTCTCCATATTTCATCGAAAAAAACATTGGAAAAATAGGACTGATTTCGCCAACTTCAGAATCGTGATATTCACCTCCTTACCAGCCTGCAATGAGAGTGTTTTCTGTACACCACTCTCTCATCTTGTAGCAAATTAATTGCCTTTTCCAAATATGTGGTCAAGTTTGATAAGGCTACAAGGAAAACTGAATAATGATCTTTTTAGAGAAAAAACTTGAAATTTTTCGTGAGAAATATATTATGTATTTATTGGTATGATTATATATAATCACACCTCGAAGTTTATCCACTTGTTACTAGGCCAAATAATGTGCAAATTTCGCAGATAACAGCAACTCTGGAAGGCGGCCCATGACGAAAACTATGTGTCGTCATCTCTAATATATAAACTGTACTCATTTGATTCTTTACAACATTTATTGTTCATATTTTGTGTGATGTACACTAACTGCTACTTCAACGCAGTTACGAACCGTTAAAGAAAGTAGAAACGGCTTTAGAGGAGACTCTCCAAAGACAACAACTGAATGATCCGTACCTGCTCGCAGATGCGATAAAGATATGATGTTTTCTTCCGAATTTTGAACTGACTCCAGTGAAAAAGTCCTGTGAAGTAGGCTCTTTGTTGGTAGTGATTTATATAAATAGGTTTCCCCTGCTCTCCTATAAACCATTCGCCTATAAATTTATCGATGTTTAAAGGAGCCTCAACTCATACCTTTTCGGGAATTGCTTGAGATCCCAAACCACCTATTCCTCGCGTTACCCGTGGGACCTCTGTTCCTACCTCCAGGCTTAATATGTGAACACTTCTAACAAAGCCATTCGTAAACCGAAGTCCTGGCGAGTCCCATTGGACAACTTCGGGAATAAGGAAGCCGGTGTTAGGTTATCAAATCGATCAAATAACGCTGAAGGCGTCCTGACAACGTACAGCCCACACTTATTTTCCGAAGGGAATATTGCTTGTGGATATGATATTTCCTGTTAATAATTCAATACCTTTCATACAGGAGTGAAATTTCTGACATGAAATTTTCGATGATGAATATTAATGGTATTATTAAATTGTTTACATAATTGGTCATTATTCTTATCTACTTTTCGGCAAGTATTTGTCAATTTCCTTTCAGATCCTTGAAAATTACTATTATATTACGAAAATGCTGAAAAATAATACAGTGAATGGAAGATTTTTCTGAATGTGATTATAATTTGTTGTTTCTCTGAATCTGTAGTGAATCAGTTAGTTCTGCAATACAGAGTGCCAAAAATTGTTATTTAATCCACTAGGTTATTAAAGACAGCGCTTGATGGTCAAGATATCGAGCGGAGCGAACGCGTTAATAGTTCGAAACCATTAGTCGCTCGATTAATAACCGAGTTGTTCACAAGATTTTTCTGACGATCTCAATATGAATTGTGTATGAATTCTTGATTGAAATACATTCTCATTTTGCACAATACTCACATTTGACATAATTAAATTTCAATTTATTTATAAATGGAGTAATTTTCGTTGATGATTATTTATTGATGGTATTGATAAAATGTTTCCATGATTTGTCACTATTCTTATCTGCGTTCTCGGCAAGTATCAGATAGATCTGAAGGAAAATTGACAATTTCCCTTCTAATCTTTGGAAACGTCTACCAAAATATTAATTAATATGCCAAAGTATAAGTTATTTCTCTGAATCTGTAGTGAATCCGTTTATTCGTTATATTCTGGAAATTATTCAAGAATTTCAAAATGTAAAAATCAATATTCATATATATACATTCGGGTTAAAACATCCTAAAGACGTTGTCCGATTCCCAATTGCCAATGCCTTCTATTGTTGCAGTCTTCATGTCTTTCACTCACTGATTTTCTAATTCCATTAATCCATGTCGTTCTTGGTCTTCCTCTTTTACTGTTTTCCGGAGGTAAAAATTTAATTTTATGGTTCATATGATGCGATCCTCTTGACATTTTCCATGGACATTCAGTACATTACAAAATATATTTCACTTGTATCCGATAGTTTGTTGTGGAAATATGAAAATTCTCATTTTCAGTACTTTAATTAAATTTACTATATAGTTCTGTTAACACGATGACCACAAAGTTTGCAAGAGGCTCATTATGACCATCTTGTATGTGCCCGCAAAATTTCATTTCAATTAGTTTAATTATGTCGCAGATATCGAGGAACATTTGAATGGCCATATTTTATGGATTTATATTATACGATTTGGCTGCTAAACAAACTTAACTGCAGCATTTGTGAACCGAACGCACCCCTGAAAATCTCAAGTCTCTAGGACAATTCCTTCGAAAGATATCGTGCTCACGGCCGGACAGACTGCCCAAAGGACAGAATTGAATTTGACCACTGATTCGTCATCAGGAAGTCGAACACTATCGTTTGAGACCATTTTTGGTTCAAAATTATAGACAATATTATAGACATTTGGAATTTTCGGCTCAAAGTTCGAATATTATAGACATTTGGACAAAACGATATAGCACTCGTTTGAGTAAAACGAAAGCTCAAAAATTGATTATGCGTTGGGTTAGTGCAAAATGATAGATTTTAGTGTAGTAGTACATAAATTATATCAATGAGACACTAAAATGAAGGTGTTTAAGCGAAGACGAAGTTTTGAATGTCGGATATATTATTGTGTGGAAGGACCGAAAATCCTGAATATTCATACGGCATATTTTCAAATTGATTTTATTTTAGGGTTTTAATTTTTTGTCGATTATCGAAGATTCAAAATAATTTTTGTTCAATTTTTTTACTTTGTCCGAGAGTCCGGATATTGGCTGTATTGAACCTCTTGGGACACCCTGTATATTTCACTCTGTTGCTTTGTTATCATATCATTGCAGCTGCAAGAGATGGTTTTACAATTGAATGATATAAGGGTCATAATTTTTTTACCATAAATTTCGAAATTTTCCCGAACACCCATATGTAATTGTAATGGAAACGACTTTGACATTTTTCTCTGCTAATATTATTATTGTGACAAATGTATTATTTTATTGACGTTTATCGCCAGTATATTAAAACAAACTGTTATTTCCAAATGTCACATCAATTCTAGCAGATTCGAAAGACTGATATCGCACCGATTCTTCATAATCAGTAAAACGTCAAAATTTAAATTGAAAATATACGTCCCTTAATTACGAAATTTATTACCCTGCTACGAAATTTTGATTATAAATCTTCCAACTGTAGGTATTCGCATCGTGTTGAAAATATGGGGATGGCCTAGCCCTATTCAATTTGAATTATAAATGGGTGTTATTCATTTACAACCGCTACTATGGAATGATATTCAACATTGGGGTATTTATTACTGGTTTTTGAAACAGAGGAGAAAAATATGTCATAAACAATAAATAACATCATAGGTGGGTAGTCCATTTCTGAATTAAATATGATTTGATTTGAAAACTTATAAATTTTATGTATGATGATGACTGTCAGTTTATCAATGTAGATTATTCAATGAAATGAATACCAAACGAAGAATAAATTCACAAATTGAATTATGAATTTATAAATAGTATTATAATAAACTAGGTTATTAATGACAGCAACTAATGGTTAAGATAGTTTAACGCGTGAACGGAGTGAAGCTTAAATCACCCAGTGAAAAAAAGTTATTATACACGAGTAGCATACTATACTCTATCCACGACTACTAATTATTTTTTAAGCTCTTAAAATTTGACGGCAATGATATGTCCCCAACTCAAGTTGACATATAAGTAATTTTCCGTTGTGAACTTGTCATTGTTTATATATGACTATAGGTTATCACGCAACTTAAAATTTCTGAAGCAATTTTCTTGCTTTCCAAGCACAAAGAGAAGGTTCATTTTTCACAATAAAATATGGTTTTCAATTCACAACTTGCATTTTTACACTTCTCAGCATTTTTCGAGTCACTTGTTACTATTGATTAATGCAGATGTTGTTCAAACAAGTAGTTCGGTGGAATGAAATTTTCGGTTTCCATCAGAACCCTGTTTTGTGACTTTTTTTTCTCAAATCGTATTTGAAGGCTCATCTTCAGAATATACTTCATTCAAGCAGTCATCAGGAGCATTGTTAGTTTTTTGAAATCTCAAAATCATTCTGCCTGAATGTCAAACTCACCATCGTAAAAAAATCATCTTATTCTGAGTCAGAACAGTGGGCATTGAGCAATTGCTCGATTTTATCATCCTCTACTCCAAGGCAAAGGGAATGTTTTTTCTCAAATATGGAATAATGAAAAATATCTCTTAGTAAAAAAAGCTGGATTATATTCTACCGTCCAACTAAATGGACAAGTCACCATCATTGTCATTGTGTGTACAATAATTGAAACAACGGGATAAAAAAAAATGGAGCAATTCTTAGACTATTCATTTTATGTTTGAAACCAGCTTAACACATAAAATACGATAAAATCAATATTAACAGTAAATTTTTTCATGAAGAAATATGGTCATCATGAACACAATTTTCATAAACAAATACTAAAGCACTACGATATAACAACTCAATAGCTGCGCTCTCAGCGCATTGATTTATACCTCCAATATGTCGGACCGAAGAATTTACTGCAGTAAAATCAGTACACTATCAGGAAAAATATTCAGTCTGAATGTCCAATATATTGAACATTAGGACTGAGGAGAATATTTTGTAATAAAAACAGATTTGGCCACGATACAAAAGGTATTCACACCCATATGTGTTGGTTAGAGAATTCTGAAACACTGAAGAAATATCAGTTGTAACAAGCATCTGGCAGCAGTGAATTATGACTCATTATTTACCAGTGATTGATGAGTTTCCTTATGGCCGAGCAAACAGACATATAATGGGTAAATTATAAAATAGTCAGGAATAAAAAAAATTATCTTCCAAACTCACACCACTTTATTGCAGTATAAAAAGCAAAATAAGAAATAAAGACGTTCAATATGCACATTCTTGACTCAGGCTTTCATATCTCTCAATGCAGCTTAAATGCTGATATGTTTAAAATTCAAGATCTGTTCACAAATATTTATTGCACGTTCCTCACACCATAGAATTTTAATGCATCAATTCTGTCCCTATACAGAAATATTTGAAATTACCCATTTACGAGTTTAACCCCACATACGTCATAGACGTCCAGCTTTTATTAAAGCTCGGGAATTTTAAGGAGGAGAGAGAATATAAAGAGGAATTTCGGTGCCTCAGATTGTTATGACAGGAGAGGTGAAATTCAAGTTGCAGGAGAGATAAATAAGCTGGAGAAAGTGGGAAATTTAATTTCGAAAATGAGAAAATACAGAGGAGAATTATGTCATAAACGATAAACTCGGAAATGCTGTGTACATTTGAGGGCATAAACGGGAAAAATTTACTGGGATTGAGTACTAAGTACAGGACCAACAAATTTATATTTTTCAAGTTCTGTTTTTAAGATTAACTGATGCCAATACACTCTCATTGAATCTTGCCAAGAAAAATTATTATATGCAGTGGAACTTCCCCATAACGAACGTCTGTATAAAGAATTTTGTACAAGACATTGCACCTTGAATACAAATTCCATTTTAAAAACACCCTCTGAAACGAAGTAAATTCTCTCTATAACTATCTATAACTCTCTTTGAATGGGTATTGGTAAGAAGGGTGGTTTTTTCCGAAATTTTTCGGATGTTTGTTATGAATTCCGATCTTCAACTGAATCATTACGGCAGGCAGAGAGATCTTTCGTAATAGGGAAGTTCCACTGTAGTTGATTCTATTAACAGAGGCCAATACTGTTGAGAAATAAATTATGCTGCACCTCCATGTGTTTAATGGTCGTTAAAAACTTCACAGTGTTCAGAAATAGAGAATACAAAAATGTGCAATTTTCCGCTAAGTATTAATCAAATAAATTACTGCATTGGGATAAATTATGAAGAAAATTATTGTGTTCAAATTTTCTTCTCGTTTGAGTCATTGTGAGACGACTAACCTAACCTTTTTCATGACAATAATGTTGAAATAGATAGATAATAGAATAGAAAACAGTTATCGAATATATTTCTGAGCGAGCAGCTCTGAATGGTTCTCATGGAAGTATTCCATGAATTTCGATACACATTTGACGAATTTTTTCACTAATGTATTCAAAAATTTGTAGAGACTCATTTGTTCAATAAATATTGTGATGAAAAATTTACTTTGTACTAGATCTATATAAGACTGAGAAAACCAAGATCAAGAAGGATTCAAAGCAAGTTCAGTTTCTGTATTGATGCAAAAGATTTCATGGGGTATTCCTCAGATTATTTTATAAAAAATGGCTGCATAATTGTAGGTCCCTAAATGCATTATTTTCAAGATAATTATAGGGTTTTGAAGTTTTACTTAAAAACTGACTAAAAAAGTTGTACGCCACTGAGATATTTCAAACTTACAAATATTTTTGAATTCTTCGTTCAATTTGTGACGAAAAAACTCTTATTTTTTTAGTGTGGAGCGCCGTCTTCATGTTAGAAAAAAAATCATCTCAACGCGTATTTTTCGTTGCTTTAACACTTTATGTAGTAGAGACACTCAATTGAGAAGTTTTTATTTTTGACATAAAAACGGCGCCCCACTAGAAAAAAGGAAAAGATAGATTTTTGTCACAAACTGAACGAAGAATTCAAAAATAATTGTTAGTTTTTAAAATCATAGTGGCATACCCCATTTTTCAGTCAGTTTGTATCTTCTGTAATTTGGATTGCCGGACTTACAATTATGGGAACCTTATTTCATGAAAGATCTGAGGAATCACCCCCTTAAATCTTTCGCAACAATTCAGAAACACCCTGTATATGCATTCCCTTGTCTTAGTATATTCCATAAATTAATTCTTCCATATTTTATCGACATTTTCAGGATAATTTGGCAATTAGTAACGAGAAAAGAAAAAATGAACAAATATTCCATCTGCAAATATTTTCTCATTCTCGTCTAACGAAGTAGCACATTTGCATAATCGGACAGAATCAGGATTAAAAAAAATATTTCGAATTGCTTTTCATCATACTTTTTCGCATCTACTTCGGAATGAATATTCAGTTCATTTGGGAAAAAGAGTAATATTGAAATTATGCGGAATTATTTTTTTCCAGTATCTAACCAAGTCTGAAAAAGATGAAGAAGATAGGATCTCGAACACAGGGTACATACGTATTGTATATTTTATTGTATTGTGTATTGGATATAGGGTAGAATTTCTATATTTCTTTTGAAAAAATAATTTTCTAGAAATACCTACTGAGGGCTTTCAGGAACTCTATGTTTTATAGTGCTTTAGTTTTGAGTAAGAGGACTTGAGTAGAGATTGATTATGTCAACCATTTCATATGACTACCATTTCGGTCAAAACATTAGAGGTTATTGTAGGTATATCTAAATCCTATACGAATTAATAATCAACATCGTAATTTAATGTAATGTTCTGAGATAATGTTTCATTTATATTTTTATGTTTTTTTCTCATAATTTCAATGATTGGTGAGGCAGTTACTATAAAATCAATGAAAGTATTCAACTATGAAATGTGTTTTTATAGTGGAGAACTTTGCATCGAATTTCTACCAGACAACCTGAAACTTTTCACCTAAAATTTTAGAGATGAAAATTAAAAGTCTTAGTAATTCTGTTTCTTGCAATACCTCTCCAGATTCAAAAAGATGCCGTATGTTTGATGGTCAAACAGAAAAAACATACCTGCGACATAAAACCAGAAATTATATAGCAAGGGAATCAGTTCCCAATTAATCGATAATATTTTATTATCTCCGAGAAGAATAGCCAGTTCTATGCGCTAATTGGAAATTTAACAATATGAACTGCTAACCGCCAAAAAAATGTGCGGAATTTCGATTAACTGTCATCACATGGTGCGAATTTGATTCAGTCAACCCAGCTCTTCAATATTTCTATGGTTAATTAGAGCTAATTCCGAAAATGGTAAATGTGAACGATCAGGATGAATATCGAAGGTATTCAAAATATGACAGGGAATTTCCAATTAGTCTAATTCTTCGAATCTTATAACTATCGGAATGAATTTAATATTTCATTGGATCATCCTACTGCATCCCACTGAATAATAATTGCCTCTGCACTAGGTGTGTTAGAGTAACGCCCCTATTTAGGGGAAGTTGGAGCAAATCGGGGGAGATGAGGTTTGATTGAGAATTAAACTGATATTTTCATTATAAGAATAATTTATTGAATATACTAACGGGTATTCCAATAAGAGTTGTTATTTTTAATTGCCCGCTATTTCGGTAGGTGTCACGTTTGAAGCTGTCATTTTTTAACAAGTAGAAACTACGCCATTGATAAAAATGGAACGACTCACGCTTCAAGAAAGCATTGAAATTATTAATATTCACTATAAAACGGCGCTACGTGGCACACAAGCAACGAAATCATTGATCTTTTGCGGGAAAAGTTTCCGGACTGTGTTATCTCTCGAAGAGGTCATCACGGTTGGACACCGAGATCTTGTGATTTAACACCTTGCGACTTCTTCTTTTGGGGCAACGTGATGAAGAAGGTTTACGCCAATAGCCCAGCGTCGATTCTATACCTCAAAGATGGGATTCGTGAGGCTATCGAGGACATAGTGCAGCCACTTTGCGATTTGGTTATGGAAAATTTCCTTGAAAGGATATTTACACCATAAACGGCATCGCTTCTTCTTTATAATGAAATAACCATCTGATCATTTATATTGAAAAATGGCATTTTTCTTTGAATATCAAAATAAAACCTCTTATTGGCAAACCATTTACTTCTGATATAACATCGAAACAAAAGCAAAATAACATTTAATGTTCTCAAGGTTTAGAAAAAAAGCGAAATTACACAAAAAGAGCTTTTTTTTTGTCTTAACCCATAGGCGGGGTAAGACAGGTTCCCCTATGGTGCCAGATGAGAAATGATTTTATTTGGGCATGATATGGTCAACAATAAACGTAATAACTGTTATTTTGTCATGTCAATTTCGAAAGATTCTAATACATAAAGAGAAAAATAAATAAAATAGAGGGTTAGATAGGGTATCCACATGATGCCCCTTTGATCATTGTAGCAAAAATTGTCACAATAGAGAAATCAGTTATCATACCTGAAAACTGATCTTAACGTCCACTTCAAACTGTCTCTTCAAGAGCCGATTCAAAACACGATAAGAAAACAGAACAAATCATGTATAAACTAGTTTTCATGCGCTTAGGCGAAAATTTGACTTATTACTTTGTCGACTTTTGAGCAACTGATTGAGTTATGTTAGCCACATGTAGCTTTGAAAGTGTTGTGGGTATCCCGTCTTGTCTCACTACCCCTTTTTGCGCTACCTTCCCCTATTTTCGTAGCGTTATCTCATTAGGCGTTTTCGGATACTTACTCGGGTTAACTCGATCCTTATGCCCAATTGCACCGTTCGTCTAAGCAACGTTTAAGCCCTTAAGTGACGTTTATTCCAGTGATGAAACGTCATTTCAGGGCATAAACGTTGCTTAGACGAACGGTGCAATCGGGCATTAACCTTCGCGTTCGTTTACCTAACCCGAACATCCAACACCGTACTTTCCGAGTACGGTGCTATTAACTAGATCACTGACTCAGGTTGATCTATCGTAACCTTACACGAGAGCAAGGTCGTAGAGTCACCGCATGCGCACTGTAGTTTAATTTTGTATTTGAAGAAGCGGGAATAAGTCTTACACTCTCTTCTCAGCAATTTCATATATTCTATTCCTAGAAATTATGGAAAGAGAATTTGGCTCATTGTATAATGTGTGGTTCCATGAGCCGCGAAAATAATGAAACAACTTCTTCATAACTTTGAATGCCGATCTTTCTGCGTTAAAGCTGAAGCCTTCTTTAATTCTTTGATATTGGCACTCGAAGATAACATTGAACATGCGAGCGGTCACCAGAAATTATGAGAAAGATTTTACAGAAGCCAATTAATCCAAGCAAAGCTAAAGGCAATCAGTGAATGAACTGGAACTGTAAAAATAAATTCGCCACCTCTTTAACATAGGTATTCAAAAGTAACATTAACCATTGAAAGGCACACCAGAAATTATAAGAAATATTTTACAAAATCCAATAAATGCAAGCAAAGCAATCCGAAAATAAACTGGAACTGAAAAAATAAATCTATAAAATATTTGATAATTGAAACGACTATTGTGTGGTGATCTTTGCACAGAGTTTTGAGTTGATATCTTTTCTGCAGAAAATTATGTATGTGAAGTTTTTTTCCTCTGCAAATACGTGCCAACCTTTAGTCGACGACGAGGAAACGCCTTAAACGAGGCGTTGTAATAACGTTCGAAGTGAAGTAAACAGGTTTCATTTAGATTCGAAAAACATTTTCGAATTTTGGCAGATCCTCTAGAGCAAAACTTTCCTCTTGTTTCAGCGCAAATTTTGTACAACGTCGAAATTGTCAATTGGATGCTGCTCGAATTGAACAATTACACCATTCCGAATAAAATTGAAAAAAAAAATACTTTGTGTTTTCTGTTTTTCCCAGTGGATCAGTATCTGGAAACTGGAAGCTAACTACTTCACATCAATAGAGAACAGGGTTGTTCCGGTTTCTACAATAGATGTCATATTTCACGCATCAAAATAAGCTATTATGTAGGATTTTCATTTGGCCACAGCATGATTATTTTCTACCCAATTTTGCCGCTAGATGATACAGACGTGAACGTATTTTGTTTCTACACCGGCTGTCCCATTTCATTTCAAACTTGTGAGCGCAAATAATATCTATGAAATATGTAGTCTTCACCTGATGAAGTATATTGACTGTTTTTGGGACGATTTATGTTCATTCAGAATTTTTGTTCATACAGGGTGAACCATCCATAATTTATTTTGTTATGAATGTTTTCAGTATTCACATCCTATGAAAAATAAAAAAAGTTTACCCAGAACTTTTCCTCAACATATCGATCGTGTGGCATATATCATTTGAAAAATCTCTTCAATATTTAAATACTTGTACCTACTAAATGTTATAGTTCTGAAACCAGTCACATTCCATTTCGTAACAGAATCATTTACTTTTCTTTCGAAAAAAGTACTTTCGAAACGTTCCTGCCGATTTTGTATCATTGTATCATTTAAATTGGTCAGTACTGTCTAAATTTTCACAAACATAAAATTTGTCTTTTCGGTGTTTATCTGGATTTGCCAAAGCTGAAGATATTTAACTCATCTATAAGTACAGAGGAACTCTTCTATAACGAACGCTGTATAACGAATTTCTCTGTATAACTAATTTTTTACAAGACATTTCAACTTGAACCCAAATTCCATGTTAAAACACCCTCTAAAACAAAGTACATCCTCTCTATAACGAAATATTCAAAGAACATCACTCTTTAAATGAGTATTGGTATAAGGGTGGGTTTTTCAGAAATTTTCCGGACGTACGTAATAAATACAGACCTCAAACTAAATCATTACGGCGGGCAGAGAGATCCTTATGAAACAGTTTTAAATACACCCCTGGCTGTTTGGTGCTTAAATTTTAGGGATAAACTTAAATTCATCAGTGAAGTTAGCCGTGACATTGCCGACTATAGAAACAAATTTTGTGTATAAAGAAATTTCTTTATGACGAATTTTTTTGCGGATTTAGCGCTTTCGTTATAGGGAAGTTCCACGTATATGGTTCCAGAATATCAGCAACACCAACATTTCTATATATAATTTATTTGTTGTTTTCAATATAAACAACGAACGCAGAGATTAATATAACTCGATTAAAATCAATCAGCTTATACTTCAAAGGTAAACTAGTAAATATTCAAAGAACATACAAGAAGGTCATTGGGAATGCTGAAATGAGGCTTCCGTTATGAATTCAGCTTAAAAGAGTGCTATCTCTTATTGCCCAGATGTAATTTTCGAATTTTGGGCCGAAAATGGTCTCACACGATAGGGTTTTCGTCCTCGATATCACAGACAATACGAAACCAATCAAAATTAATTTTGTTGCCACTTGCAAGATGCTCATAATATAAGCATTATTTAAGGATTCCTTATACAATGATATTGAATAATTGAAAAGGAGAATCTTAACATTTCAATAACAAGACATCCGGTTCGAGGGAATTTCATTTTGTGTATGAAGATTGATATACTGACTTTTGAATTATTTCCAGTATATTAATCCGATCGTGCTGAGATTTTGCATTGATTCATTCAGTATCAATCTTGAGTCCTATACAAAATTTGGGGTAATAGCCCCATTGCCTCAACATAAATGAGCGCTCAAAAGCACCTGCTCAGGACTTTCTTAGATATTCCTTAACATTCCGGTTTGATGCCCCCCTTACAAGCAAGACTGTTTGGATTCTGTTGACAATTAAAATTCATCTGCTAAAATAGAAAACTCTCACTTTTCTTACTGTGAATTATAACAGAATTATATGAAATTCAACTCAACTGGGGAAGCAAAACAGAAATGAAATATATATTTTGGAGCGGAAATAATCGCCCATTTTCAGAGAAATTAAATCTTTTGATGTTCCTTTTCCAGTTAAAGTACCTAATAAGAAGAAATTGAAACATTATTATGAAAGCGCAAAGAACAGAAGTAATTTCAAGGATGTAAGATTGATAAACAAATCCGATTTTATAATTATCTACAAAATGGGAGCCAGTGTATGAATCTTCATTCATTCGAATTATTCGTCCCCATCTTGTGAATGACGACCTGGGAATAAAATGAGAAAATCGGAATAATGACAGTTATTACAAACAGGCAATTCTGCCTGCCGTAAATACGGTAACTTCCGAAAGGCGTGAGTTTGTGACTTGTGATTTTCAGGGAAGATGCAAGGTCGGTATATCTCGGTAGAGTTCATTAATAGGTTTATACTGTATTTTCCTGTCTGATTTGTTCGCCTGATCTTGGTACTCTCCTATCTAGCAAGACTCTATAGTAAAGTAGACTTACAGAATTTGATTTTCAATCGCTAGGGGACATAAAAAAATGTTAATGCTAGATTTCCGAAGTGATCTACCCCCTGGTTTTTAGACAATCCACAAACATTTTGAAATGCGTTTTCCTCAGAATCTATGGGTTTTAGAGACAAGTTCATTCAACAGAAATGTAGAGGACATTGTTATCTACATTTTATCTATGTGGAGCGGAGTCATCTGACTTAAAATACAAAAAGTTAGTGGCACGAAAGTATCAAAAAAGTGGTTTCTTGGCATTTTCGTTAAAAATGAATAATTTCATCGCAGTAATATAAGAGGAGTTGTTTGTCACAAAGTTAACTACATTTCATTGTCTGAACAGTTTTTTTGTGAAACTTACCGTTACCGAGCTGTAGGCGAAAAGATGCAACGCAGCATAGTTATCGGCGCGAACCATAATGTACAACTTTAACACTTTGATAAACTCCTGCTCGATAACGGTGAGTTTTAGAAAAAAAATTTTGTTTTCACAAAAACTGTAGATAATCTGTGACGAACAACTTTTCCATTTACTTCATTGCAAAAAAATGATTATAAATTATTTTTAACGAAAATGCCAAAAAAACACTTTTTTGATACTTTAGCGCCACCTACTTTTTGTATTTCGAGTCGAACATAACAATACCCTCTACATTGCTTGTAAAATGAACTTTTCTATAAAACCCATGCATACCGAGAATAACAAATTTCAAAATGTTTTTGGATTTTCTCAAAACCAGAGCGGGATCACTTCGGAGATCTGGCATAAACATTCTTTTATGCCCCCATATCGATTTAACGAGTCAAATTTCTGTAGGTCATTTTTTGAAAAATAAATGCTGCATTTACTGTACTACTAGAATGGTTTGTTCTACGACTCGAATTTTCCCCTCTGCGTATTGCTGGTATTTTGACTTTACTAATAAATCCATACTAAACTTCACCTACGATTGGTTCTACACATCTATACTTTACTTCATCTACGATATATTCAGGAGAAATCTAAATTACCAATTTGACAATTGTTATTCAAACCACCAAAATTATTAAAGTGACATTAATCGTAGAGCACTCTAATAGGGGCAAAGTTGTGGTATCTCTGGCCGAGAATTAATTTTCCCCACCTTTTAAATATTTCCTAGAGCCTACTGTTTCAGCGAGACTAAGGAACAGCAATTGGTTTTTATATATAGAGTGGACTTCTGCCACACTTCGTAAAAATTTCTGGGTTTATTTGTGGTCGGAATATCTCCGGTTTATAGGGTAAACTGTTGTTTCGTGTTATGAATTTCGAAATTTTATCAGAAAATTCGATACTGGTTCAGCATGTACCAGGCGTGGTTCAAACTCCATAAAGTTAATTCTGATTTCGTGAACTATTTAGTCGATACAACCATACTTAGATAATCTAAAAATTCACATGTGGCATCAAAAAACCAAAAAATTGGACAAGAAATTCTTATAGTTCTACAAACAATACCCAGGAGTGAGCCTGTAGAAAGATTTGAGAATATTGTTACTGCTACACAACTTATTAAATAGCTCACCAGATGACGTAAGAGTTATTTAATCAAATGGGTTATTCAAGACAGCGACTAATTGTCAAGGTATTTTAACGCGTGAGTGGAGCGAACGTGTTAACTGTTCGAGACCATTAGTCGCTCGATTAATAATCGAGTTGATTACAAGATTTTTCCGACGATCTCAATATCAATTGTGTATGAATTTTTGATTGGAATACATTCTCGTTATGCACAAGACTTACATTTGACATAATGGGATTTCTATGTATCTTTTTTTCAGTAGAGTGACATTTCTTGTATTGCTTCTGAATATTATGTGAACGGTTGCCATGAGGATTGTACATTAAAATAGCAGAAATTGAGCATTAAATGTTCAATTTCGTTCACATTAAAATCACCTTTCATTTCGATGTCGGCAGAAAACAATATTTAAATGTATGTAATCACAATTGTTAAAAGAAGACTATGTTAACAACTGATGTGTTGATTTAGGTATAGTTGTGAAAAAATGAATAATATCAAGTCTGCGAAACGCGATCACTATTGTAAAACCTTGAATAAAAATAGTAATAGTAAACAGAGTCATTTCTTATATCGTATTCAAAAAGTGAAAAGAACTTAGTATCAAAATTTAAGGTAATAGTATTTCTTTCAACTCAGCTAGCAGTTCCAAATGAAACCAATTCAAATTATGTAGGTTAGGTATGATATTCTTTTTAATGGTTGTAATTCTGAACTACGAGACTATCTTATGTCACCGACAGTTTCCGAAATACAAACATCATCCATTAGCTTGCCAACAAAATGACATCTCAACATCCAATACGTTGATACAGCAAAAATCAGCTGTTTATTCTGTTCTAAAGTAAAAATAGAAGAGGCAGTTCACATGAGGCTCCTTATTATTCGTATTACAGGAATACATCAGGTGACAAAGTTGAAAAAATTTGTATTCGAGTTATTTTGGTCTCTTGGTTATGAGAATAATCCATTCTTGACCTGATTTATTTCACGCGACTCAATCTAAATACTGTGTTTTACTTGAGATAAATTGTGCTGATTTTCTGGATAAGCATTGAAGTAACTTGAAAATTAAAGGGTGTCTGAAAATGAATGAAATGGGCGAATGTGAGCGCATTATTTTTTTCGTACTTCCGGGCCTAAAGTGACAACTTCACTCCCTTGTGACAGGTACTAAAGTGTCACATTTAATCCCTCCGGGATTAAATATTGACGAAACTCCCGGGACGATTAAATCACAAACAAACGAATTTAAGGAATATTTTATTGAAAAATATAATTAGTTAGAATGGTAATTAACGTTAATATTCAAATTAATATTGTGACAGTTCGTCATATTGACCAGTCTTTCCTGGGTTAATGCAGCAGGTAACTGACGAGTAACAGATAGGTCCTTTTCATATAGAACTGGTGTTTGTTTCGAAGATCCTGCGGAAACAGGAAGCGAGAATGAGGACTGTGGCATAACTATAGTGGACGAATCGGCGACTTGACCAAATATTTTATCTGAAATTTTTTGTTTATTTTTAATAGACGATTCAATATATCCCTCGGCCACGTTGGAGGATTTCCATCCTCCATGTCTCTTCAGCACGTCTATTGTTGCTCCCGAATCAGCTAACAAAGACGCAGATTTGCGTCTAAAACAATGTCCCGTATAAGACGTCGCATTTTCTAATTTCAAGAAAGCTGCTATTTGCCGTGGAAATGTACCAAACATGTTTTTTCCTTCTACTCGCGTAGTACATTCGTTGTTGATGTATTGAACAAAAAATTTTGAATGAGGTGTCCCTGTCTTTCGCAATGCCACATATTTCCGAAATATCGCCACAAAACTGATGGCACTGTTTTCTGAATTTTTGATCACAAAATTTCGGTCAATTTTATTTTTGGTGTTTCTAATCGCAATTAGGAAGGAATCGCCCAAATCTCTCACATCGTCGTTTTCTAAATCAACCAACTCTTTTCAACGACAAGCTCCCGCAACGCCTAAAATAAGTGCAACCTACAAAAAAATTGATTTCTTAAAATTTCTGAATATAAACAAATTTCCAAATTTACCTTAAGCATTAAATATTTATCATCCGGAGCCTCCCGTAAGAACTGATCTACCTGCTCAGACGTCAGAATTCTTGACTTCTTTGGCTTAAATCCCTCATTTCTTCTCTTCAAAAAAGCTAATAATTTTGGAAATTTACTTATATCAATATCTTCTCTAATGTTAATAACCGATTTCAGCATTGAGTAATGTGCCCAGAGAGTTGAGGCACAAACCGCTTTTGATTTATCATTGAAGTAGACTAACAGCGCATTTTCAGTAGGTTGTCTCACATTTTTTAAGCGGCACCACTTTTTAAAAGCATCGTACTGCTGCTCGTATAGTTTTCTAGATTTCGGTGGTAACAATTCTTCACCTACTTCGGCTTCTCTTTTATCAATATCAGATACACCTTCTTCACTCATGATACCAATAATTATCAATAACAATGTTTCTTTACAATGACACTAGTAATGACAATGTTTCTAAATTATAATTGTCACAACGCAATGTTACTATGGTAACTTATTTTAAAGACAGTTTATTAAATGAGTTGAAGAGAGAAAAAACTGATTGAAATTATTGAAATAATTAATAAAATCATACCGGAAGTACGAAAAGTATCGTATATAGGTACCTTGCGACTGAAGTACATTTAATCCTTCAGGTAAATTATGGCCCGACCGCAGGGAGGGCCATAAACTTCACCTTCAGGTTTAAATGTACTACTTCAGTCCCGCGGTATATAATGTACTATTACAGCATGGAAATGATATATTGTATGAAAACCACTATACTATTGTACCGGCCTGTTCAATAGTGAGCCTACGAATAAGTGAAGCCACAAACTAAACACCGAATTTATTTTTGCCATTTGTCATCATTCAAACACTTATTATCAGAGTTTTAGGCCAAATCTATTGATAAATTTATTCGTCTAAAGCGAACCATCTCAGTGATTTTTTGAAAAATGGATAAAGTTGAATACTGACAGTTCCTTCATTTGAAAGGAACAACGAATGATGAAATCTAATCTGAACTGGACTCTGTTTAAGGTAACCGTCCGCCTTTGATTACAACAGTGGAATCGCAACAAAACGAGCAAAGTTTCAACCATCGGCTGGGAAGGTAATGGCGTCTGTGTTTTAGGATTCCAGTGGTATATTGTTTATAGATTATCTGTCAGAAGAAGAAACAATCAATATTTACTATGACTGTGCATTATTGGAGTGATTGAAAACCGTAGCGCAAATAAACGGCCACATTCATCGAAGAAAAAACGCTTCTTTCTGCAAGACAATGAACCTGCTCACAAATCAATAAAAATGATGGCAAAAAGCCATGAAATACGCCTCGAATTGCTTCCTCCTCCATCGTTTTCTCCAGATTTAGTACCAAGCGATTATTATCTGTTTCCAAACTTGAGGAAATGGAAAAAATTTGAGACGGACAATAAAGCCAAGTGGGAAACTGAAGTATATTTTGGGCACTTCGACAAATCTTACTATTCAAAAGGCATCGCAATGTTGAAAAATCTTGGACGTAGTCTGTCCAGTTAAAAGAAGACTATGTTGAAGAATAATTAGTAATACGGACAAAAATCGTTCGTTTTCTTTGTACTTATTGAACGGATTGAATAATCATATTGAATTTGAAATTTCATCTCTTTTTCAATTCTGACGTAATAAGTGTTTTCTTATATTTTGATCCGAATACTTCAACTCAGATTATTATCAATGGGATTTAGTGGACTATATATCCAACCCGCAGTCAAAACAAACTCACTTCTGCAATTAACTAGTAGATTCCATGGTGAACATACTGTTTTCAATATTTTTTTCCATGTTTGTGGGTCCAGTTCATAAAAAAGAGACAACGTTAAACAGACAATTAAATATGTAATTAACTCGTGCTAGATTGAGATATCAGAAACCCTAAAGCGAAAGCGCCCGTGTTTTTCGATTGTTCTTTTTTGCTGCTTTTTGATCGATAATTCAGTCTGAGCTTTCATTATTGCGATTTGTTGACTCAAAAAAACCTTGCCATTACAAAAGTTTTTTTGTGGGAGTTGGACGATTTCTAATGAAAACGAAACTAGCTGTGTTGTATATGAGTTAAGGATGATTCACATTATCAGACATGCAACGACACGGCACGGAACGACAAAGACACGACAAACCATTCTTTCTATATAAATAAATACTGATGTACACACTAACAGACAACGACGCAGCAACGACACGTAAAGGCAGCGACGAAGCGGACCGACATTCTTGGCAAGAATGTTTTTCGTGTCTGTGCCTGTACGTGACGCGTTTTATCTAGCAAATAATGAAATTGAAACTTTGACATTCGGAAACATTGGAGAAATTTTCTTTCGTCGTCTACCAGTTCTTTATATAAAGTATGATATTCTCCTTCAGTTTTACGTTTTTGTAACATTTTATGCACCCATAATCGTTTTTGTTTCTTCTTTACGGCTTCGTCATCTTCATCAAGCAATACAGCCATTATGGCTAGATATTGGTAAAATTTCTAAACATGACACACGAGGGTTGCTCACTTTGTAGCACTACGCTTCTAATTTTGTTTAGCAAAAACTAATTCATTACAAACAACCCGTCGAGATGTCGAATACGTATCGTATAATGTGAATTGCTGCCGCAACTATCGGGTCTTTGTCGTTCCGTGCCGTGTCGTTGCATGTCTGATAATGTGAATCATCCTTTATCGATAACAAAATTTTCAGCCGAAGGTTTAGTTGAAAATAATGGACAGATAAATAATTAATTAAGATTAATCTCGTTTTTTACTTTTTCTATTGTTTCACTTTTTCAACCAACTCTTTTTCATTCTTCTTCTTTTACCACTGTATTTTAATCGATTCAATTCTTTCTCTGAAATAGGTCGTTTCAGTATTTTCATTCTTTCTCTCCCTCTTTTCATCTTCATAATTTACATGTTATTTCTTCCAATTTATGCTGGTTTGATTCAATTATATTCTGCTTAGTTATTAGCCGTTTCATTGATTATTGCAACTGTAACTGTTATTCTGCAAAATAACAAATAAAGTGTTTTACAGGAGATAGCCTTGGATTCACTAAAATTCAGGCAATGAAAGCCATGAGTCTAAATCATTCATATATAGATAAAAAGGTGGAAGACAGGTTCCTACTCACCTGTCGCCCGGTGAAATACCACCACATCAGTCGTATTAGCTCCTTAATAATGCCATTATCAGTGCATGTTTCCGAGCTTGACTGGTGGGCCGGTTCCCAAGAGTAGGAAGTGACGACCTCTTAAAAGAGAGAAATAGGTGGCTTTTTATATACAAGAAAAAATCATGATGTCGTCTTCTGGGGTAAAATATTCCGGAAGTAAACTCGTCTCCCAGTCGGATTTCCGGGGGGGACTATCCCGGGAGATACAACGTGGAGAATCAACTACAACTGAGGCCGCAAACACCTATTGTGACAACACCAATGAAGACCATACCACCAGGCAACTACTTATAGAGTTTTGCAACATAAGGGGAATAGGACATAATAATATTAATGTCAGTTGCGTCCATCAACATTTGCAATCAATTAAACCCCATATCCTTGCATTATCTGAAACTCAAATCAGTCCAAAATCCGACTCCACATACCTTTTATGTCCTGGGTACGATTTGCATTCCAAGTTTAGATTCAAAACTAGAAACAAAACTAAATTTATATGCGCCCTGTATCGCTCACCAAATAGTGAACGACCAAGCCAATTGTTTCAGTACTTATCAGATGAGGTTGACTGGATCCAGGTCAACTATCCATCTTCAGAGATCGTAATACTTGGCGATTTTAATGTCCATAATTCAAATTGGCTAGCTCACTCTAACAAAACTGACGAAGCTGGAAGACAAGCCGAAGCGTTCGCAATCAGCTGCAATTTAACGCAGCTTGTAGATTGTCCTACAAGAGTTCCCACTAATCCTATGGATTTCAGAAATACGCTTGACTTGTACCTGACTTAGGAACCCGACAGCTATGTTATTAATTCAAACGGCCCTCTTGGTAACTCAGACCACGTTCTAATATCCGTCTCATGTCCTTTGACTGCCGAAAAACTCGTGCAGACGAAAAATCGTCGCCTAGTTTGGCACTACAACAAGGCCAGGTGGGATGAATTGAGAGAGTTTCACGCGGAATATCCATGGCACGCAACCTGCTTCAATATTGAAGATGTCAGCCAGTGTGCAGAGGCTGTCACTGAGGTGATTCTTTTGGGTATGGAACTTTACATCCCACACAACACCAAGAAACCTCCATCTGCAAAGCCATGGTTTAACAAAGATTGTAAGCGAGCCTGCGTCAATAAAAATAAAGCCTTCCGCGAATGGTGCTCAAACCCGACAGACGAGAAGAGGGCAGCGTATATACTTGATAGGAACAACTGCAATCTAACTATTCAAGCCGCAAAACAAGTATTTAACAACACAGTAACAAAAAAGCTTCTAGATTGCCCAAGTGGTTCGCGCCCCTTTTGGTCACTCGCTAAGGTGATTAGCAATAATTTTTGCCATTCGACTTTTCCACCACTTCTTAAAGACGACGGTGCTCTGGCAACTAGCTCCAAAGAAAAGGATGACCTTTTTGCAGCTATATTTGCCAAAAATTCTACTCTAGAAGCAGGCCAGAAAGAACCCCCCAATATTCCCAAGGTTAAGGCTTCGATGCCTGAAGTTAAATTCCGTACAAAGAGCATCTGCCGAATCCTGAAACAGCTGAACAGCAGAAAGTCAGCAGGACCCGATGGAATACCAGCTATTGTTCTGAAGAAGTGCGCACCCGAGCCCGCACCTCTGTTGTGTCGGCTGTTTAAGCTGTCCTACGAGCAGAAAACTTTCCCAAACATCTGGAAGGTTGCTAGAGTTCAGCCAATACCAAAAAAGGGGAAAAAGTGCATGCCTCGAAATTATCGTCCGATATCTTTACAACCCATTTTGTCCAAAGTAATGGAGACTGCTATTAATTTGCAGATAGTAAAACACTTAGAGGAAAACAATCTCATTAGCGACAATCAATACGGTTTTCGGCGTTGTCGTTCAACGGGTGACTTGCTCACCTATGTCACTCATCTTTGGACAAACGCTATAGAAAAGCATGGGGAATCAATTGCAGTTGCCCTAGACATATCCAAAGCCTTCGATCGTGTATGGCACAGAGCACTACTATCTAAGCTTCCATCTTACGGTCTCCCGGAAGGACTTTGCAGCTGGCTCGGAAGTTTCCTCCACGAGAGACAACTTTGCGTTGTGGTCGATGGTGCGGAGTCTGCACTTCACTCCGTCAACGCCGGTGTACCTCAGGGCTCAATCTTGTCCCCGACTCTGTTCCTAATGCATATTAATGACCTTTTAAATTCAACCAAGAATCAGATTTTAAGCTTTGCAGATGACAGCACTCTTATAGCGTCCACGACAAACAAGAAGCCTGTATCAGCGTCAACATCCAGTTCCCAAAGAATCGCTCAAGCTGTGACAATCAACAAAGATCTAGAAGTTATTCTACAATGGGGTTCTGACAATCTGGTTGAATTCAATGCCTCTAAGACCCAGGCTACTCTGCTCACAAGAAAAACATCGACAGTTGTACCCCAACTAATAATGGACAATAAAACAATAAAACCAACCAATGGACTCAAGCTTCTAGGGGTCAATATCAGTCCAAATGCAACCTGGCATGAGCACGTCTGCTCAGTTGCCAAGTCAGCTGCACAGAAACTTAGCAATCTATTTCGTGCGAGGAAATTGTTCACTCCAAAGCAGCTTTTATTACTCTACAAGGCTCAAGTGCGTCCAGCTATGGAATATTGCTCTCATGCTTGGGGTTCAGCTCCTAAGCACTCGTTACTCCTACTTGATTCCATTCAAAAAAGAGCAGTGCGCCTAATAGACGATCCAACGTTAACTGCCAACCTTCATAGTCTCGATCACCGTAGGAAGGTTGGAGACTTATGCCTTTTTTACAGATACTACCACGGAAGGTGTTCTGCTGCCATTGCCTCCATGATTCCACCAGGGGCTCAATTTGATCGACAAACAAGGCTAGCCGATAATAGTCACCAGTATGCCGTTCATCTTTCTACAGCTAGGACATCGGTGTATCAGAAGGCTTTTCTTTACCGAACTGCAAGGCTATGGAATACCCTACCTCAAGATGTATTCCCCCTTGGTTACAACTTACAGCAGTTTAAGACACGCACAAACCGATTTCTTCTAAATTCATCTCGGGGCGCTTAAAAGGGCGTTATAAGCTCCGTCTTTTCCCGAGAGATGCGTATAAAAAAAAAGAGGTATGGCACTTAATTTATTTGTTTATTTTAATCTGCCGAATCATTAAATCTTTGAATAAAGATGAAGAGTAATGAACACCTTTATTACTGAGCAATTCAAAAAAAAATCCACTAGGTTACGCCAAGATGTCAAATTAGCCAAAAAAAAATTGTGTTATTGGACCCGACTCGGCATATCTATGAAAATGCTCGAAACCCCCACATTTCAGGAGTGAAAGATAGAATCGGTTCTATTTATTTGCAAGACTAAAATAGGCACCAAAATAGTCCAAGGCGCATACGCATTCCGTTGAAATTTCCGGCTTACTCGGTGGGGCCGACAAAAAGGCCCAAAAAGAGCATGGTGTAATAGGTGTATAAGAATAGGCTACGCCTTCTCATTGGCTTCCTAACAAAACATTGTGGCCTTGGAAAGCATATGATGAGAAGACTAGCAGAAACTGACCAGTGTAGGTTCTATGATGATGAGGGAAAAACTCCGGTTCACTCAGTTAAGTGCATCGGCATAGAAAGCCTGCGTAAAGAATAGAAGAGTCTCAGGTATTTTAATTCATCCCGGCTTTGGAACTGGAGAAAGAGCTGTAGAGTAACGAAAGATCTTGAGTTCGCAGTGTATTGAATCCCCCTATATAATCTACAATCTTATTAAAACATATACAAGAGAATAAAAGTACAAAAATTCCGAAGGGCTCAATTCAAATATACATCACCGTGTACATTCCTGCAATTTGGGATGACTAATTTCAACTATTAATTCACTTCTCGATGAAGTTGAAAGTAAGAGATGAATTAGGTCAGCGAACAAATCAACCAGAACTGGAGTGAAGAGTGGAAGCACATAATTTCTAATTCAAAACTAGGTGATAAAACTCATCTTAAGGACAAGCACCTAGAAGTAAATCTCAATTTATCTCTGTACAAACTGTCTACGTGGCGCACGCTCATTTTATAGCAGCTTTTTGCGATATCTCCGAAGTACTTTACAGAAAATAAATGAGCGAGGACAAGCAAAGACGGCGAGGAAATGATAGACCATATACATTGAAATCTTTTATGAATCAGGTAACACTTCTTCGGTAACTACGAATGCACGAGAGGGATTTGAACGAAAAAAATTTATGTATAATTCATAGTGAAAAAAATACTCTCAAGTTTGAGTTTTGATAGCGAGAAAATAAAAGTCTTTAGCTAGAGATTGGAGATTTGGTTTGGAATCGTAAATGAGCGTGAATAATGGAATGAGTAAAAAAATTAATCCTATAATTTGTTCCCAAGAAAGTTATTGCCTACAATTTCGTGAATATCCTTGAGAAGTTATTCTGAAGCTCTAACTTCATTTGCATTCGTTTTTGAGCGTTCGACTCCCTGACGACGAATCCGTGGTCAAATTCAATTTTGTCCGTGGGGCCGTTAGCACGAAAACTTTCGAAGGGATTGTCCTAGAGACTTTAGATTTTCTGGATGAGTTCGGTTCCCAAATACCACGGTTGAGTTCGTTAACCAGCCAAATCGTACAGGGTTGTCCATAGAATATAGCAAATATATATATCAAAGTTTTTGTTCCTCAATATCTGAGACAAAACGAAACCAATTGAAATGAAATTTTGCAGCCACATGCGAGACCCTCAGCATAAGCCATATGCAAAATTGGCCGATTCACGTCAAATTTCATCATCAGAGCCACAGAAAATTTAATTGGAATATTGAAAATAATAATTTATATGTTCCCACGGCAAGGTATCCGATTCGAGTGGAATTATTGATATATCGAATGTTCATGCAAAATTCAAAAGAATCGTGTCATCAGAACCATAAAATTTATTTTTTTTAATTGTGAAGTTTGTACATATTTAAGTTTTCGAAAAATTGCTAGAACATTCTTCCGATGGTGCTGACACTTCGCATTTATATTTTCAGTATCCACTCAAGTCCCATACAAATTTTTGAAGTAATAGGCCCATTGCTCCACCAATAAACGAGAGCTCTACGAACTACTTTTTGGGGTTGATTTGAGCCATTAGTTAAAACATAAAAATAAGAGAATTATTGGAATCTTCATATTATGCCTTCATGGCATCTACTATTTTCAGTATATGCTCATATGATTTAAGCTTCCAAATAAAAACTGATTTATTGCATAAAGAAAAAGTGATTTTTCCTGTATTTTTGGCATCTTTATGGTTCTTCTTCATTTCATGTTTTGGCACAGTTATTACAATTATTTTTGTGTGTTTAAGTGGATGCGATCTAGTTGGTCTATTATTCAATACTATTCCTGTAAGCCTTCATAGGTTATTCTTATATTTCTTATAATTTTAATGAATGAGAGTTCACATCATTCAACCTAGGATTAAATTCAAGGCAGGACTTTTGACAATCTTAAGAGATCATTAAAAGTGCAATGTGTTGGACAATTCATTTGCAGCATTGTTTCCAAGTTTTATGTTCTATGAATAATATTGATTAGTTGTATGTAATGTCAGTTGTACAAGTTGAAATAAAAAGTCTTGTCAGACATCCGTGAACTGTTTATCTTCATTTAGTCCTCGAACGAATCCTAGATCAACAGTAGGTACCTACTCAATTGCTGACCTTCGTCAAAAAGTTAATCTTACCATATTATCCAATGAAAACTGAAAAATTGCAGCTCTTGAGAAAAATAATTATTTATTTTATGACTAGTCAAAATGAACGATCGGCTCTTTAAACTTATTATGTAGTTCTGATCTTTCATTTTTACTCAAAAACTGCCATTTTTTATGTGGGGTGCCGTTTTTATGCAAAAAATAAAACATTTAATGTAGCGTCTCTACCTAATAATGTTTCAAAGTAACGACAAATACGCGTTAATATGTTTGATTTACTCATATGAAAACGGCGACCCATACGGAAAATTGCAGAAACAAATTGAACGAGGAATTCAAAAATATTTGACAGTATGAAATATCTACGTGGCCACTTGTTCTAATAAGTTTTCCAGTAAAACTTTAACATCTTGAAAACAATGCATTACCGGACACTCATTTAAGATGAATATTTTCATAAAATGAAATGATCCAAGGAATCTCCCCTTAAATCTTTCGTATCAATGTAGTATTCAGTAGAGAACTGCAGCCTTCATGAAAAACAGTGAAGCTTTCATCAATAGAAGAAAAATACTGGTGGCAAACACGCAACAATAAGCAGAGTTAAATGTAGTATTGAAACGACTGTTTTTCCCCACAATGTTTATATAACTCCATTCAATGATAATGCCGAAAAGAGATAAAGTTTGAATCGTCGCAATATCATGGTAAATGCTATTAACCCACCGAACATGAAGAGCATACAAATAAATCGAATCAATGTGCAATGCAGGACTATCTTCTGTTTTATTTTTTCAGCCGGAAATAATTGCACGAATTCAATTACGTCGGCGCCACAGATGCAACGACTAGAATAAATAATATGGAGTTAAATGTTGGTTTGAATTGGAGGGCGTTATACAGAAAGCTACCAACCCACAATATTCTTGATATTGAGTTGGATGTGTATAACTGTTATCAAAGACCTGCTTTACATAATGAAAAAAGCTACCAAACCTCAAAAAATATTTGACTCGTTGAGTTCACGAAAGGGTAACCCACATCTTCATTTTGATCAATTGTTCAATTTGCAGAAACCTCCCATCCCACTTGGTGTTATGGATGTATACCACAAAACATATACTTAATATATTTATAGAATATACCTAGCGCCTGGTGCATCCAAGTGGGTTGGTAGCTTTCAGCTCCTTGTATGAAATTCTTCAGAATACATATGAAACAACCTCACCTAATTTTTGTTTCGTATCATTTTCATTAATGTGTTAAGTTGTGTGAAAATATTACCAATCGAAAAGTTACATATTTCAAAGATAAAATCACAAGTGAATTGAAATTGATAAACAGGATCCATTTCTGCTGATTATTAAGCAACATAATTTTTCTCAACCTCATCAAAAAATTTCATTCAAAAAATCTTGTGGATGGAGATCTACCTATGAAGACATTTTTAACGATTTAGTACCGCTGAGTAAAAATTGGTGAATTTGCAGGAAAGTGGATCTAAACTAAGATGAAATGTTTTTTAAATGAACATGTAGTTCAAAATGCCAATTTATATTTTTCGAGAATGAAGGTATGTTTGGTTTAATATATATTCATTGTTAAAATGTCCTATTTCTCGAAAAACAGAAACCTACCAACCCTCAAAAATTATGTTTTTGTCCTTTTTGGCATGTATGAATAATGAAACACATAAAATAAGAAAAAATCTTTAGAAAATTCGAAGAAAGTTACCAAAAACATCTGAGAAGCATACAAGATATTTGAAAAATTGATAAAAACTTTGGAGCTAGATATGTCAGTTTGTCACTATTGAGGAACGATAGCTTTCTGCATAACGCCGTCAAATTCGTATCAGTATCTGTCCTTCAATACTTCGTACAAATTTAGGCAATTGTCTATTAAGTATTGATTATTTGATCCCTGCTCACAGACAAACGGATGAAGTACTATGTGTAGAAAAATTTGTAAATAGGTTATTGGCCTATTGAATGATGAAGTCGAAACTTCTGTTAGGTACAAAAAAAACGCAAGATGCCACACATTGAACGCAATCTTGCGAAGGCTGTTTAAATAAGTCAAGGAAAAAAGTTTACTATAAGAATACTTGCCACTCTAACAGCCGCGGTGGACATTTGAACAATGAAGAAAAAGATTTTTTTGATACCTCATGCAAAATTCGTTTCATTCATTTCAAAATTAATACGCTCTTATTAAAAAACCCCATATAATATCAAATACAAAACCATGTTACATGAAATAACCTCAATTCAATAATTTCCATATATTAATTGACACAAAAAAGAAACAGATATGAAGAGAGAAGGCCAACAAGTTTCAGCTACATCAAGCATCATGACTAAATGATGATAACAATGCATCAAAAATTCAGAAACATCCCCTCAACTCTGATAATTAATTAAAAACAAAGAAAGTTCATCAGGAAAGAATAATGTACCGACCATCCCTTGATCAGTTCATCTATTGTTGAAGTTTGTAATACAACTTTGGACAAGGTTTTCAGGAAGCAGAAGATTTTGTTACATCTGTAGGTATATCATGTGAACAAATATTATGCAGATAGGGTGGTACACTGTCTGTCTCGCAACTTCACAGACATATTTTTTACACGGGTTCGATTTAGGTGCAGATCATTTTTCGATTATTGGACTGTAAAATATTCGACCATATTCCTGTATACTGTATAGTGAAACTCTAAAAACCGGTTTTACCACTTGCTGATAAGTTATTGATATTTAGCAGATGTCATTGAAATTAATACATATCTCTCTATTCTTTGAAAATGAAGCCTTTCAGATTTTTCAGTCTGAAAAATGTTCTTCTTGTGTATAAAATTCGAAGTATTCCATAATAAAAACCTAATGTTTTTTGATTAAATGAATGCAGATGAATTTTTTTCAGCAATATCTCTCAGAAAGTTATCAGCAATAATAATATTCCAATCTATAATTGATAACTTTGTTCAGACACGTACGAGGCGAATCATGACCGTACAGGCTATTCCATGTGAATTTAGGTCCTAAAATATTCTGAAGAAGCTTGATAGGAAGTCAGAAGATTTTTTCCTTTTGTTCTTATTGAAAAAAAGTGATTAATATTTGAACATCCCTTAAACTATGAAACTTATCCCTCACATTCATAAATGAACATTTTCTAAAAGAAATCTTGAACTTTTAATTTTTGGGCGCTAGTTCTACTTAAACGAGTGCTATATCGTTTTGCCCGAAGTTGTGTTATTTTCGAATTTTTAGCCCAAAATGGTTTCAAACGAAAGGGTTAGACTCCCTGAAGACGAATTCGTGATCACATTCAATTCTGTCCGTGGACCGTACGGCCTATAGCTCATCAACTTTCGGGATAGTCCTAGAGTAATTGTCAGGGTCAGTTCGAATCCCAAATGGCTCGGTTAAGTTCTGTAAGATGCTCATATTGAGCCTCATGCAAAGTGTGGCCATAGTGCACATGGAACCTTAGAAAAAATTCAATTGGAATATTGAAAACAAGAAACTTCATATTTCTATAAGGAGATATCCAATTCAGTTGAAATTTATTTCATGAATGGAGATTGATATACTGAATGTTCATGAATAATTTCGTTGGCATGGTGTTGAAAGAACCATATAAAATTCAATTGGAATATTCAAAAGAAGAATCTTTATAATTTCGTAACAAGATGTCCGATTTGGGTGAATTATTTCTTGTTGATGAAGACTGAATTTAAATGCAAGATTTTATGGCCAAAGTGTTAACAGAACCATATAAAATTCAATTGGAATATTGAAAAGATGAATCTCTATATTTCTGTAACAGGATAACCGATGCGAGTGAAATTTATTTTGTGAATCAAGAGTGATATTCTGAATGTTCATGCAAGATTTCAACCAGATCGTATCATCAGAACCATAGAATTGAATTTTTTATAGATTTCATTTTTCGAATAATTTCCAGAATATTATTCCAATGGTGCTGATATTCTGCATTTATGTGGATTCGTACTTTTATTTCGATTTAAATTATGAAATTCTATGTTGTTATAATGACATAATCAATAACGTATATAAAGTAGGCGACAAAAAATAAAAAAATAGAAAGACGTCAGTCAGATTTTAGACGAGTTTGTTCAGAGTCTGTATTTCCTCCATATTTTGTTATTTGTTTCGTGAATAAACTTTTATTCAAACCTCGTGGTAGTATTACAATATACCCTTGACAACGTAAAATTCCTACATTTATATGTTCGGTATCAATCTCATTTTCCATATAAAATGTTAAGGTAATAGTCTTATAGCTCCGCTAAAGAACGAGCGCTCAGAAGCTCCTGCTCAGGGCTCCTCTCGAATTTTCAATTATAATTTTAAATAAACAGTAAGAATATTTCAATTTTATTCAATCCCTTCTTCCTGGGTTGAAGAATATGCAGGAAATAAAATTTGAGATCAATTTACCTCATGAAATATTGAACCGTTTCGTCACATTAACGATCCCGACCGAGATATTCAGACCTCCATTTCTAAGCTGCAAATTTTAAATCTCCAACTCATTCCGTTCCGAACTAAGAGTGTAATCAACCAGGAAAATCGGATTTTTCATCAGTGACTCCAACCAAGTCGTTTAAGACCACGCTCGGCTGGAAATTATATATGACCGCTTGAAAGCAGATCTGAAAACACATGGTTTTTGGAAATATTCGAAATTGTGAGTATCTGTCTATTGAACGCTAAGAATAGTGAGAAAGTAATGTTACCGAAGAATATCTTCGAGAAAATGAATGACCAACCTGACCTGTACAGTTGTTCAGAGGTTTCAAAGGGTACCTAAAATTTCAATGATTTCCAAAATATAGCTTTCTCCATGACTATCGTTTAATCCACCCAATATATGCCTGTTTGCTCTGCCATGATAATAACCATCAATTTCTAGTGAATAATGATATTATTCACTGCTGTGAAATGCTTCGTAGATTTAGCTTTTATATTATATTCTTTGAATTGATATTTCTTCATTGTTCTAAAGTACTCCAACTAACAAATATGGGTATACCTTGTCAATCGAGGACCAAATCTACTTCAATTCCATCAATTAAAACAATTTTTATTACAACATAAACAAAAGCAAGTTATTCAAACATTTCTCATGTGTAGACTTGACTTTTTTCTACACTTGTTTTTATAATAATAATATTTGTTCACACTAGTTACAAATGATCACATGCTTGAATAAATATTATTTTTCTGATAGAAGGGTCATGTCACGGTCGCCAAATGTTTGAGTCTTCAAAAAATATATTCAGTAGTCGTGGATAAAGTATAGTATGCGTATAATGGCTGTTATTCGCTCGGTGAACAATAGCTATCATTATACGCTCGTTTCATAATATACTGTTTTCCTCGCATATATTTTCAAGCGAAACATTTCATTACATCATATCTAGTGTGTGAAGATAAAAGAATATTCAAAACTGGAGTCATAACTTTTAATCTCTAACTTATTTCTTTATCATTTCTTATTGTGAAAATGACTCCACTATTGGATAGGTGGTTCATCTCTCCATATGCTGTATTTATTGTAGAATAATTATTATGATTTCAATATGGAATGAAAAAATTGGTAGTTATTCATCACATCTGGTTCTCTTCGAGGCAATGCAGAATATAAGAAATTGTGAGCACGAGAGCGGTGAATTAACTTATATTGGCTTCAAACTTCAAATGCTAAAAAATAGCTACACTATCAAAAAATAACTAACCATTTTCATGATAATGAGATAGTTCGTTCAATTTCACAAAGTATGGTAAACGCAGTGTACTATGAGTGAGTGTCAGCAAACTTTGAGACGCGTCTATTTTCTATTATATGATTGACATCTGAGGTAGTTGGCTTCAACTTTTTTTTAACTATGTACCTAATTTTTGGTATGAAACATAATCTATTCGGGTTGTCCAAAAAGGTGAATTCATTCGTAAAGAGTCACTTTGTCATGGACTAGTTTGGCCCTTTTCAATAGCGTCCTATCAAAAATTTAACCATCTCTACTGAATCTAATGAACTAGTAGACTGAGAAATTGAGGAAATTAGAAAATAAGAAAATAAGTAACTGGGAACATAGACATTAGGAAACTAAAAAAACTGGAAAGTAAAGCCATTTTTCATTCTTGAATGGGTACTTTAGTCTTCAGCTAGTGGCAGAAGTAAACTAGGAAAGTGAAACATAAACTGTCGAAAATTTCTGACCATTTTTCGAATGTGTCAATTCAATCGAAAATAATCCTGATTAAATGAAAAGAAAATAATACACCTTCTGCAATAATAATTCAGGAAAGGTCAAATGTAATTCAGAAATGCAAATTGAATTTCAGAAGATGGAAATTGTTATTCAGAATAAAATTTTGAAATTCAAAATAAGTAGTTGAATATCATTCAGAGATTGGAAATTTTAATTCAGAAAAAGAGAATTGTAATTCAGAAATAGGAAATTGTAATTTCAAAATTGGTTGAATATAATTTAGAATCAATAACTATGCATGAATAAGTAAATTTACTTAGTAAACACAATAGTATTCATTTCATATTATGTATTCAATTCAAATTCGGACATGATTTCATTCAAAATGGGTGGTTCAAAATAATGATAATGATTCTCGTGGGCATTGTCGACTCTCAAAGTACATAGATTCACTTCATGGATATTTTCCCTATCTGTGTAATACGGTATCTGAAATTTAAATGATAACTTCTGGAATAAAATTTTCTTTTTCTTAAATTTAATTTGCTGTTTCTTAATTACAACTTTGTTTTTCTGAATTCCAACTTTCATTATATTTCCCTTTTCTGAAATTAAACTTTGATTTTATGAATTACAACTCTAAAAGGGGGTGTAATTCGCTTCGTGTTACCTCAAAACACTATATTTTCGAAAGTTAGACTTCAGATTCAACATTTCTGAATTGGAATATGTAATGAGGAAACAGTCAGTAATCCAATTAGACGCCATCTAATAATGTATATATATATATATTTCTATAAATTAGCGACGTTGAATAACCATTTCGTATTTACCCGGCTACAGGGCTTTAATTAGGTAAACTTCAAGTGGATCAACTTCTTTAGGTTTCGAGCAACTTCAAGCTCAGATGCATGAAGATTATCTATTAATACGGGAGGATTGCGCTGGATTTGCACTAAATAAGACACAGTGCTCAAGCCAGATGTGCCACCATCAGATAAGAAGAGAATTTTGGCCTCACTAAAAGAAGTTTTCGACCTGTTAATTTCAATCTCAGAGTGAGAAAAAAAACATAGAGATGCCCCTACTCGTGAATAGTACTGCATAGTACTGCATCAAGCTCTAGATTGAAAGCACTTTACTGCCGAACTGGGGTGAAGTAAACAATAGGCTTCATAAATTATGAGAATTCCAAATTTTTGTTCTTCAATATCTGAGAAATAACGGAACCAATCGTAATGAAATTTTGCGATCACATGTGAGATGCTCATAATAAGCCTCATGCAAAGTTTTTTATGGCTATGGTGTAAACAGAACAATAGAGAAATCAAGTGGAATATTGAAAAAAAGCTCCTTATATTTCCATAACAGGATATCTAATTCAGGTGAAATTTATTTTTTGAACGAAGTTTAATATACGGAATTCCCTAACAAAATTTCAAGAGGATAGCACCATCAATAAAATGTTTAATGCTCATTTAAAGCAGTACTCAAAAATTTTCGGGAGTTGCGTTAATACAACCATAGAAAAGGCAATCTTCAAAAAAAAAAATCTAATATTGCCATGCCATACCACTCGATTGGAATGAAATCGAATTTGGGGATGTAAATTGGCGAAATGAATGATCATGCACATTTTCAAGGGGATTATGAAATTAAAACCAAAGGTTTTGTTACCGATTTTTTCCATATTTCATTTTATGAATTATTTACAGTATATAATTCTGATCGTTTCGAAAGTTTGCTTTCATATACAGTGAAACTCCCCCAGAACGAAAGCGCTCAATCCGAAAAAAAATCGTTATAAAGAAATTTCGTTATACAAGAAATATGCTTCTATAGTCGGCAATGTCGCGGTCGACTTCACTGATAAATTTAAGTTTATCATTCAAACTTAAGTACTTTCTTTTATGCATTTTTGCACAACTTTCACACTAGCGTAATGGTTAGATTGAAACCAAACAGCAATGGGTGTTTGAAAACTGTTTCAGAAGGACCTCTCTATTCTCTCAGCCCGCCGTAATGATTTAGTTTAAGGTCGGTATTTATTACGTAAGTCCGGAAAAACTTCGGAAAAAAAACAATCCTTATACCTTCTTACCAATACCCATTCAAAGATTAATGTTCTTTGAATATTTCGTTATAGAGAGAATTTACTTTGCTTAAGAGGGTGTTTTTTACATGGAATTTGGATTCAATGTGCAATGTCTTCTACGAAATTCGTTACACTGATGTTTGTTATAGGGAATATCCACTGTATCTAGTATTAATCTTAAGTCCTTTAAAAAATCTTGATATAAAAGCATTATTGCTCCACCAATAAACTAGCGGTCAAAAGCTCAAGGCTTTTCTAGAAATCCTCAGTTTAAGCAACACACCTTGTATAAGACCAGTCTTATCGCATGATGGAATAAGTCTGTGTAGATACAGAAAGGCATCAGTTACTGGATAAAGAGGTAGCAATCGATGAGAGTCCACGAGGACTAACAAAAACATTTGCTCACCCTCAAATAACTTAGGACCTCTCTCGACTGAACTGAATGAGAAAAATAAATGAGAAGATTAAGCTCAGGATATGGTTTTCACTAATCTCTACGGCTAACAAAGCCCAGTTTAGTTCCACATGACTTACTTCTTGATATCAGACAATATCCATGTTATGTTATAAAGAGACAGTTAGATTTATCGTTTACCGCATTTTTTTTAATCGATGTTCTAGATCATAGCTATTGAATGGACATATTGTTTTCTAAAGTTTTCAGGTCTGTTTTGCAGCAATTTTTAACAGCTAATTGTGGAGTTCCTTACAGTTCGCCATCCAATATCATAATTTTGAGAAACGTCAGCAACTTACGAGGATTCAAAATAGATTCTCTCTGATACTTCTAGGCGTTTTCGGAAACTAACTTAGGGTTTCTAACTCGATACATTGGGTCACGTAACGGATCTACTCGCATCACGGACCCGGGTTATAAGTTCACTAACACATCTGGTTGAGGATTTGAAGTGACAGTCGTATCAATAACATAAACAAATATTTCATGGAATTATTTTTTCAGTATGAGTTTATTTTCGGAATATCTCTAGTTTTGCTTGTATTCTTTGGATTTTATAAAATATTTCTGATAATTTCTGGTGTGCCCTTCCATGTTTACTGTTATTTTTGAGTACTTGTGTTAAAGAAGTAGGGAATTTATTTTTTCAGTTCCAGCTTATTTACTGATTGTCTCTAGCTTTGCTTGGATTTATGGCTTCTGTAAAATCTTTCTCATGATTTCTGGTGTGCCTCGAATGTTCAATGTTATCTTAAAGTACTTATGTTAAAGAAATAAGAAAGGCTTAAGCTTTAACGCAGAAAGATCTGCCTACTAAGTTATGAAGAATATGTTGCACATTATTTTCTCGGCTCATGGAACCACATATTTTACACTGAGCCAAATTCTCTTCTATTTCCATAATTGTTAGGTATAGAATATATGAAATTATTAAGAAAAGGGCAGAAGACTTGTTCCTGCCTTTTGCAAATACAACTGAACTGCAGTGCACAGGCGGTAACTCTACGATCCTGCTCTAGTGTAGGGTTACGATAGATCAACCTGAGTCAGTGATAATTGCACCGTACTTTCTGAACGCGATCGTTAGGGATGGAGTTAACCCGAATATCAGAAAACGCCTAATGATTTCCTACGCTCATCGGTGCCGCAGTCTCACAAGTTGATTGCGCATTGGTTTTCGAATGTGAAATCCCAACAGGATCAGAATTATATTCTCGAAATTAATGAAAAATGAAGTATTTTGAAATCAATAATTAGAAAAGAATTTTGTTTGGTTCAGATGATTCTATCCGCTTCAATTTCTTTATGAACATTCAGTACATCAATCTTCATTAAGGAAATAAATTTCACTCAAATCGGAAATCTTGTTAATGAAATATAAAAAGTTTTTTTTTCAATATTCCAATTCAATTTTCTATGGTTCTGTCAACACTATGGCCACAAAATTAAGTACAACGAGCGCTTAAAAAGGATATGCAGGTATTGCATTAGCTCACTGTCAGTGTCGAAAAAACAGCTCTAGGTGGAAAAAAGAGAATAATAGAACGATCGTATGGGGGCATGTTCACAGTAATGCGTACACATTAATTAACTCACCCTAATAAAACAAAAACCCCTTAGGACTAAACGAAGGTCTCTGTCTTCTTGATTTCAGCTGTTGAATAATTTCACCCTTATGGTCTAAACGAATATATTGCCTAATATTAGGTTTACTTATCACCAGAAAACATTTGATTCTAGTTCAGAGAGAAGAATTTTTTATTTATTCTATTCCTATAAGTCTTGGCCTCCTAGTTTCTTCTTGAAATAAACAATTTATGTTCAGGAAATGAAATGAATATTTTTCTCTACTTCATCTGCAATATTGGATAGAACAACTATGTATGTTTCTCTTTGCTTCATGCAGTATTGCAGTATGAGGCAAAATAGGAAAAATGACAAATAATCTTAAAATATCGATTATTTATTTCTAACCAATTATAGTTATTCCACATGTGAATCCAAATTCTGCTGCCACTGCTACTTATTCCAGCTCATCTTTCAATTAACTGCTCAGTGTGCCTTTAGGCATCTCACGAATCAAATCATTAATGAAATTATCATCGTTTCATTCTTCCTGAGGGATTAAACTCGATTTCCGAAAAGTTTAGAGTGAGTTTTTGCTCTCCCTGAGTGTTCAATTGGATTCAATTGCTAGTAAGTTTGCTGGCCAATTAATTCACAGGATATTGTTCTCCTGAAGAATATTTTGAACCCTTCAGTGTGATGGGGCGTTATCATCCTGATAAGTGAAATTATCTCCGAATTCGTTGCGACGAGGAGAAATTATTGGCCTAACTAGGTTTTCTACGTTGAAGGAAAAATAGTCATTGTTCGTTCAACGATAATGAGTATGGTATCGAGATTATGAGATATTCTTCAGTAACATCATAAAGGCCGAAAAAAATTGAAAAAACATTTTGCTGGGTGATGTTTCAACAAGAATCTGAAAGCTAATGGCAACGAAAATCCGAGTGAAGGAAGAGGATTTTGGCACCTGCACGAATGTTACTTTATATTGTATTTTTTCGGTTTATTTCACAGATGAAGATGCTCGATTGGTATTTGACAAGACTTTTTCATGAATAACAGATTATTCTGCATGCATTATGTATTAGTTTTAACTTGACAACAAACAACTGTCAAGCTTTGCCGCGAGTAAACTCGAAGAAACTGCGGAAAACTGCTCCCATTTTCCTAGCATTTAAAAACAATTTGTTTTTCACAACTTTGCGTTCCTGAAATTAAGACGAGGGAAATAGTCTCGTAAAATCACTCAATTGCTCCATTGGCATTTATATGCTCATTTTTAATAGCTTGCATACATTAACTAATATTATTTTTGATCTGTTGATCAAGTCCTACAATCTCGCAATCGCTTTAAACTCAATATTTTTAATCTATATTCAATTCGCAGGAAGCCGCATTAGTCATAAACACTAAAAATCGCCAAGAGTTATTTCGGCGTAAATGCGTGAATCGACCACCAAAGATTTGCTGGGATTACCGAAAACTCTGGGTGAACTAGTAAAATAGTAGATAATATGGGCTGTGTGTGAAATATGGACCCCTTTAAAATTCTAGCAATATAAGCAGTGCCTTCTCTCAATATTGAGCCTAAAACCTTAAACTTAAGGTATTTCTTAATTTTTGTATGTTTTGTGAAAAAACCTAGATAGTAAAAGGTAGCATTACGCATTTGAGGAAATCGCGGTCGCTGTAGATTTTTTTAAAAGGTGGATTCTCAGTTTGAGCACTTTTCAAGCCATATTTTGACAACAAATTTTGGTAAATTTGCAGTAAGTTTGTTTTTCTATATGACTGATAACACATTTTTTCATTACTTCTCGAACAAAAAACGAACACATATTTTAAAATCTGGTGGTAATGTTTGAAATATGGAATACCTACTTGTTTGAAGTATGAGAAGCATAATGACATTGTATGATTTTGGAACACGCCCCGAAAGTTACAATGCCTTTTGCATTTATTGTGACGGCATTTTTTTGCGAAAACACTAAAGGTGAAATTATGGCTTTTGCAAGGAGCATGAAGACGAAGCATATATCTGTAATCAAATAGGGGGATTTTGGGAGATGATTCCTCGATGAAAATAAGCAGGAGTAGTTCATATAAATTTTTTGGAAGGCGATGACGAGTTCATTATTTTTTTACGGCTTCTTAGAAACAGTGAGTCATAAAACTACACAAAATATAAAGCACTTTGTAGATGTCACTCATACAAATTTTTAGATCTCATAACTTAATTAGGTATTAGGGGTTGAAAATAACAAATTCGGAAATTGTTTTCGTGGGATGGATTTTCGAAAAATAAAATTCTTCTATGGTTTCCCGTTCCATTATGGAGAAGAAAAGTCTCCTGCAAACATTTCTATACAGTCGATACTTTTTTCGGAATAGATAAAAACTTACGAGCAGTTATGATCACTGTTCATTCCATTTCATCGTAAAGATGTTCCATAGAATGAATATTCTAAGATATTGTTTATCTATGACAGGAGATAAAATCAGAAGTGCATATCTGCCAAATGCAAATTCGAACAAACCTCCATTTTTATAACTGAGTAATTTATTTTATTACTGCAGAGTATTACTTCTCTTCTGAAACTGAAAATTGTAGAAAGAATCATAGAAAATCTTTTTTTCTTCTGTCAAAACCAATTTTGAGCATAAACAATATCTTAGAATAATCATTCTATGGAACATACGATGAACAGTGATCATAACTGCTTGTAAATTTTTATTTTTTCGAAATTTTGCAGGAAACTTTTTTTCTCTAGATTTGAATGGAAAACCATAAGAGAATTTTTTTCTCAAACTTCTATCCCACGAAAACAATTTTTGAACAAAAATCATAGGGGGTTGTTATTTTCAACCCCTAATAATAAAGTTATGAGATCTAAAAAATTGTGTGAGTAACATCTACTTAGTGCTTCATATTATGTATTGTTTTATGACTCAGTGTTTTTTAATACTTCTAAAAAAATTAAAAACTGTCAACTCGTAATTGCCTTCCAAAGGCTGTATCCTGGAAGGGAGGTCGATTTCGAAAAAAATTTATATGAATTACCCCTGCTTATTCTCATCGAGAAATCATCTCCCTAAAAATAAAAGTTGATCATTTCAATAATAGACACCTAGAGTACCCCATTCATCAAAATTTGGGATATTACGTCAAAAAAACAAAACGTTCGGATATAATCTACAAACGATTTCCCCGAAACACCGTTTAGCAGCAGATATACTATTGTTTTTCATCAGAACAGAATCATCAGAACGTAGGCAATTATTCAGACAGTGATCTGTGTTCATGACGAGTCACAAATCTCGCTCTGTTTGGATCCTTTCCAAAACTCCTCCGCTGATCCAGAAGGAGATTAAACTAATTATTCAAGACCAGCCAATTTCGAGGAGCAATTTGCCCATTCTACGTTAAGACATTGTGTGTAACATTATACTGTGATATTGTTAATTCCAACAATCCCAAAAGATTTGCATAAATTCACTATGAAATATGTTTGGTTGTTAATCTATTTTGGATGTTTGCAGAATTTCTCTGACGGAAATTTGAATTAAGATGAGAGACTAAGATAAAGCCGCAGGTCCAATGTGTGTAAAGATGGTCCAGCGCTTTTGGATTTTCGAAAAAAATTTCGCACTATTAGAAAAATTATTATTATTCGAATGAAGAATTGTGTGTTTTTTGAGTGAATTAGAGGTGAACGAGAATCACAGTGCTGACAAATATTTTGTTCAGTTTCTATTTTTCAGGAAACTAGATCAACTTTCAAAAAATGGGATAGTCAATTTTTTCGATTTTTGAAATTTTTCAAGAATCAAACGGAGTTAAGAAAAAATTCAAGGAAGGAGCTTTTGAGCCATCGTTTTTTGGTGGAGCAATAGGACTATTACCTCGAATCAGATACCATATTATGGAAATATAAAGATTCTTCCTTTTAATATCCAATTGAATTTTCCATGGTTAATTTCACACGAATCGGATATTTTTTTATGGAAATATGAAGTTTCTTCTCTTCAATAGTCCAATTGAATTTTCTATGGTTCAGTGTACACCATGGCCACAAAATTGTGCATTAAGCTTCCTATGAGCATCTTGAATTTGACCACAACATTTCATTTCGATTGGTTTTGTTTTATCTGAGATATCGAGAAACAAAAATGTTTAATGGCCATATTTTATGGAACACCTTGTACGATTTGGCTGGTTAACGAAATTAACCAGGACATTTGGTGACCGAACTCACCCTGAAAATCTCAAGTTTCTAGAACAATTGTCTCGAAAGTTTTTGTACTAACAGACCGACGGACGGCTGGACGGCCCAACGGACAGAATTGAACTTGAATACGGATTCGTCATCAGGAAGTCGAACCCTATCGTTTGAGACCAATACAGGCCTTTGGACAAAACCATAGAGCACTTGTTTAAGTAGAGAGAGTGCTCAAAAACGACCCAAAGCAGTATTAACCTAACACAAAGAGCACAACAAAAGTTTTCTTGAAAATCCTGCTGGGCGAAGTTCACACAGATGCAGTTCCAATACAAAGTATTGCAAATGCAAAAATATTTATTGGAAGTATTCTTCTGTGAGTAGCATATATTGAGAATCATCGAAATATGCCAGGTTTGTCGTGTGTATTCATCAACCAATTGAGCTTTATTCGTTATCATCCACAAATGTCCAGTTTTTTTGTGAATACGACTTACTTTTCCTACAATGAAAAGATGAGGTTAATCAATTCATATTTTACAGCAGAAGCAGACCTCATGACTTTGAGTGTTTATGACCATATGAGCTAGCATTGTTTTCCAGGGAAAAAAGCCAGGCAAATTGGAGAAACACAAGTCAAGCCAGTTGATGAATATTCATTTTAAACAAGGATCTGTTTTCAACTACATTCATTCTTCCGATGAACGAGAAATTATAAATTCGAAATCCAAACTGTGCGGTTTAAAACTCCATCAACATATTTTGTTGATTTGCCCTGAAAACTTCAAGAATTGAATTGAATTTCATCAAGGAATCCAATCAATTTCGTTTTGAGCCAATTCCATAATTCATTTCGAATATTTGAATGTTTATTTTGGATTTCTGTTGATTGGAATAGAGAGCAGTGTGTTTATAAGGCCGTTTCTTATTTTGATCGAACTTATCATCTCAAGAAATATGTTGGAAAATTTGTGATCGCACCAATTTTTTAGAAAAAAGTCTAGACAAGCATAATGGATTAGAATTAAGGAAAAGACAAATTCGCTGATATGAACGATTCCTCCAAGTCTGAAGAAATGTATGCAATGCAAACTTTTCCTTTCTCCTTTCCTGAGTATGGTGAAAATCCAGATAATCAACCAATTATTATTATCATTACAAAAGTAATAAAGTACTATAAGAATTGAAATGATAGAAATTGTGGTTCATTTCTGTAACTCTCGGGTTTTATTGACAAGCGTTGATGACCAGACCACTATAAAAATAGGTAGATAAAATCAATTTCTGCTTTTCTGAAATCCTCCCATATCACAACGCGTACAAAAATACTGCGTTAAATATAACTACTGGAACACCAATGATGAGTAAGTAAACTGTCAGGCAAAGGAGGACCAAGTACAGTTTCCTAAGTTACACAACATGTTTTCTACGGTTAAACGCTTGACGTTTTCGCGAGGAAAACTAATTTTACCTATATTCGTAACTCTAGGATTCATTGATACAGGTTACTCTTCAAAAAAACTTGACGAGGTCAACTGGAGATACCGATTTTGAATATCTTGAACAGCAGCAGGCTTCTCTTTAGAATTAATAGAAGAGGGTATGGACTGAGGATTTGAATATCCTAACCAGAAGATTTAATTTTTTGAGCGCTCGTTCTACTTGAACGAGTGCTATATCGTTTTGCTCAAATGTCTGTTATTTTCTAATTTTGAGCCAAAAATGGTCTCAAACGAAAGGATTTGACTCCTTGATGACGATTTCGTGGTCAAATCCAATTATGTCCGTGGGACCGGCCGTCCGTCCGTCAGCACGATAACTTTCGAAGAGATTGTCCTAGAGACTTTAGATTTTCAGGGTGAGTTTGGTTACCAAATTCTTCTATTAAGTTCGTTAACCAGCCAAATCGTACAGAGCGTTCCATAAAATATGGCCATTAAAAATTTTTGTTCCTCAATATCTCAGACAAAACGGACCCAATAAAAATGTGCGTGTATTTAGAACCATGGAAAATTAAATCGAAATATTGAAGAGAAGAAACTTCATATATCCATAACAAGATATCCGATTCGAGTGAAATTTATTTCGTGTATGAAGATTGATATACTGAAATTTTAGGGAAAATTTCAAGAAGATCGCATTATCTGAACCATATAAAATTCAATTGGAATATTGAAAAGAAGAATCTCTATACTTACATAACAAGATATCCGATAAGAATGAAATTTATTTTGTGTATGGAGATAGATATACTGAAAATTCAGGAAAAATTTCAAGAGGATCGCATCATCAGAACCATAGAATTTTCTTAATTTTTTTATTGTAATGGTGTTTCAGACCCTTATTATTTTGAGGAATAAAAACTGGGGAAAAATAATCATTTCACCAATAATCTTTGGTGTAAAATGAAACTGTTTTATGAAGAAGGGTCAGCTCAAATTGTTTCACTTTGGAATCTTGATTCTCAAATACAATTTCTGTACGAAAATATTCCTTGTGAACTTGTTATCATATTGCCTGTTAATATTTCACATTATTATTGGTATTGAATCCTTTCTCAAATTTCATGGGATTATGGCGGCATAAAAATATGCTGTCAAATGCTGATATAATGTTGCGATGGTTAAGCGTGATGTAAATTTCGTGTTTCACACGATGAATTCCATTTTGCTTATCATACATGCTGCTGGACGTTGAATTCAGATAATTATACTTTATGGCTATATGTACGAGTTTGTATTCGTGCGGCTCATATTTTTCAATATTCGGGGTGGCATTGGAGGGTTCCCTTGGCATATTTTGGTAATTTGGTAAATAACTTTTAATTCTAACGAATCCACCATAATGTTAGTCCTCAAGTTGTAAATTAATGCGAATTAGATTTTACCTTCTTCAAATAAAAAATTTTTTCGGGATGTTTTGTTGCGCGAAATGAAACAAATGATCATTTTTATGACTTTTTCTAGATGGAACAAGATATTTCTATATTCAGGAATAAAAATTTCCGAACAGTTTTGAATATCTTCTCTCCATTAAACTTCATTCAAGGAGTCCTTGGATTTTAATTTGAGATGTTTGTTATTTGGTTTATCATTTGATTTTATATTGAATAATTGACAAAATCGTTGTTCGGTCGTAAATGCTCCATAGCTCTTGGAGTAGATATATTCTCCCGATTGCTGGCGCTACCTGCGACCGCCATAACTAAGATTTTTCCCAAGTATCGAACTGTGTACTCTGATTCGAAAAGTGATCAAACTTGAGTTTTTGATAATTTAAAAAATTCATCTAACATCTTCTGATAAGCACCTATTCCAATTTCATCTGTTCTTTTGTTAAAACCAATTGACAATTTCGAGTGAGTGTGACTCGACCAACTAAGTGATAACCACAAATCCAATGCAGAAAAGGTTAATCTTCCCTTTTCCCTATCCCGAACGTTTCTTCTGCTACCAGATTGGGGGTGAATTCACCGATACTTTCTCTTTCAACTATCGAGGTTAGTACATACATTTTCATTCTGTAAATTGCTCAATCTTGTAATTGTCGTCTGAAATTAGTTGCAATCATTTGCAACCATTTAATCGTGAAGTACTTAACGACACTGAGTATTTTTGGTTACCATAAGAACACATATGGGATTCAAAACATTTCTACGTATGAAAAAAAAAAAAGAATGTCTGTCTCTCCGAATGAGTGTAATTGGACGACACGATATTTGTGTAAAAAATTCACCTTTCATGTGTTCCATTCATCAGAAAAAGATAACCAAGAAAAAAGATCATAATCATTCCGTTGGTTTCCACCAAATCTCAATTCACATTTTTATGTGAGGATGCTCACAATACAGGGTGTTTCCTAAACATGCGGCAAAAATTCAGGGTATTGTTCTTTGGACTATTCTAAGAATATTTTGTCCTTTGATGATTTTTGAAGAACCTCTTTGTTTCGAAGATACAGGGTAAACAAAATTTTAGATAATAGCATTTTATTATGAAAAATTACATTAAAATTTAACTTAACCTACAAAAACTGTTGAAAATGACCACCTCTAGCCAAAAAAACGAATTCAAATGAAAACCGTGTTTAGGTAATCTGTATTCATTTACCATCTGAACTTATCAATTTCAAGTCGAAAAACTGTCCGTTTTTAGTAATTGGAATGTTGTTAAACAAATTTGAAACTAAATTATACCTACTTAGTAAACACAGTGCGGTACGCATTTTTATTTAAACTATTTTAATTTTAAAAATATGAAAAATGTTGTTCGCCCTGTATCTTCGAAACAAAGAGGTTTTTCAAAAATCATCAAAGGACAAAACATGCTTAAAATAGTCTAAGGAACAACCCCCTGAATTTTTGCCGCATGTTTAGGAAACACCCTGTATAATTGCAATATTCAAAACACGATTTTCTTCTTTGATGACGTTACTTGATTCTTGAAAACATATAAATCACATCGAAATTTCATGACATAATTTTTTATCAATATTAACCTTGAATTCCATTTAACTACCACTTTAAGCCATTTCCTATAGCTTTAGAATTCCCAATTCAATAATTATAATTCTCTTCATAGAACAGAAATGAGTGGGAATTATCCCTACAAAAATAAATCAACAAAGAGACTCGCATAAACGTTGATTCATATTTTTGGCCGGTTCAAAATTTTGGTACTGTAATACAATTCAGCCGTATTTCACAGAAAAAAAACAATTTTTGCTGAACAAACAAAGGAGTTCCCTTAAACTGCGGATTTAATACAGCGTAGCACGTTGAACCATGCCGAGCCAATCATTCATCCCACCTAATAATTGAGTCTTCCAGTGAATTATTTTTGGCTGTAAACTCTTCCATAAGCTTTTCAGTTATGATTTATACTCTACGCTAACGACCTTTGGTGGTCCGAGATAAGCATAATATGCCAGAAAGGAGTTTCCAGCGTATTAAAGATCAATATATGATGTAGATAACTGCATATCTCTTCCGAGACACCCTGGCGATCAGCTGCCAGAGCTGTAGACTGTAGAACTTGCGCCTCGGAAATTCATGCATTATCTGAAATAATCCGTTTTGCATTATCTCTGAAAGTGACTTTATGTCGAGGTAATCAAGTAATGGTAGTTAGCCAATATTGAATGATTGACATCGAAGTAGGCACTGAATTTCTGAGCGCAGCTTCATTTCTGCATCTGAAAGATCAACTTATTTATATATAAATTTGACTTATTCATCAAATACATAAAATATGATCTAACCTGACACCAATACGATGAAATGGAAGGAACAGTTTTTATTTTTTCCTAGAAAAGTTTCGATTATACCGAAATTTTGCACGAGATATTTTTCTCCAGAATTGAATGGGACACCGTTAAAGAATCTTATTTTTCGAAAATCTATCCCACGAAAACAATTTTTGAAGGAAAAATCATAAGAGGTTAGTATTTTCAATCCCTAATAATGAAGCTATGGAATCGAAAAAATTGTGTGAGTAACCTCTACTTAATGTAGTATGTATAGTTTTATGACTCAGAGCGTTTTCAAGGACTCCTAAAAAAATTAATAACTGTCAACTCTTCATCGCCTTCCAAAGGTTGTATCTTGGAAGGGAGGCCGATTTCGAAAAAAATTTATACGAACTACCCATGCTTATTTTCATCGAGGAATCATCTCTCCAAGTCATTCGCAGTTGTTTACGGAAACGACACCCCGTATTTAGATGGATTATACAATTTCATTAATATTCAATAGTTAAATAAAAATTAAAAACAAACATCAAGGAAGTCATCTCATTTAATCAATAGTAAATCACAATGAAATCCTTCTTCATTCAATTCAGTAAAATGATAACTTCGGTAACAGTTATGGACGACCATAAGTTTTCATGTTATGCTATAACATATTCGATTTCATTACTCGATTATTCGGTCTACCTAACCCTTAAATCTGATATTTATTATCACATATCGCAGAATATTAGATGTGAAACTGATGCGGCGGTGTAAGGTCAGACAACGCGGTTTACAAGCTTTTATTAGGCGCTGGTTCTACTTAAACGAGTGCTATATCGTTCTGCCCATATGTCTGTAATGTTCGAATTTTGATCCGAAAATGGTCTCAAATGATAGGGTTAGACTCCCTGATGACGAATTCGTGATCAAATGCAATTCTTTCCGCAGGGCCGTTCGTTAGCGCAATAACTTTCGAAGGGATATTCCTAGAGACTTGAAATTTTCAGGGTGAGTATGGTTAAGTTCGTTAACCAGCCAGATGCTCATAACAAGCCCCATGCAAAATTTTGTGACCATAGTGTGACTAGAACCATAGAAAATTCAATTGGAATGTTGAAAAAAAATGTATAGATATATTCAAAACAGAATATTCAATTCAAATAAAATTTATTTTGTGAATGAAAACTGATATACTAAATGTTCATGCAAAATTTAAAGAGGATCGCATCATCAGAACCATATAATTTAATGTTGTTAATTTATAGTTTTCACATATTTTATTTTCTGAATTGAATAATTTCTAGAATATAATTCCGATTGTGATGAGATTCTGCATTTAAATATTTGATATCAATCTCAAGACCCATATAAAAGCTTGAGGTAATAGTCTTATTGTCCCACCAATGAACGAGCACTCAAAAGCTCCTGCTCAGGGCTTTTCTTAATTTTTCCATATATAAATCACCGTTGATTACAAGAGATTGCAGCGGAATAGAAACAGGCCCCGTATTCTCGACAAGTGATATTCCTATGCTAACTTCATTGCGCGGTGTGCATTTTTGCAGGTAAAAGAGGGACTCGCCCAATGAAGTTCGCATACGCTTTGGAATATCACTTGTCGAGAATACGGGGCCTGTTAGATTACTTTTTCGAGCGCTTGTTCTACCGAAACGAGTGCTATATCGTTTTTTTTTGCCCAAATGTCTGTGATTTTTTAATTTTGAGCTGAAAATGGTATCAAACAATAGGGTTCGACTACCTGACGACGAATTCGTAGTCGAATTCAAATTGAATTCTACTCGTAGGGCCGTCCGGCCGTAAAAGCATGATAACTTGCGAAGGGATTGTCCTAGTGACTTGAGATTTTCAGGGTAAGTTCAGTTCCCAAATGCCGCAGTTAATTTTGTTAACCAGTCAAATCGTATAGGTTTGTTACATAAAATATAACCATTCAAAAATCTCAGACAAAAAAAACCAATCAAAATGAAATTTTGCGGTAAAATGCAAAATGCTCATAATAAGCCTCTCGTAAAATTTTGTGGCCATAGTCTTAACAGAACCATAAAAAATTCAATTAAAATATTGGAAAGAAAAATCTTTTTATTTCCATAACAAGATATCCGATTCATGTGATATATTATTTTGTGAATGAAGATTGATATACTGAATATTCATGCAAAATTCAAGAGGATCGCATCATCAAAACCATAGAATTTAGTTTTTTTAATCATTGATTTTTTACATATTTCATTTTCTGACTAATTTTCGGAATACAATATGAAATAAATATACGTAGCATAAATCTCAAGTCCAATACAAAATTTTGAGGTAAGAGCATTAATGATTCACCAATGAACAAGCGCTCAAAAGCATACGTAATAAATAAGTGATACTATAGTGGATACTTCATATTGAACCTATTCATATCGGTATTTAGAGAATATGAAGAATTCGCGAACTAGATCCTGAATTCGAAAGTAGTGAACAGATACTAAAACAAATGACTTAAAGGTATAATAATAACGAGTAATAAATTATACTAATCAGTATATTGTCTACAAGATTTTCTGTACAGATGATTGCTGGTGCACGAGTGATTTTGAAACGTCACTGGCTTTAAGTAAGACCACCAATTACCAAACTACTGGATTGAGTATGTGCGTGCATTTGCATTGGCCTCGGGAAATTTTCATCTCGACGATTATCAAAATGTAATAAGAGGAACGGGAAATATTTATATAGAAATTGTTGAGATATGTGAGTGGATTCTCAGAATGTTGAGTTATAGACTACAGAATAGATACTGAATTCATCTGGATTTCTGGGAAAACTGAATTTCGGCATATTCTCACCTTTACAGAAAGTCTCAACGATTTCAAGCAATAAATTTTCAGTTTGAGAATTTTCAATATAATTCAGGATATTGTTATGAATCTGAAGCAAACTAAACTATTCTGAAAGTGATCCTCCGGTTCTCTGGATAGTTCAGGTACAAAGTTCTCGAATACTCCAAGTATTCGAATGTCTTGCTTCTGAAACTAGAATGTAGAACAGAAACTTGTTTGAACACCTCGACTGCTCCGAAATTATATCCGGAAGTTTCTTTCACCGAATGGCGCTATGAATCTCCAATTTCCCTTTCGGGCGCATATTGTCACAGATCTCACTAGAAATATTAGATAGTCGGCTGCGCGCCAAGAAGCGATAATGCGAATTCCTGGAATATTTCACAGAAGAAGTTTTCATTTCAGTCGAATCGGCTCGAGATGAAAAACCTAAGAATTGGAAATCTTAGAATTGTGTTTTCGCGAGAACGAAAACTTGAGGACGAATACTTGGAAAAATCGAAGTTGGTGATGCAAATCCTTATTCAGTTTTATTCTGGCATATTATTTTCGAATATAATAACAACTTGTTCGGGGTAGTATAAATACGAATCACTGAAGTGGAATATAAACATTCGGAATAAGTGTAAGCTGTTTCAGCTCATGAAAAAGAAGAAATTTTTCTGATGGAATGTTCGCCCAGAAAGTTATGTTGTTGTTTGATATTGGTGTTCGTTCAGTTTGATATTTTGATTTATTGATTGGGTATCTGAGGGGAATAAAACAATGTTGATTTTAATTTTCTGAATAATTCAACATTAATTGCTGTTTCTGCAACTTGCCACTTAATATCAAACTTTACAAACCTAACTACATCTATCTTTGACCCGATATTTCTTAATTTTTTTTTTTAATAACTTTTTATCAGTTTGTTCGAATCACTGAAAACGAATCTGTGGTCCAGCTCAATCCTGTCTGTGGGTCTGTCCGTCCGTCAAAAATATTGCCCAAGAGACTTGAAATTTTCGGAGCAAATGGTAAATTTTCAAAACAGTGGGAAAAATTGCCAAAGCAATTGGAAAAATTCTAAAAATTTTCAATGCAGTTGATACAGGTTGATCAGGATTGGCAATTTTCAAAGCAGTTGGTTGATTTCGAAGCAGTTGACAAAACGTCGAAGCAGTTGGAAAAATGGAAATAGTTTGGCAAATGTCATTAGAGTTGGTCTAGGGAAGGCCCACTATTGAGTTAGCAATTTCTCGATACAGTTGGAAAAATTGTCAAAATAGTTGATAAAATTTGAAATTAGTTTGAAGATTTTTAAAGGAGTTGATACAGGAACCGTCCTTATGTTAATCAAAGTTGGTAATTTTGCAAAGCAGTTGGTAGTTTTTAATTCAAAGCAGTTGGAAAAATTTCAGACCAGTTGAAAAAATTTCAAAACAACTGATAAAATTGAAGCAGTTTAACAAATGTCAATATTGTTGGTCTAGGGGGGTGCCAAATATTGATCAGAGTTGGTAAATTCTCGAAGCAGTTGACAAAATTTCGAAGCAGTCGGAAAAAAATCTGGAAACAGTTGGAAAAATTTCAGAGCAGTTGTAGAATTTGCAATCAAATTGGAATACATATTCCAAAAAAAGGTCATAAATTATGAATGAATTCAACTTCTTTAAAAAAAGTTCGAAAATATCGGATGGTATTTTTTGCGCGCTCGTTTTTAGCGGGAAGCGGTGCGGACGTTTAACCCAGATGTTTGTAATTTTAGCCGTTAATGAAATCCGATCAATGTCAAACTTATTATGAACTAAGTCAGCGACGAGCATTTTTGTCCTACATTTCGTCAAAATCGAAATGACAAAATATTTCGAAAAATATAAAAATTCTGCGTAGAGTGCCTAGTATTGCTGGTCTAGAATTAAACATACATAACCTTCGGAATGAAAGAGTGTGAAAGTTAAAATTTTCAGGATAGGTGTGGCACCTGAATTTCTCATTCGAGTTCTTCAGAGGCCTGATCGACAGTTCAGTAGTTTCGAAGTTATTGTCACTGGAATATTTGTCTTATTTCATTAACTGCTTATCCTGATATGGGAGATGCCTTAATATAGCCATAGAAAAGTTTATCGTTATCTATATCAAAAAAAAATCAATGTTCCCATGAAAAAACTCAGTTGAAATGATATCGAGGTTAAGGTTGTATGTGGAGGTGAATTGATTGATCATGCAAGTTTTTGAAAGGATTGTTATGTAGAACAATAGAATTTCAATAATTTAAGTTATCAATTTTTACATATTTCATGTTTTGAATAATTTCTAGCATATATTTCCGAACGTACTCGAAGTTTACATATACCGTGAGTTTGGTCATGACTTAGCGATAATTTAAGGTCATCGAATATACCTAATATTATCGACAAAAACACCCAAACCTGGAAGTTTGCCCTCTTAGTTTCGAAGTAGCTCCTATTTTAAATTAACTTTTTTATTTTCGTTGCCCCTTCCGAATAATATCGATTTCTTAGGACCTAAAGGTCCTGCAGATGTTAAAAAAATGGTTTTTGAAAGTAAACATTTTCTTGAAGTATAACAATATAAAATCATTCAACTTGAAAATGGCATAAAAAATTCTTTGAAAAAGTTCATAGTGAAAATATGTACTGATTTTCTCAGTAAATCCGCAATAGTACAAGAACTAGCACATTGAAGTATAATTTTTTTTCAATGATTCAACACGCAAGGACACAAGCTACAAAACAACACTCACATCATTTCTGTAAGTTACATAATTTGAGAGTTATTGCTGTTCGAACATGACCCTTATGAAAATTGATAAATAAAAAAAATCTCAGTACTGTACTTTCGATAATTTTCAGTGAGCAAACAAATGAATAAATCATAAAAATGGCTCAAAATGGCCGCCTCTGCTCTGTAGACAGGCAGTGGCCTTCATGAAAACCTGTCTTGTGTCTTTTGCTCGCGTAGTGATCATGTTCGAACAGCAATAACTGTCAAATTATGTAACTTACAGATATGATGTAAGTGTTGTTTTGTAGCTAATATCCTTGCGTGTTGAATCATTGAAAAAAAAAATTATACTTCAATGTGCTAGTTCTTGTACTATTGCGGATTCACTAAGAAAATCAGTACATATTTTTACTATGAACTTTTTCAAAGAATTTTTTATGGCGTTTTCAAGTTGAATGTTTTTATATTGTTATACTTCAATGAAAGGTGGTAGTGTAATCTTTCAAAAAACATTTTTTTTACATCTGTAGGACCTTTATATCCAAAGAAATCGATATTATTTAGAAGGGTCAACAAAAATAAAAAAGTAAATTTAAAATGGGGGCTACTTCAAAACCAAGGGGGTAAACTTCCAAGTTGGAATGTTTTTGTCGATAATATTAGGTATATTTTATGACCTTAAATTATCGCTAAGTCATGACCAAACACACTGTATATTAAGTATTTATCTCAAGGCCAAATTTTGAGGTGACAGACTCAGGGATTTAAAAAAAAATCTTTATCAAAATGGTTATATTTCTTTGGATTATGTTAACTAGATTTTCGAGGCAAGGTATTTGCGTGAAAAATTCAAGGAATACATAAGAATTATATTTTGTATATGATTAATTATAATCTGAACGAAAATCAGTTTGGTTCATTTTCATTCCAATCAATTATTTATATTAGCTATTTTCGCACGCAGTACTGTACGAACCAAATTCAACAAATTGTATATTCGAACATATCCGAAATAATGATAAATGGAATTAGAACACACGAAATTGGCTACTAGATTGCCAGCATATGTCAGGAAAATTATATTACATGGATTAATTTCGAATATTTGACGGCGCTTTCATGTTTCGGAGTTTCGGGATTTACCAAAACAACCTGCTATTTACTAGTGAAGAGCTTGCATTCTGAACCTGGATAAACAGATTCGAAATCACTCGTGCGCTACTGGTTATGCCGAAATATTGGATTGATGAGCTGGATCCAACCCCATGAAAGACGTCAGAATCTCCAATCTAATCAACCAAAATTATAGGGATGTCTCTTTCTATAGAAAAGAGTCTACGTTCGAATAATAAGACTTTTTTTAGTACGGTTGGATTTTAGGCTTCTTTGAATGAACGAGGTCATGAATTTGATTTAATTAATTCTAATATTGATGTTTATTGTCACTTTGGGCTGTGCATTATGTAAGAGGAATGAAACCTGATAAATTCAACAAAGTTTATTGAAGAAAGTCTGTAACTGAATTTTTTCAAGGCAATTCAATCGATGCCTCATCGGACGAGAATGGTCATATCCAATATGTTTGAATATGAAGTTTCTTGAAGTGACAGCATAAGGAGTATTGTTAAGCATACTAGAATTGCATCTAGTGTAGCACAGTACGAAAATTTATGGTTACGAAGATATGGCGAAATTTTTTGCCTCGTTATCATTTCTTGGGAAAAAGTATTCACTAAAAATTCAGATAACTCGAGATAAAATTATTATGTGGTTGGTGTACAAATGTGAGGAAAAACTTTCCTGTTTCGTTGGCTTTTCAAAAAGGTACATACGTCGATAATTCCTTCATGCAATCAAAACCTATCGCCGGAAAACTGAACAGGTAAAAGACTTTTGCGAGTCTAAAAAAATATTTTCAAACCTGTTGCGTATACCATCAGTTTACAGACATCCTGTATATGTCAGTTCTCCCATCGATTAAAATACCTCTGAACTGAATATTTGCCATTATTAACACGTTATCAACAATGCTCTGAAAAACTGGAAATCGATTGGAAATGAAGATACACATCATTATTCCACACACATATCATTTCATATTGAAATTTTTTTCGGACTGTCGGGTTATGAACGTTATCCTTCCAATTAATTCAGGAATATTTTAGTGTGGATACAAAACAAACACAGAACATTGTCGTGTTTTGAGCATTTGTTTTCACACTATTCCGTGGAAACAATTTTGTTTGATTGTTTACGGAGCAATTAATTTTTGTGGAGTACTATGCGAATAAATATTTACTTTCGTCCTAGTTGGAGCGCTTCTTGAAAGTTGAAAGAACTAAGAGCAGCAATATAAAGAATGTTTTTTGTCTCAAACCGGAATGCATCTTAGTTTACAATCTTGACATTTTTCCTTAGTTGAGAAAGAATCGAAATTGTTTATATAACATGGGTCCGATTTCAAAATAATACAATAAACATTTAAGAAAAACTCGGAGCAGGTGTTTTTGAGTGTTCGTTAATTGGTGGAGAAATGACGCTATTACCCCAAAACTTTGTATAGGACTTGAAATTCATGCTAAGTTGCAAATCCTCGCACGATCGGAGTTATATTCTAAGAATTATTCAAACAATGATATCAAAAATCAATGAATAAAAAATTTTAATTCTATAGTTCTGATGATGCGATCCTCTTGAAATTTGGCATGAATATTCAGCATATCAATGTTCATTCATAAAACAAATTTCACTCGAATCAGATATCTTGTAATGGACTGATAGGAATTCCTTTTCTCAATATTCCAATTGAATTGTATATTTTTCTACTAACCCTATGGCAAAAAAAAATTGAGAGGCTCATTAGAAGCATTTTGCATGTGTCCACAAAATTTCATTCCGATTGATTCTGTTTTGTCTGAGATATTAGAGAACATAAATTTTGAATGGACATACTTGGCTGGTTAACGAACTTAACAGCAGCATTTGGGAACCAAACCAATACCTCCTAGAAGTTATTGACCAAACTCATCCTGAAAGTCTCAGATCTCTAGGACAATCCTTCATAAGTTATCGTGCTAATGGCCGGTCGGACGGCCCCATGGACAGAATTGAATTTGACTTCGAAAATTACAGACATTCGGGCATAACGATATAGCACTCGTTTGAGTAGAACGAATGCACAAAAATGACACCTTGAAATAACTGTTAAGTATCGATTCGAAAGAATATTATCCCGCAGAAAGTCCTCTTGTTTAGGAACAAACCATACGAAGGACAAAATACGATATATCGTATGAGAGGGGACGTCATCTTGAACTCTAACTCTCCAGAAATGTGACAAAATCGGAAAGCCCATTTTTGCCATATTTCTTCGTACCTATCAAATCCACCTTCCGCACCAATATTTCATGGAATTAAATCTACCTTCTTCAATACAAGGTTCTGCACTCTGACCTGTTGGGGAGATAAGTTATCATAGAGATAAAAGTCAAATTCTGTTTTCACTTTCGAAGGAAAAGGAAATCTACAATGGACAGCGCGCTCTGATTTATCGAAGATGACTGACCTATTGTTTTCCATTGTTCGTGCGGAACCATCTTGAATGTTAGAGATTGCTGTTTCTTATTTTAAGGAGGTTTCAGAAAATTTAAGAGAGCCCTAAGAAGGTGCTTTTGAGCGCTCTTTCATTGATGGAGCAATGAAGCTAAATAATATATAAATGTGAAATCTCAGCACGATCGGAATAATATTGTGGAAATTATCGAAATAGGTAAAAATTTTATGGTTTTGATGATGCGATCCTGTTGAATTTTGAGTTAACATTTAGTATATCATGCTTCATTTCCAAAATGGAATTCATTCGAATAAGATGTCTTGTCTTGAAAATATAAAGATTCTTCTTTTCAATATTCCAATTACACTATGGCCACAAAATGAAGCTTATTACGAGCATCTTGCATGCGGCCGCAAAATGTCGATTGGTTCCGTTTTGTCTGAGATATTGAGGAACAAAAAAATTGAATGGCCATATTTTATGGAAAACCCTGTACGATTTGGCTGGTTAACAAACATAACCGCAGCATTTGGAAACCGAACTCACCCAGAAAATCTCAAGTCTCTAGGACAATCCCATCGAAAGTTATCGTGCTTGCGGCTGGAAAGCCCCACGGGCAGAATTGAAGAGCTTAGTACTGAAATTTTCGAAGCACTTTTCAATAGGTCTTAGTGCTTTGCGCTCGAAGCACTCTTTCTCAGTGCTAGGCATAGCTCCAGTTTTCAATGAAGTTAGGGTAAAAGTTGTCGCGTAAGGCCGTAGCGAGGAGGGGGTCAGATGGGGTCCAGACACTCCTTTCCCACGAAAGTTTTCAGAAGTACAGAATTAGAATATTTTTCTTTAAAAATTTTCATTTGTTATTCTGTACCCCCCCACCCCCCGAAATTTCTTTCTGGCTACGGCCTTGCTATTGTGATTGATACCTTAGGGGCATGAATACTTTCAGTAGGCGAATACGGTTCCTTATTTTACTGTTAAGCCTGGTTCTCAGAGCTTCGACGTGAAGCCTGCGACAGCAATTCAACGAATCAGAGAATATCAACAAAACTTCCCCTGACCCCCTCCTTTGGGTTTCTGGTTGTCAGAATTTGTCGCGACACGCCTCTTTTGTAGTTGAAATAAACCAACTTCACTTGTATTTCTGCGACAGCGAGGGAGAAAATAGGAGTAGTGGGGATTGTAGCTGGCTTCACGTCGAAGCTCTAGGAACCAGGCTTTAGACTATGGTAATTATTACGGAACTATAGATGAATGTTGCTATTTCGGTATTACCTTCAAACTTTCAATTAAAATCGATTGAATATTCGAGGAGACACCAATTTCGTCGAAGTCACATATTTGATAGTCATTGACAAACTTCGAAAGTAATCGACACCCAGTATGCATCATTGGATATTTGGTGCGAGATTTTTCAGTAGTGTCAATAAGTGTATAAGTTAGGCTACGTCCGCATACGCAGGAGGCTTGCTAAGCGCCTAGAAGTTTATTTGGATAGTCGCTAAGGGACCAGATAGGACCATGCAAGTAATGTGGCACATCGCGTACATTTCAAAACGTTCGTTTTACTGAGCTACTAGTTATCACGATACACTTTCGTGCTAGTTATATGACTCGCTAGGCTCTCGGTGCTAAGCAAGCCTCCTGCCTATGCGGACGTAGCCTTAGAGTTTACTTAAAGATAGCGACTGCACACAATTGCGTATATTTTTCGATTTAGCTCTGTTTCATATTAATTAGAAGTTTTCTATTGTTTGGAAGGTTCCAATGAATATTTAATATACGTTAGTAAACCCTTCTATGATTTATATTGAGGTTGAACCCTATGTCAATCAATCACTGCAATATTATTGACACAGTTATTGACTTATGGTTTAAACTCATCAATTAAATATTCCTTGGAACATTCCAAACAATAGAAAACTCAAAACTTCTAACGAATAAGAAACAGAACATGCAGTCGCTACCCTTAATTGAACTATAACATATACACTTTTTGACACTACTGCAGAATCTCGCGCCAAATATCTAATGTTGCTGTTTTCAGGATGATAACCTGAGGAAAATGAACTTGACCCAAATAGAAATAAAATATTCCAAAATACATGGAGACAGATCAAAAAGTCTTCGTAGCACCACTTATTACATCGGTATATATGTGCACAGCGTCAATTACTATCAGGATGTCAACAACCTCTTACCCTACTCATCAAATATTCTTCGTCTAATATTCACTAAAAATTGTCACATAATCAAACATAGTACTTCACAGATGAGTTTGAAATGATTTGAATGGAACGAAGTACTTAAACCCTCTCAAAAACACTCAAACATTCGTATTGAAATCGATAACCAATACTGACTGAAGAAGACATCAGAAATCACAAAAGAACGCGTGGGATTCGAATTGGTCAAGTAGTCAGCTCATAAATTGTTTTTTATTCGACAAGAGAAAGATAAGATCTACAAGCCGCTCCCGTTATATGGAAATATTGGGGTTCTTCCAAAGTATTTCGGGACGATTTTCCGGTGCGGTCGAATTCCTTTATGGGCATTGTGGCAGAGTGGGAACCATTATCGAGTGAAAGGTTACTAGCTTTTGTACACGATCCGAATGCCAGCTCGAGAATACGATCAAGAAAATACCTATTTATCGTTAGGGAAGTTTGATCATTTTTTATGTAGCCTCACTGGGATCCAGATATAATGGGGTATTTGGATTTACAATAGCAGATGCCGATTTCCTGATATGAAGCCGAATTTTGGACGCAGGAGTCATTTTAAACTTCTTAACGGAAATAACCCGTCCCTTGTATCAGCAAACAGTATAAGCCATGAGTAAATAATGTAATCCGGAAGACGAATAGTGGTCGATCTAGTAATGCAATTAGTTAAAAGAGTATCACCACAGAATTTTCGATTATTATCAATGCTTTCGAAGAAATTGAATCGCAAACCAAAATATCGCCCCTTTTCACCATCTGTTTTCTAAGGGTTCAATGCACAGTTGGCACATTTTCGAAACTTTGTCCTCCACAAAAATTTAGCTTCGGTCCTTCCCTCATAATATCGACAAATGTTGACCTAATCTGTAGAGAGCGTTGTTCGTTTTCATAATGCAAAATCTTAAATTTCACTTCACGATTTCAATAATTAGCAGTGTGGCTAGCTCAGTGGGTTAAAACTTCGGAGCAGTAATCCAAGGTTTTAGAGATTGATCCTGGGTTAGAACCCCACTGTGGGAACCATTATCGAGTAAAAGGTCTTCTGTACACGATCCGAATGCCAGCTCGAAAATACGATCAAGATAATACCATAATACAATATCTATTCGTAGATTAGAAAATGCCGAAAGAATAGAAACAAATCATATTGAATCACAACCTGATGCTAGGCGAACAGAACGTACCAGAATCAAAATCAATATGCCATAAATTAAGAGATACCTAACCTACGAAAAGCAATCGTAATAGACATTCAGATAGATGAATCTCGCGTTTCGAATTGAGGGTTACACATGGTGTCGATATAAAAAGAAAAATGGAAAAACATAATAACAAAAAAACTGTCTTATACAATAAATTTTATTTATACTTCTGTTGAAGCAGAAAAGCTGAAATCTCCACATGTTTCAGGAAAACTATAGAACAATATGATCCTAGAAGGAAAACGATTTCGACATAATGTAGAACTATAAATGTAATGAATGGAAGTTAAAGGAAGGTTTTGAAAGTATCTGTCAGATGGATGGAGTTGTCAATTTAGTGCACCTTTAATTTTTCCCACCTGCCAAATTACCTTGATCCGAGTTTTATGGATGGGGATGGAGATCGTTCTTACCAGTTTTAGGGACATAGGTAACAAAAATTTCAGGTTTTATAGAAAAACGAAGGAATTTTGTTGTGAACTTAAATTCTATCAGTTCACACACAGCGAGCTTTGGTATGGAAAATTAATTCGAATTGAATTATCACCTCTGCGAATAAGTGTAAAAGCGCCACTGCCCTTGAAAGCAACAAGGACAATTCGAAGCAATCGATTTCGAGTCGATCACATCAATAAACTCATCGTCCGATTTTTTTCTGGTAGGGTTTTGAGCTCAAGCCATAAACCACATCGGCTCCCAAATCCTATAAAATTCATGCCATCAATCTAATTTAAGCTGATTCATGAATATCATGAAAGAATGGACCTTTCGGAAGCACGCTGCTCAGCAATACCGCGCCAATTTCGATGATATTTCCCTCATCTATGTAAATTCGATAGGTTCAGGGTCGATATATTTCGAAACAAAAAAAATTATAGTTGGATGGAAACCGTTAAAAAGGACGAAAACATAACAAAAATGAAAGGAAAAATACTTTATGGGCGATCTGAGGTCGGGAAGTGGAAGGGGTGAGTTTTTAAGGGTAAAAAAACGGTTTATCTCGATTTCTGGCAAAACTACAAGCCCTGTAGAAAAGAGTTAAATGACGAAGTTGTAGATAATGAAGGGACTAATGATTTTTTAATTTTTCACCATTTTCAAAATCGAATCTGGTCAATACTTCCAAATTGTGTTTCTATACCTCACTAAATCAGTGCAAGAAATTGGGAAATCTCTTCCTTATCAAATTCGAAAAACTCTTATTGATTTCTATTTTTATTTATTTATTTATCCTCAGTAGAAACATAGACAGGTTGAGAAATAGCAAAAAGAATGTCCAAAAATAAAGTAAATAAATTACAGAAGTAAAAAGTTCAGAAAAAAGTATTAACTGAGTAATGAAATAAATGCAAATTTACGATAATTCAAATTAGCCAAAATCAAAAAATAACATAAACTAGAAGATAATTTCTATCAAGTAGCCCCTAAAAAAGTTGCCTCTATGTCTTTTTATATATTCTCCACTCTGACCAATGACATGACTATCAAATCAATGGAACGGTTGCATATACCGAGCATTCTTAAAATTGGAAAATTCTTAGAGCTATTATTAGGCCTAAAAGGCAAATTTTTTGATGGTAAAAATAATGAATTATGCTATTCAATTATGATGGATATATCATTGAAATGGAAAAAAAATCACATACCTAGGACACTTAAAAAATACATAGAAAAAGAAGAATAATTAATAATAAAAAAAATTTGAGAAAAGCCCTAGACAGGTGCTTTGGAACGCTCGTTCATTGGTGGAACAATGATGATATCACCCCAAAATTTCGTATAGGACTTGAGATTTATGCTAAGTACATGAACGCAGAATCGCACGATCAGAATCATATTCGAAAAATTATTCAAGAAATGAAATTTGTAAAAAATCAGTAAATAAGAAAAACTTTAATTTTATTGTTCTGATGATGCGATCCTGTTGAAATTTTGCATGAACATTCAGTAAATCAATCTTCATTCACAAAATAAATCGAATCGGATATCTTGTTATGGAAATATAAAGATTCTTCGTTTCAATACTCCGATTAAATTTTCCATGGTTGTGTTAAAACTATGGCAAAAAAATTTTGCATGAGCCTTATTTTGAGCATCTTGCACGTGGCCGCCAAAGTTCATTTCGATTGGTTTCGTTTTGTCTGAGAAATTGAGGAACAAAAATTTTTAATGGCCATATTTTATGAAACACCTTCACTGGTCAAAAACGCAAATCTTCAGAACAAGCCCTTCCAAAGTTATCGTGTTTACGGGTGGCCGGACGGCCCTACGGATCACGAATTTGACCACGGATTCGTCATCGGAGATTCGAACCCTATCATTTGAGACCATTCTCAGCCCAAAATTCGCACATTATAGACATTTGGGCAAAACGATATATAGCACTTCAGTATTGTGTTTAAGTATAAATTTTGTGAATGTGTGATTTGACTTTTTGTGATATTGTGATATATGAAACATTTATTATTGTCCATTGTGATTTGTTATGACTAGTCATGTAAACTTTTTTGATGACGCTAGAATAAATATACAAATATACTTGTTTAAGTAGAGAGGTGAAAACTATTTTCCACACACAGAGTTGAATATGGGTTGAAACCTCATGATACGAGCTAATTTCACCAATCTTTTATGTTTTACTTATTGTTATTTGATGTGTTCAGAGACCCTATTTCTACCCTTTTCGATTTTTTCGAAGTGGTACAATTTTAGAAACCCTCCTAATGTTTGTTGTCCTTAAGCCATTGTATCTATGCATTGAAGGATGCTCTGAAAACAATCTCAAAGTTTAATCCCCTGTGAGGGTCAATATTCACGTTACACGGAATCAATGCCGCTGGTCTTTAATATGATGTAGACCAACCTCAAATTCTGGTGTTGAAATTAATGCCCCGAGGGAATTAATATAATCCTTTACATCCATCAATGACGGTGCGAAATCTTTTCAACAATTAGCGTGAATTTTAAACACCATGGAGCGTGAATTTTCAACCCCATCAGGGTTGAGAGCAGCACAGCACTTGCGTTGAAATAATATTGTACCTCCAAATTTTTATTTTTTTATATATTTACCTTATCGTGAATAGAAAAACCTCATAAGAGTTTCTGGGAGATTTCTCATTGTTGAAGTCATTTGAGAAATGGTAACATCGTTGGATTTCTTGGCAAATTATTGAACAGAATAAAGTTTCCGTACATCTGGAAGCCACTGACCTTGGTGATTGAAAACGTTACCTACAGGGTGGTCGGAGCCGCAAGAAGTTTATCACTATCCAATTTTTTGCCCTGACAACTATACGGAGTCATCACAACAACCACCAGAAGTTCCCCCTCTTTTCAACATTGGAAAAAATACAGGGAAGTTCATAGTCGTACATTATGAAAGGATATTAAGAGCAATGCTAATTACTTATTGTTTTATATAATTAATACTCTACTATATTACTGGTACCAGATAATATCTGCATATATTTGTGAATAAATACTTGTAAGTATTTGAGGATCGTAATTTTCCTGAGAAATTGAGTCTTCTCCATTCTGTTAATTATTAGATTAGATATTCGCCCACTCTGACGACTGAGCTGGGACAGCTTAAACATTTGAAGCCGGAAAGGCTACAGTTTTCCAATATTAACTAACACGGGTTATCGTCGAATCTATTCTTGACCTCCACTTAGACTTGAGGCGTTTTTTCAGTCAAACCTGCTAGGTACGTGAATTCCTTCACGTAATCTTCGAATATTTTGATGAAAAAAGAATCTGAGACGTTGAGTTGAACAGAAAATAGAAATACCCTTCGATTGCAAAGGCGCTTGTTTATCGAATTCTCTAAAACGTCGTGACAAATTATTCACCACGATGCTATTAAATCACTGCTATTTCGCATAGCGCTTCATTGCTATTCCATATATCCCCCATGAAGATCTTATACACTTCTACATGCGTTCGAAACTATTTTCGAAGCAACTTTGCCACTCTGATTCAGTTATTTCCAAAACATATACAGGGTGTCTGTAAACAAACGTAAGAGACTTTGAGGACATGATTCCTCAATGAAAATAAGCAGGGGATATTCATATATTTTTTTTTCTAAACCAACCTCCCTTCCAAGATACAGCCTTTGGAAGGCGATGAAGGAGTTGACAGTGTTTATTTTTTAAGGAGTCCCATAAAACTATACATAATATGATTCGCTAAGGAGATGTTACTCACACAATTTTTTTTTATCCCAAAACATTATTATAAGGGGTTGAAAATAACAAACTACTCATGATTTTCCTTCAGAAAATGTTTTCTATGGATAAATTTATGGTTTTCCATTCCATTCTGGAGAAAAAAAAGACTCTTGCAAAATTTCGATACAGTTGATACTTTTCTCGGAAAAATAAAAACTTACAAGCAGTTATGATCACTGTTCATTCCATATCATCGTATGTTCCAAGGAATGAATATTCTCAGATATTGTTGATGCTCAAAATTGGCTTTTTATACTATTGACTATTCTCATCATTAGAAAGAAAGTTCTATTTGTGAAATTAAAATATTACGGATATAATTTTCTTCTGGAAATTAGTAAATAAACCTTCAAAAAGATTTATAGAACATCTTCATCTCCTGTCATAGACATACAATATATTAAAATATTCACACTTATACAATAATGGAATAATGATGGAATGAACAGTGATCATAACTGCTTGTAAGTTTTTATTTTTCCGAGAAAATTATCAACTGTATCGAAATTTAGCAGGAGTTTTTTTTTCTCCAGAATAAGATGCGAAACCATAGGAGAATTTTATTTTTCGAAAATCTATTCCACGAAAACAGTTTCCGAACGAAAGTCATAGGCGGTTGTTATTTTCAACTCCTAAAAATAAAGTTATGAGATCTGAAAAAATTGTATGAGTACCATCCACTTAGTTTTTCATATTATGGATAGTTTTATGACACAGATTTTTTAAATGCCGTAAAAAAAATAAAAACTTTCAACTCGTCATCGCCTTTCAAAGGCTGTATTTTGAAAGGGCGGTCGAGTACGAAAAAAAATTATATGAACAACCCTTGCTTATTTTCTTCGAGGAATCATCTTCCAAAGTCCCTCGAATTTGTTTACAGACACCCTGTTAATTATTTATTTTTCACATTAAGTTTTCACTTATAGAAATGCATTTATTATGTTTGAGCATATTGATAACACGAAACTCTTTATTTGCAGGACGCTGGATTAAACGATGACATGGCCAGCAATGCTTCCGATGTGAATTTCCAAACCTGTATATCTATTTCTCCAAATGTCTGCATTATTCGAATTTTTGCCGAAAATGGTCTCCAACATTAGGGTTCGACTCCCTGATTACGAATCCGTCCGTTCGTGAGCACGATAATTTTTGAAGGGATTGTCCTAGATACTTGAGATTTTCAAGGTGAGTTCGGTTCCTAAATATCTCGGTTGTGTCCGTTAACCAGCCAAATCGTACAGTGTGTTCCAAAAAATATGGCCATTCATGATCATAATCAGCCTCATGCAAAACGGTCAAAGTGTTAACAACAGAACCATAGAAAATTCAATTGGAATATTGAAAAGATTATTCTTTGTACTTCCATAACAAGATATCCTATTTGAGTGGAATTTATTTTGTGAAAGAAGATTGTTATAACGAAAGTTCATGCAAAATTAAAAGAGGATCGCATCATTAGAACCATTGAATTGATTTTTTTTAAATTATTGATTTTTACATATTTCAGTTTCTGAATCGAATCCATAATATAATTCCGATAGCGCAGAGATTTTGAATTCATATACTTAGAATTTTCCTAAAAATTTTTTTCACTCATTCAGAAGACATTAATTTTATTGAGGAATTTCGCCCAACTCTGTACAAAGCAATAACCCTTGTCTCAGACATCATACCCTATACACACGACGGTAATCAAAAACTTTCTTCCAGGAGTTACAGACAAGAACCTTACGAATATTCTGGGAATACCATTATAAGCATGATCTCTACTTCAGCAAATTCTAATAACCCTGATAATAAATTCGCTATTGTCAATATAACTATAAAACAATTTTTACGCTAACCGCAGTATTCGTACCTGTTCCGCAAGTTTATAGCTCAACCGCTGAAAGTTCACCATTACCCTCAACATTCATTAGTTATTATTGCACGGTCATCCCCTAAATTACCCTTGGCATGAATTCCGCGTAATTATTTGTTCACGAGTTGTACAGCTTGGTTCTGATAATTAAGGGCACTCTTGATGCTCAATTAATGGAAATTTCTAAAATTATCACGGAGACTTTATTAACGTTGCTACATTATTCTTGATAACTGCTGACGAAGCATATTGTGGAAGGGGTATTAGCCTACTTCAAGGTTTATGAATTTTGGCTGCTTCCCTGTTCTCAACAACTGTGCAGGTATAATGGCTCGCCTACTGGTGTTTTGTCTTGAAAGTACGACACCTATGTGCTATGTTCAGTAATTTGAGTAATACCCCTCACACCTATAAAATTCCGTACCTCTACATGATATATCTGCCTTATAAACTGTCTTTCGAATTATGAATATTCACAAGATTACTACAATGTGATTTCAAAGGTGGAATAGAAGATGAAGATCATCAAACTGAATAATTTTACCATAAATCTTCTATACAGGGTAAGTCTTGAATTAATTGAAGAAAGCAATTTTTAACAATGATAGTTTTGAAATCAATTTTAGAAAAATAATATAAGAAATAAATAATTAGGATTATTCAGAAACTCACATATATTATATTTCATTGGCGATCGATTTCGGTAATAAACCATCATCTATTTATTTATTTAATCATAAACGGACTCACCATTTTACAAAAATAAGGAAATAAGATATTGCTTGAAAATTAATAAAAATTCCGTGGAAAAATAAACAAACAAGAATAAAATCTCAAAGATCAAAGGTGTACAAACTATTTCAATACTTCAGAATAACGCTTCAGTTGAAAAATTGTACCATGAAACAGATCAAATTGATCAAATAATTTGTTCTACTGAACCTAATTCTGAACAAATCCCAGGCTCTCTAGTTTCTTCGAGAAACATTTATTGCAACATTATCTAGGAGATAAGGAAAATCTATGAAATCATGTATAATTTTATAAATCAACATAATGATAATTACGACGCCTTGTTTCAAAAAGAGTGAGAGACGGATTATCACGAATAATTTAATATTCAATGGATTATTGAGGGTGACCCCATTTATATGCTATACATCTCAAAAATTTGGTTATCGATTGAAATATAATCTGGTAGGATTCTACATTTCTGAAAAACTTTTTAGGTTTTCACTTACAGTCTCTGAAACAAAAATAATTAAAATATTTTAATTAAGACTGCAAATGAAAAAGACACAATTCTGAAGATTTCACAAGTTTGACTGAAGAAGGTGTCTTATAAAGACACCGAGACGTTACATTATCCTTTTCATTTATTTCCTTTTTTAGTTTTACTGTTCGGCAACAATTTTTTCAAAATCATTTGCTCCTGACAAATAAGTGCAAAGATTTTCGCAGGAGCACTTCATCTTAATCAAAATATTTTAATTATTTCTGTTTCAGAGACTCGAGGTGAAAACCTATAAAGTTTTTTAGAAATCTCAAAAATCTATTTTGTACCCTCTCCATGGATTCAATAAGAACTCTATAGAAAGGTGATCACACTACACAGGAATAATCCAGGACACTTCTTAATAAAGCCGAGCATTCTGAGAGCTGTAGCTGTCATATTTTTTATATGATGAGCAAAATTTAAATTTACTTCTGATAGTACTCTCTCACTGCATTAATTAACCGCTTTTAAAACGGATTTCCAAAATCCCCCTTGGCTACGCCTTTGTTTGTAACAATCCTGCAAGAATCTGATAACACAAAACAACTTTAGATCATTCGTAAATAATATAAAAAGCACTTTAATGTAATCAATAAAACATAAAATACAAGCAGAGATAGCGCCGAATGTAAAGATAAACACATTATGTGGAACATGAAATAATAAACGCATAAAACAATTAGTTTCGAGTCAAAACCAAATCCAACAGAACGAAATAAACAACAAAACAGATATGAGTTACCTACTGTATAAAATATAAACTGAAGCGCATATAAACATGTGTAATCATAAAACTGAATTAGCGATTGAGTTTATATTAATTTTTTGTTACCTTCGCTGTCTGCGATTTGGAAATGAAATGTTTGATTGAGTTTGTTTGTTGAAGATGCGAAATGTCGAATAGAATATCGTTGGCCATAATGGAGGGTGGAAAAAGGGCTGGCGGTTCGAAATATTCTTAGTTACTCTACAAAAATATTTCTTTCCGCTAAAGAAAAACATTTTATTTCCGCTACATAAATAAGCATTAAATTTGATGAAATTAAACTCAAAACTTACTCTGCATATTCCTGTTCTGAAGTAATTATCACTAAACCAAATTTCTTCGATACATTCAATAAAAAATCACAGACTTTTATGTAACCTATCATCATCGACAGTTGTAGATGAATGTATATTAGCCACTTAATCCTTTTTTGGCTCCCTTTCAAGGATATCTACCTACTTTAATTTTCATCTTAAATGAGTTTGTTTTATGAAATTCGATTATATTTAATACTCTAAACTAATACTAGGATTCGCGGGCATCAGAATAAAGTGTTGAACGGTGCCCAAGTACATAAATCAGAGCGAACTTGTTCGAAGTTTATTTCATTTGGCACAAAAAGAGAAATGAATAACTGCGAGAGATTCATAGTCAATCTGGCTTCAATAAATATTTGAACATGTTTAATACTCATCGCGTCCTATGTGTTTAGGATAGATGGACGGACGTGTTTCAACGTTTTCTGGATATTTAAGTGAGGCATTGACATATCAATACGAAAAAGAGGATGAATGTTGATGAATCTGCTATGAATTAATTTCGAAGGGTGTTGTAATTTTTGATGGACAATTATTGATTGATTCGGATTTCGATTCCCAGATGCCGCGGTTGTGGTCGTTAACCAGCCAAATCGTACAGGGTTCCATAAAATTATCCCTTCTAAATTTTGTTCCTCAATTTCTCACACAAAGCGGAACCAAACGGAATGAAATTTTGCGGCCACATGCAAGAAGCTCATAATGAGCCTTATGCAAAATTTTGTACCCATAGTGTTGACAGACCCATACAAAATTCAAAAGGAATATTGAGAAAAAATCTTATATTTTTATAACAAGATATCCGATTCGAGTGAAATTTATTTTGTGAATGTAGATTGATATACTGAAAGTTCCAAGCAAATTGCAAAGAGATAGTATATCATGTGAACCATAGCATTTAATTTTTGTTAATCATTAATTTCTCACAAATTTCATTTTTGAATAATTTCTAGAATATAATTCTTATAGTGATTTTGCATTTATATACTCAGCATGAATCTCAAGTCTCTTACAAAATTCTGAGGTAACAGCAGTATCTCTCCACCAATAGACAAGCATTCAAAAGCATCCTCTCTGGTGCTTATCAGGGCTTTTCTTGAATTTTTAATTGAATATTGAAAATTTGAGTTCTAAGTGTATACGGAAAGTGTGGGTTTTGATATCGATAAATACATAAGAAACGATAGGGTGGGTGGGTGTCAATGAACCTTGGTACTATGAATTGCTCTAAAGAGTGGTTGTTCTTTTGAAGTAATGAGCAATTGAATCAATGAATTTCAGTTCAAGAAGAAAATTTCAAAAAATGAAATATATAAAAAATGAATGATTATAAAGATTAAATTCTATGATTCTGATTATGCGATCCCCTTGAAATTTTGCTCGAACAATCAGTATAGTAGTTTTCAGTTTCAAAAAAAAAATCGAATCGGATATTCTGTTACGGAAATATAAAGATTCTTCTTTCAATATTCCATTTGATTTTTTTTATGGTTCTGTTTATGCTATGGTAGCACAATTTTGCATGAATATTCAGTATAATATCAATTTTTATTCCCAGAAAGAATGTCACTCACATCGGATATCTTTTCATGAAAATATGGAGCTTCTTTCTCTCAATATTCCAATTGAATTTTCTATGGTTCTGTTCACACTATGGCCACAAAATTAAGCATGAGGCTTGCTATCAGCATCTTGCATTCGGCCGTAACATTTCATTCTGATTGGCTCTGTATTTTTTGGGATATTGAGGAATAGAAATTTTGAATGGCTATATTTTATGGATCGAAAATTACAGACATTTAGGTAAAACTTTCAAGTAGAACGAACACTCAAAAATGGAATATCGCTATGATTTTCTGATGGGTTCATTATTCTTAAAAAGATTATTTCCGGAAATCACTGGAAATACCCACTGCTCAATATTCGTGACAATTCCTAATAAACTATTAATATCATCCTCAATTCAAATATTTACCAACTAGCCTGAGTCAAACACCATAATTTTAATTGAACTTGAAATAACTTGTAACTTAACCATTACATTAATTAATTTTAAGGACGCAATATAGCAGCTCCTTATTGCATGGCTTGCATGTTTCAAGTTCTAAGAAATAATTCCATGGAGAACCTAACCTGGCTTTATAAACCCTACAATTATTTCCTCATCCGATACATATTCTTCCGATGGCGAAACAGTTTTTCCTGACTATAGAGATGAATCTCCCCCACCTTCAAAAAGGTCGCAGAGAACCACAGCAAAGGGCCAAGCTCTTGATCAGTACATTTGGACAAAATTTACCATTTACTGATTTACCAAACGACCCAAAATTATGCCAAAACTAATGTTCTTTGCGTTCTCATATAAATTGTGAAAAATCTGACGTTCTTCTTTGCCTAAATGAAATAAGAAATCATTTCAGAAAATTTCCTTCTTTTACATAGAAAGCCAAAAATGGCAGTCTCTAAAGGTTGACGCTCACTTGGGCGAAGAGGCGCTAAGCGGAGAGGTTTGTACTGAATCAATGACGACGAATCAATGGTATTTTTTCTTCAGCATCTTTCAACATCTAGCTAGCATTTACCGTGGAAATTTTTCTTCAAGAAGTGCCGGAACTTCCGGGCCACTTGACGGACCTGGTAGACACTCATCTAGGAGACGTGAAGCGAAGAGCCGAATTATTAGACGCGGGGCATATTAAACGCGCACTTGGACGAAGTGAATCACTCGGAAGGATCGCATAGTTTTCCGCCAGAGAGGTATGAATTGAAACAAATGGGTGGACGCTCATCTAGGAGGTGCGAAGTGAACAGCAGCGAGGAGGCGAGTTGTTTGACGTGTGAATTATCCTTGAGGCATGTGCGCGACAAATTTCTCGAGGCGGTCCTCAAATGGGTAGTCGGCGGCCGGAATCCAAGTTCAGCGCGCTGTACTCCCAACTCGAGGAAAAATTGGCGATTTTTAGGAAAATTTCACACTCGAACTTTGTCAATGGAGAAATACACAGTTAGTTTTGTATTTGTGTGAAATGAGTTTGTTTTCATTGTCTCACGTGAGTGTTGATTAGAATTTTATCGATTGAGTTCTTGTGGAAAAACGATATTATATAAAGGAAATACAGATAACATTTTTGTTTTTCGTACAACTGTGAATGTGATTTCAAATCGTCTGACATAAAGGTATTATATCATGTAAATAAAACAAAATATCGAAATATCCTTCTTCCAAAGAAATTAGAATATCTGATGAAATTGTGAAATAATCCCTGCGAAGGATATATGTATAAAAATATACTATAATATTATAGTATATTTCTGTGGTTTTGTGATGAGCAAACATTCAAGTCGTTGTTAAAAATATACTATCAACTATCTTTCCAATAAATGTGATTTCTTATTATGAATAATAAATTATGATGAATGAAAAAGAAGATGAAAAAAAAAGGTATTTTACCTGAAATCACCAGAATGAAAGAATTCGAATACTACTTGCTTTGATTTGGTTAATCGGTTTAAGAGAAAATAAGCATTTCGTATCAATGATTTTATAAATGTTTTTTTTTAATTTCTAGATAAAAGTAGGACGTCGAGGATTTCATCGAAAAATTCGCAATTTAAACAATATTATGACCAAAAAACGATTCGAACAATATAGACTAAGAGCCCGTGGGCGGCTACCTGCATGTATTTGACCAGACCTGGGTTTTTGTACATTGAAGCCCCTATACCTACTGTACATGAGGTGGGGACTCACTAAGCCCAAAGCGGTGGACCCGGCTAGTGCGCAGGTAGGACAGGTATCGATTTTTGGTGAATTTTACATAAATGCATTTGACCATGTCTGCCGTTTTGAAATCTTAAAATATATTATTATTATTATCGAAAAATAAAAATGGCAGACCATTATCGCGCGGTTAACATTGTGGCAGACAGTTTTGAAAGTGCTAAAAAAATTGAATTTTGAAAGTATTTGACCAGATCTGAAATATATTATTCATTGTAGTCTTAAAAACTTATATTAATAACGGCAGACGTCTTTATTGAGTACACACATCAGCAGATAACGAAGTCTTAGCTAATACCCGGTCAGATGTCTATGTATTACGATCGCTGTTTTACATCAATTTAACTCACTTATATTTTACTGTATCTCTGTATTTATAGAAATAAATAATTTTTTGTACTCTACATACTAAACTTCATAACATTGATGATAAATAAAGTATACAGGGTGTTTCATCATAAACTGGACAAACATATATTTTCGTGTAGAGGACATCGGGAGAATCATTTTTGCCTTATACAATATATCCCGTTTTCGAAGCATAAGCGACATACAGGGTGTCAAACGTCATTTTTGAGCAAGTTTCTTATGAGTGTGGTCAGTTATGTATGACACTTAAAGGAACGGTTTCTGGTCAAATCTCAGTATTTTTCGGTTCTCTATTCAGAAAAGTTGACGAACTGCGAAAAAAAAATTACAAAATGGCGGAAGACCTGCAATGTTCCAAAATTTTATTTTGCGGTTGTCAAATTGACTTTTATTTTCTGAATGAACACAATTTTCTAAGAATTTCTGCGAAAAATTTTTTTCAAAAATCGAACACAAATTACTACAGCGATAAAAAAATTGCACTTGAAATGGATGAAATTTTGTAAAATTGTACTTCTTGAATTATCAATCACGAATGTGAAAACAGAATTGTAAAATATCGAACGGTTTCGTTATAACAGTCTTTCAAATGTTTCGTTCAGACCTCTGAAATATTGAAAAAAAATTTGTTTTGAATTCTAGAGTCGAAATAATTGAATTATTGGCATGTCCAAACATTCTAGATGAATTTATACAAAAATTATTTATATTTATATTTAGTAGGGAAATGGCACTGTTCTAAGGATATTAATATTTGTTGCCAGGCAACGGTAGTTCGTAGTTCATAGAGCATGAATCTCAAGTCTCTTACAAAATTCTGAGGTAACAGCAGTATCTCTCCACCAATAGACAAGCACTCAAAAGCATCCTCTCAGGTGCTTATCAGGGCTTTTCTTGAAATTTTAATTGAATATTGAAAATTTGAGTTCTAAGTGTATACGGAAAGTGTGGGTTTTGATATCGATAAATACATAAGAAACGATAGGGTGGATGGGTGTACATGAACCTTGGTAAGTACTATGAATTGCTCTAAAGAGTGGTTGTGCTTTTGAAGTAATGAGCAATTGAATCAATGAATTTCAGTTCAAGAAGAAAATTTCAAAAAATGAAATATATAAAAAATGAATTATTTTAAAGATTAAATTCTATATATGGTTCTGATTATGCGATCCCCTTGAAATTTTGCTTGAACAATCAGTATAGTAGTTTTCAGTTTCAAAAAAAATTCGAATCGGATATTCTGTTACGGAAATATAAAGATTCTTCTTTCAATATTCCATTTGATTTTTTTTATGGTTCTGTTTATGCTATGGTAGCACAATTTTGCATGAAGATTCAGTATAATATCAATTTTTATTCCCAGAAAGAATGTCACTCAAATCGGATATCCTTTCATGAAAATATGGAGTTTCTTTCTCTCAATATTCTAATTGAATTTTCTATGGTTTCGTTCACACTATGGCCACAAAATTAAGCATGAGGCTTGCTATCAGCATCTTGCATTCGGCCGTAACATTTCATTCTGATTGGCTTTGTATTTTTTGGGATATTGAGGAATAGAAATTTTGAATGGCTATATTTTATGGATCGAAAATTACAGACAATTTTCTAAGAATTTCTGCGAAAAATTTTTTTCAAAAATCGAACACAAATTACCACAGCGATAAAAAAATTGCACTTGAAATGGATGAAATTTTGTAAAATTGTACTTCTTGAATTATCAATCACGAATGTGAAAACAGAATTGTAAAATATCGAACGGTTTCGTTATTACAGTCTTTCAAATGTTTCGTTCAGACCTCTGAAATATTGAAAAAAAATTTGTTTTGAATTCTAGAGTCGAAATAATTGAATTATTGGCATGTCCAAACATTCTAGATGAATTTATACAAAAATTATTTATATTTATATTTAGTAAGGAAATGGCAGTGTTCTAAGGATATTAATATTTGTTGCCAGGCAACGGTAGTTCGTAGTTCATAGAGTTGGACCGGTATTTGAATTTCAGTCAATATAATTTAACTCTATGAACATAGACAAACTTAGATTAGATTAGAAATTAGATGAGCCACTCGTATATTCCGCGCCATCTGTCGGAGGAGGAGAGTAATACACGAAAAAATTATTTTTCAATTTGATAGTTAGATGTCGTTGCATTCATGGAAATCCTATCGAGAAAATAGTAAGTATGTAAAATCATTATTATCAAAAAACCTTTGAATTGTCATCTGACACAAGGAGTGGTTTGACCATAGATATACTAACCTTACATGGATGAGGCCTGTCATTCAACACTTTCGGAGAATGTGATGCCAAGAGAGAGATAGAGCTAGAGGTGGCAAAAAGCCCGCAAATCCCATTTGAGAGCCAATCATAGAAATGGAAGCGGCGAAAGAGAGAGACTCGTGATGCCAAAAGAAAGATAGAGCTAGTGGTGGCAAGATTAATTGAATTAATTTCATTTTTTGAGAATAATTTGTTTTTTTGCTATTTTTCAGACGGGTTTCAATTTAGTACATATTATATATTAGTATATATAGCAAAGAAACAAATTATTCTCAAAAATTTAAATTAATTCAATCAATCTTGCCACCACTAGCTCTATCTTTCTTTTGGCATCACGAGTCTCTCTCTTTCGCCGCTTCCATTGGAGTTATAATTTCTATGGGTTTGACACTTTCTTTTTAAAATATAATAAATTTCGATATGCCGCATGAGTGAAGACGTGCTGTGTTATTGGATGTGAAAATCGAGATGCAAGAAGGTAATTATAAAATATATATGTATATTCTGTTACCTATAAAAATTAAGATACTCGTAGTTTTCAAAAAAGTTTTTCATGTATCGAATAAGTTTAGTAGGTAAATACACATATTTTGTATTATTGAATTCATTATTGTTAGTTTTTGGAAATGTTTTCAATGCAATAATTAGTTTATTGATTAGATATTTATGAAATAAATCTGTATTTTCAATTGGTGATACCTATTTCAGTTAAAAAATTTTTATTCTATCCAGAATTTGATTATTGATCCTCATTTCTCGATTCCAAAAGAAAATCAGATGAAAGTTCGTTGAAGGTATTATTTTCATGAGAATAAATTTCCTCACTCATCGATAACTTGCACGAATCCATTTCTGATTTCCTTTTGGAAATTGAATTTCAAAAAACTTTTTGCCTATATGGGAGTACCTACCTATTCAAAAGTTGCACTACAGAATTCTTTTTGAGGCAGCTTTACGATACAGATTCCTTTTTCAATTAAGCTTTTTTCACGAATTAGTAATGTTGTACAAAAACAGATGGCGTTGAAGCTTGTTCTACTAGTGTCTTATCATTAGTTAGTCTATGCTCTATGAACTACGAATTACCATTGCCTGGCAACGAATATTAATATCCTTAGAACAGTGCCATTTCCAGTGCGATCCTCGGCGAACTTAGCTTCACAGCCGGACCGTGGGCGTGGCGGAGGAAGCATTTGCGCCAAATATGGAATAACAATTTTTTTATCGTTTTCTATTCATTTTGTTGATTGAGTTTTTGGGAGGTACAGTATATTTGTGCTTGAAAGAACCCCTAGCGGGAAAGTTTTGGAATTGTTTTGATATACATATTCCATTTTCATGTTTTTTGGGGGTGCTGAATCCGAATCTGAGGTTGCTAACAAAAGTTCGTGACGGGACATAGGAAAAATACAAAAAAAGATGAAAGATCTCATTCTTGATCAGTTTTTTGCTTATTACTCGGAAACTATCAACTTTTCGTGAAAAACCTTTCCGTACAAAATGAAAGTACATAAAACTTGTTCTGCGACAACCTGTTCTGGCTTAACTTAAAGTTCAGCATGAGGTATTTTCTATGACTCAATAAATGAAAAAAATTAAATTATATGGTTCTGATGATGCGATCCTCCCGAAATTTTGCATGAACATCTAATATAATAATAATAATAATAATAATAATTGACTTTATTTAGTAGGGAAAGATACAGTGCTGATACAGGAATAGAACATAAATATATTATGCACATATATACATATCAACCCTACCAAAAAGGCGAAGTCTAGCACAAAGCTAATCAACTTAACCTTGCAAATTTTAATACAAACGATAAATGATGGATATTTGAAAAAAAAAACAAAAAAACAGAAAGAAAAAAAACAAAAAAAAATGTACAGTAAGGTGTGCCACATATTTAGGTTTCAAAACACAGCTCCGAGGTAGGTAAATGAACCAAAAAAACTATTGCAAGTCCATTAAACACTTCCTAAAGGTTGATCTGAAAGAGTTCACTCCCAATGTTCTGAATTCAGGTGGAAATGTGTTGAAAGCTGAGACAGCATTATAGGTGAAACTTCTTTTGAACAGAGATGTACTGAAACGTGGCATCGACAGATCATGCCTGTATCTAGTGAAACGAGAGTGCAAAGATGAACTAGGAATTAATTTATCATGAAGTGACTTAGGATAGTGAGTTCTCTTTATATTGTGCACAAATACAGCAAAGTGAAGGGTGCGTCTATTCTTCATGTTTAGCCAACCGAGCTCGAGAATTTTGGCTCTTATACCAGGATCAAACTTCCTCATGCCAAAAATCAACCTAACACAGCTATTCTGCACCTTCTGAAGTCTGTTCTGCTCAATAACGTCCAAACAATTATCATATATCACATCTGCATAATTCAATCGTGAGAGAACTAAGGAGTCACACAACTTTTTTTTGAGGTCGAAGTTAAAGAGATGTCTGCTACCGTACAACGCCTTGGGAGCACCATAAGCCTTACCCACAATATCCCTAACATGTGATCTGAAATGCAAGTCAGAATCAAATTTTAGCCCGAGATTTTTAGCACATGGAACGAACTGTAAAGGCTCATTGTTAACATGAATCGCTCCCAAAAGTGGTTCCACAGCTGCAACCTGAATCACACTTCCGAAAATCATGGCCTGTGACTTGGAAGCATTCAAATTGAGACAGAACTTAGAGGCCATATTAGAGATCTTCAAGAGGTCAGCATTGATCTTCTGAACACACTGAGGCGTATCAGCTACTGAAAAGCTAGCATGCAACTGAGTATCGTCAGCGTACGCTTCAACTTTACAATTTTCAACCGATTTCAAAATTTCCGCGGTATATATATAATAAAGAGCAACGATCCTAAAATAGAGCCCTGAGGCACCCCACATGTGATTCCCACCTTGTCTGACATTTTATCTCTGGACTTCACAACCTGGAACCGCTCAGCCAAATACGACTTAATCAGTGCCACCGCCGACTCATCAAATCCATAATAATGTAACAGAGCAAATAAAAGTTTGTGATTGATGGTATCGAATGCTCGCGAAAAGTCTAGAAGCAACAACACGGAAACCATCTTCTTATCAGAAGCTCTAAAAATGTTATCAGAAACATTAGCAAGGGCAGTCATCGTACTCAAACCCTTTCTGAATCCATTTTGACATGATGGTATCAAGCTATGAGAGGTGAAATAATCATACATCCTGGTTGACAAAATTTTCTCGAAAACTTTAGAGAGGGTGGGCAAAATGCTTATAAGTCTTAAGTCAGAAAAGGTCTCGGGAGAGCTCACCTTAGCCAAAGGAATTCCAATGCTAGCCTTCCAAGAAGAAGGAAAATAATTTGTTTCAATACAGCAATTGAAAATATGCATCAGATAAATGTCTATTACAGGACTACATAACTTAAGCATCATGAGAGATATACCATCACTACCCACAGCATTAGATGACAAACTATGCAGTACTTTGTTAACCTCTTCAACGTCGGTGAGAGAGAAATTGAAAAGCGGGTGATCACCCATTTTGTTTTGAGTGTAATAAGATATCTTCTCCTCACAAGCCTCAGTCGGCAAATGCATAAGGGATGAAAAGTGTTCATTTATTTTATCACTATCAGCAAGATGAGAAGGAAGACTATATTTACTATTTTGTTTTATATTAAGTTCACTCAAAGCACCCCAAAGCTTTCTAGAATCACCCCGCTGACATAGTTCGTTCAGGTATTGTTTTTTATCTAACCGAACCCTGCCAACCACCTGATTACGAATTTTACTATAAGATTCCAGAAGTACAGTACACCTATTCATCTTGTATTTAGCAAACAAACAGTCCCTTTGCTTCATCAACATTTTAGCTGTTTCAGAAATCCAAGGTGCCCTGGGTTTACTTACCCTGACAGTTTTGAGCGGAGCCCATTTATCGAACAATTCCAACATCATCTTATACAATCTCTCTATTTTAATGTCACTACTTCTAAGCTGAAAAATATCGCGAAAGGGCAAAGCCAAAAGATCCTGATAAAAAAGGTTAAAATTGAAATGTTTGTAACAACGATATGTTATGTTTCTTGGGCATGAAGAAGGCACCTTCAGGTTCAATTCACAAAAGACCATCATGTGGTCAGATATTTCATCGGCAGGTTAAGTTGCTGAAGGCAAGGTCAGTATCAGTAAGAAATATGGGATCAATCAAGGATGCACTCCGGTTGGTAATATACGAGTTGGCTCCCTCAATATCTGTACAAGGCCATAACTAGAAAGGCATTGAGAAACGGTTTTATCAGTTTTCAAAAAGTCGACATTAAGATCTCCCAAACAAACCAGTTCATCTACAAAAGGAGCAACTATAGATAGCAAATTGCCCAGATCCTCGATAAAAATTTTTAAGTTAGGTTCAGAAGGTCTGTAAAAATTTAACAGCCCAATTTTTAATTTATTGATATGCAAAACAATACCAATGTATTCCAGGGAGCTTTGTGTATCATAATCACATGATATTTCCTGCCATCTTAACTCAGACTTGACAAAAACAGCCACACCTCCTCCCCTTGAGGGACGATCTTTTCTCAACAGGGTATAGTTAGGAATAGAAAAAACAGAAGAATGTACACTAGGTGATAACCACGTCTCAGTAACCATCATTACATCAAAATCACCGTCAAGCAATAAATGAGCGAACTCTTCAAAGCCTGTGCACATGGACCTTATATTGAGATGTCCTATTTTCATTTTAACCTACTATGATGCAATTACTATTTCAAACAAAAATATCCAACATCTATCAGCGATATTCCTAGGAATAAACAAAGTAAAGAACTTAGGTATAAATATTCTAAAATAACCGTATTTATATGAACTAACAATGAATGAATGAATAAAATACAATACTACTATTTTTAAGCGATTAACCTAACAGTGATCAGTCCTGCACACAAATTAGCACCAAGATTAAACAATATAGCAACCTTACCATAAATTTATACTTGAAATGAGGAATAAACCGCAATTTATCCCCACAAAAATTAAATTAAAAAAAGCAGTTAACCAGATGAAAAATCAAAATATACTTATTGAAAGTCAACGAACTAATAAACTGAATAGTTCAAAAACACATATAGAAAAACTAATATAAGCTGTGCCTTGATGACACTCCCAATGATTGATTATTAAAAGTAAACAATAACATACATGAAAGGTTAAATGCAACAGAATAATCAAGGTTATTTCTTCTGCCCATATAGTGTATTAAACTCACTCAATTCATATATCATTCTTTTTTTATTATTATATAATATGAAAATTTTCCCATTGAATGTCCAACAGTCTCTTTCCATAATGCACCGTATTTCCTTGAACAATTTCAAACTCTCAGATGACAACACTTCAGTTATAAGTACCGGAGCACCTTTCAACTTTTTCTTCGCATGATGAACAACATCCCGCTGCCATCGACTTCTGAACACAATTAAAATCGGCCTTGGTTTATTCGATGTGGAATTTTTTTTGCCAAATCGGGTACAATAGTTGAAATCTTCCTTTTTCACAGGGAAATTCAAGCTGTTTTGAAATAATTCACCTACAGTTGCGTAAATGTCTTCTTCATCTTCGGAAATTCCATGAAGCAACAAAGTATTTCTATTATTAGATGTATGATATTCATCGCTGAATTTATCCAAGTCGGTCCTTAGCAATTTGATATCCTCCAAAACGGAATTCTTGAACTGATCAAACTGTTCACGTATTCGATCGATATTATCCACTTCTTGATTTAAATTTTGACTATTCAATTCAGATTGGAAAGCAGACATTCTTTGTGTGAAATTGGAGTTTAAGTCATCCAACCTCTTTTCCAGATCTTTATTGGAAACCATTTTACAAAGTATGCACAAAAGCAACAAAAAGCGCAGGGAATTATTAGCAACAATAAATATTGAAATGGATCGAAAAAATATTCGGATAACAACGCAACGCTTCTACGGGAGCCGGCACGAGAAACGTCCGCTCACATGGAATTCATATGAACGAATATTATATATCTAGTATATCAGTCTCGATTAAAAAAAAATAATTCACTCGAATCGGATATCTTGTTATGGAAATATAAAGATTTTTTTCCAATATTCTAGTTGAATTGAAATGTTGCTCAAAATCTCAGATAAAACGAAACCAATCGAAATGAAATGTTGCGGCCAAATGCAAGATGCTCATAAAAAACCTTACGCAAAATTATGTGACCAAAGTGTGAACAGAATCATAGAAAATTGAATTGAAATATTGAAAAGAAGAATCTTTACATTTCCATAACGAGATACCCGATTCGAGTGAAACTTCTTTAGTGAATCGAGACTGATATTATACTGAATGTTCATGCAAAATTTCAAAAGGATCGCATCATCGGAACCAAAGAATTTATTTTTTTTCATTTAAATAGAAACATAGAAAATACCTCATATTTAACTATGATTTGAGCCAGAACAGGTTGTCGCAGAACAAGCTGTGATAATACAATTTGTAGGAAATTTAATGTACTTGCATTTTGTTTGGAAAGATTTTTCACAAAAAGTTGATAGTTTTCGAGTAATGAGCAAAAAACTGACCAAGGATGATATTTTTATTCTTTTTTTGCATTTTTTTTTCTATGTTCCGTCACGAAATTTTGTTAGCAAACCTCAAATTCGGAATCAGCATTCCAAAAACATAGAAAATGAAATAAATCAAAACTGCCCCAAAACTATCCCGCTAAAAGCACAATTCGACTGGATTATTGTGAATAAAAAAGTTCTCCAAAATATAATCAATAAAATTAATTGATTATATTGTCAATTATGACAAAAATGCGCATATTTATTGAAAAATGAATTTCTTCAAGGGCTCAATTTGAAAGTTTTCCACAGGCGCTAGAATCCTAGTTCCAGCTCTGCTTTTAGCTTCGTCTCGCTTCTCGCCTTCTTCGCCCAAGTAAGCGTAAACCTTAGACGTTAAATTTGGCTGCTGTTTTTTTTTCAAAATAAACTTTTTTTCTCCATTTTATAATCTGATGTCTAATAAGCCTAAATGAAACATTAAAACAGAATAATAATTTTTCCTTTTCAATCCGATAATTCATGAAATGAAGGTTTTTCTGCTTTCTCGGGCATCATCTAACATTACATGACATCGACAAAAGTGATGCACTCGCGATCTGAGCACATTCAGCTTTGGTCTGTTTAAATTGTACGATCCTCTGAGTACAAAGGTCAGACTAATCCAGGATAGTGAGTGCATTAAGGCCAGTCTAGATTACCTAATTGAGTAATAAACCCAGATACTTATGAATTATTCCGAATATTGCTGGGATGGGAATTAAACGTCTGAATGGGGATGTAAAACGACAAGAGAGAAATAAATTTGTCACTGTGATAGCATGGAACCCTTACAAATGTCTCAATTTGTGAAAGCTCGCTTTGAAGTATGTATTGTGTAATACACATAGTTGAATTAGGATGTAAGATTGAATTTTGTTACAATTTCTGAGATTCAATTGACGACTCTAAAACATTTCATTTAATCTGAGATCAAATGAAAATCTTCCCGCTTTTGGGCTTATAACAGAACACCGTGCCATTCTTCTGCTCAAAAGCAGTTACGCAAGTGGTCTTGAGCAAATCATTTGGATTTCCTGATAAATAACACGAGGTCCGGCAGCACGCACAATAACTTTCGAATGGAAGGAGCTAGAGACTTGTTGGGTAGTTGCAGAGTCAAAATATTATCTCAGTAAAGTTTTTTATTGGGTGATGGGTACCCGAGATAAGATGATTCGAAAATTTGTTCAAATTATTTCAGATCCAGAAATCCAGATCCAAATTTCTATCTCAGGGATCAATTATGATATACTTGAATGATCAATTACGATATAATATTTGAAAACTTCCCATCTTTCAAATAGAAACTCAAATTCAAAAATTTGTGACAATTCACGCATTTTGCTTAGGAGCATTATTAATGCTTTTATGCTTTCGTATACTGGAGCTTTCAGAGAGTCTGTTTTGGAAAATATATTCTCGCAAAGCGCACACTAATGGCGGGAAAGTGGAGTTCTCCTATTCCCAAATTTGTCGCCATAATGTCTGAAACAAAAGCAAAACAGTGAACTTTCTATCTTAGTCGAAAGTTATACTCCAGAGGAAGTGTTTTGTAATTGTACATGTTCTTAATAACAATATAGGGTGTCCAGGTGATTGACGTCAATAAAATATTTTTAAATTCCTCAGCTATGTGGCTATCCAAAAATACCCCATGTACCTATGTAATGCGATTTTTAGTAGTTCGCGAAATATGATTTTTGACTGTTTTTCAATGTATTTTGCCAGTTAGGTTTGAAAAATTTATATCTTCCTATGCATTAAGTATTTTGCAGTTTTTATTTTTTTAAACAAGGTTGTCCTGAATGTTGCTTCGATAAAAAAATTTGCTTCCTGAAATCACTGCAAGCTACCCAAAAAAGGCTTGAAAGCTAGAACTTCAGTTATCAGTAGGATGTACCGAAACATTCATTTTCGATTCAGAAATAAAAAAAGGTGTTTTTTAGCTTTCAGCTGAGTCAAAAAACTACGAAAGTCGTAAAAAAGGTACTTGATCGGACTTAATTGTTGTAATCAGCCTTGGGAGGAGGATAGGCTGATTTAAACTCGATTAAATTTATTTTTGCCTTATTTTTACTTCCATGGTGGATTAAACTTGAAAATGGGGCTTTGAATTCATATCAATTGAAATTCCTGAGAAGCAAATGTAGATCCTGTAATTTATAAAATGATTTTGATGGAAAATGTTAACATTCGTCAGAATGGCTACTTGTGAAATTATTTGTTTTGGGATAGAAAATAAAAAACACATAATACTAAAAATCAGTATTCATCAATTTTGTCAAAATCCGTGGCTCTAATTTAAATCTGTCATCGAAAACGTTTTAAACAAAACAGCGTTTCGAGTTTCATTTAGATCACAAAGTGGCTCCGGATTGACCAGAGGTGAATCCTATGGATTATTCTCTCTAAGTCATGCTATAGAGCAAGGTACAAGCTGAAAAATATACCAGCCTCCAGACTCTGAAGAAAGCCGTTGTTGATGTGTTATATCAAGCCAAAATGAATTGATTCTGAAATTTTGATTATTTTCAAATGTTCTGTAGGTAAGTACATAAAAATGAATGAAAAATATTTCCCTTACCGAATTTATGGCCTTTTGAATTGGTTACACTCCGAGTACAGTACCCTCTATAAAAATAAACAGCTGGTTTTCAATGCCGCTTGCCGCTTCTCAAACTCCGAAATATTAAGTAAAGTTTTTCCTTTTGGGCATTCTTTGTGAAGTAAATGCACTTGTCAGAAGTCGAAGAATTAATATCTAAGCAATATTTCTGAATGAAGATAAACAAACGAATGAGATATGAAATATTCAAGTTAATTTTCCTTCTTCCATCTTCTGCAAAACGTTTCGGGGGTTTATGCGCCTAGTCCTAATGGATGAAACAAAGTTTTTAGGCCCGAATGATGCGATCACACTTTATTCCTGGAACATTTTTCGTTGATTAAAATTCATTGATCTTAGTAATGGGACATTTAAGTCGTTAAGCTTTCATTCTGTCAGAAATATTAAAACCCGAAAGATTAAACAACAGAGACAAAAAATTTGCGTACACATTGTTGGATTTCTGCTGCTTAGCCGAAAGAAGATTCCTTATTGAAAAAAATCTAAGAAAGTCCTGAGCAAGTGCTTCTGAGCACTCGTTCGTTGGTGGAGCAATGAGGCTATTACCTCAAAATTTTGTATAGGACTCGAGATTCGTGCTAAGCAGGTAGGGTGAGAGGTTCAGTTGTTGACACCCTGATAGTGTACACTGTGCACATACATCAATAACTGTGACAATAATATTACATCGAACAGTGATTGACATAAAGTTCAACCTTAATATACAAATCATTGAAGGGTTCACTATTTACTAACATATATTAAATATTCTTTGGAATCTTCCAAACGATAGAAAACTTCTAACGAATATGGAACTGAACAAAATCGAAAAATTTACACAACATATTCATTTATTGACACTACTGCAAAATATCACGCCAAATATATAATGATGGCGTTTTCAGAAAGACCACCTGAGGAAGTTGAACTTGACCCTAATAGAAATAAAACATTCTGAACAGAAACAAAACAGAACAAAATCGGAAAATATACACAATTGTGTGCAGTAGCTATCCCTAGATACTATCAATAGTTTGTCACATCGGTACGTTCTGATTTGTTTACGACAAACTGAAATGGGTGATTGATCACATCATGTTAAGCAAAAAGTTCCTATAAACATGGGTCCGGAAATGCTTCGTTTCTGAGATACAGGGTGTTAAAGTTGAAAAAAATAATTAGAGTTTTCTTTAATATCTTTCGACTGATTACAAATAATTGCATGGAAGTTGGTACATAGGGTTTTTTGAGGTGAGAAATTCAAATTAGTCGTCGATTTGGTTGTATTTTCTAGAGGGCGCCACTGGCAATCATTTCGTCCGGTGTCCGCTTCAAACCGTTGCAACTTTTTGTACTACCCTGTACGTCATTTTTGGAATAGAAAAATCATTCAGAACACTTAAAAACAACAATTACACAGCATACCACTTCTACTTATCAGTTGGCAATAGAAAATCCGCATGCATTTCGCTTTAGAACTTTTCAAAATGAATTTGAATTGAATATTTGAATGGGAATAATTTTTGGAGAAGTTTTGGGACCCTTTGGCGTTAAATGCATTTTTTTCTGAAATGATTGCTCCTAATGACTTCGATGAGGTATACCTTTTTTGAGAGAAATGGATGAGAGAATCGGTTTTTCAAGTTCAAAATGGTGTACAGGGTAGCACAAAGAAGTTGCAACGGTTTTCATGGGTTGAAAGGGTTGCTGGTGGCGCCCTCTAGAAAATATAAGTGAATCGAGTCACAAATTTGAATTTATCGTCCCAAAAAACCCTTGTATACGAAATTTCTTGACAGGTTTTCGAAGCAGTCAAAACATATTGAAGAAAACGCGAATTATTTTTTCCACTGTAAACCCTGTATCTCGGAAACGAAGCATTTCCGGCCCCATCTTCATAAGAACTTTTCTGCTTAAAATGATATGATCTATCACCCATTTCAGTTTGTCGGAAACAAATCAGAACACACTGTATGTGAAAATCACTAAAAATTTTTGTTATTTCTTTGTTTATACCTGTGGAATAACATTGTCTAAACCTTATTTTTTTATTTTTAGTATGAATGTCTCAGTGACTCATATAATGAGAATGTATGAGTGAGAGAAAGCAGGATGATATCAAAACCAAAATTGTTGCAAAAGTGAGACGAAATTATGTGGATGACTATCATGCTGGGTGTCAATTATTATCGAAGTATGTCAATGACTATCAAATATATAATTTCGACGAAATTGGTGTCTCCTCGAATATCGATATTTATTAAAAGTTTGAAGGTAATACCAAAATACAAACATTCAACTATAATAATAACCATGGTGTGGCGCCGTGGCGGTAAAAAAAGGAACCAAATTCGCCAACTGAAAGATTATTATCTGTTCCCAAACTTAAAGAGATCGCTCCAGGAAAAGAAATTTGAGACGGTTGAAAAGGTGAAATGGGGAACTGAAGCATATTTTGGGGACTTTGACATATCTTACTATTCACGAGGCATCGCGATGTTGGAAAATCGTTGAACTAAGTACATCCAGCTGAAAGTGGACGTTTTCTTCGTTAGGCTCACGATATATGGAACACCCTAGTATTTTGAAGTGAAAATATACCCGTTTGTTGCTCGCATTCTCAAAACGTATTTTCGAGTGGTTGGAAATATTCAATTCTGCTGAAATCAAGGGTTCATTAGAGCCTTTCTGAACATACACCATGTGACGGGCTGAGAAATATAGCACGCTCTCTGTCGTGGCTGTAAATCTTCATGGAAATGCAGGAAATCCCGAAAACATGAAATATTTCTCCCTCAGCCTGCTACAATATATTTCTGTGGCCGTTGATTGATGGATCGAACTCTGTGATTTGTGTTCATTCATTTTTAAAAATTTGATCGAGTTAATTATGTTTCAGTCTGCTTCATGTTGGTATTTCGATATCTTGATTTGTCTGAGAGTCACTCAAATTTGTCTCTTCACTTCAATGTAATATTATGATATCCAGTTTGGCACTAGCTAGGGATTTTGTTTTGTTTTATGTATTGTTTTAAGTTGTTTAAATCTTCTTCGGAAAAAATAATCAAAGAAATAAAAGCTCCATAACCCCGCCTTCCAACAGACTGAAAATTCTTTACCTTCCGAAGCAACACTTTCAAAACTTAGCTTCCTTTGTTGTATATCGGTAATTCGGAGCTAATCTCGTCGACGTGCAAATAATATACAGGGTGCAGCAAAACAAACAGTGCAGTTTTGATAGGCTATTAAAAAAATTGGCACAACCTACGAAAAAGTGGTTTATTTTGTTTGAGCCAGTACAACACCCTATTTTTAAGCGCTCGTTCTCCTTAAACGAGTGCTTTTACGTTTAACCCAAATGTCTGTAATTTTCGAATAGGATTCGACTCCCTGATGACGAATTCGTGGTCAAAGTCAATTCTGCCCGTTCGGCTGTTAGCACAATAACTTTCGAAGGGATTTTTTGTGAATGGAGACTGTTATACTGAATTTTCATAAAAAAAAATTTGCAGCCATAATATTAACAGAACTATAGAAAATTCAATTTGAATATTGAATAGAAGAATCTCTTTATTTCCATAACAGGATAACCGATTCAAGTGTAATTTATTTTGTTAATCAAGACTGATATACTAAATGTTCATGCAAAATTTCAAGAAATCGCATCATCAGAAACAAAGAATTTAATTTCTATAATTATTCATCTTTAACATATTCCATTTTTTTGAATGATTTCCAGAATATAAATAATTCATATTGTGCTGAGATTCTGCATTTATATATTTGTCATCAATCTCAAATCCAATATAAAATTTTGAGATCATACACTTATTGCTCCACCAAACAACGAAAGCTCAAAAGTTCCTTCTCGGGGCTTTTCTTAAATTTTCGTCAATTAAGTTTTGAATATCACATCATAAAAAGATATCCTCCAGAAGTGATGCACTGATGTAGGCGAATTCTGAAGTGTTCTGTCACATATCGATCGATATGTGATATAGTTCTTATTGCTCAATGCTTCTTTTCCTAGAAGTACCCCAATAGGAAAAAATCGCAAATGCTCAAATCCTGTCATTTCGCCGGCCACCCCAGGTCGCCCCTCGGGGGAACGAAGCGCAGTCATAGTGTTGAAGAACAGTCAAGTTTTTTGACCGTTGTACAAAAAATAAATTTCACTTGAATTGGTTATCATGTTTTGGAAATATAGAGATTCTTCTTTTAAATATTTCAATTTAATTTTCCATGGTTCTGCATCATCAGTGCATCCCTTCTAGAGGGCATAAACTCAATGATGTGATCTCTACAAGGAGGTAATTTTATCCAAAGCATCCATAGATGATTATTTCTCCCTACCGAGGCTCAAAAGTATGAAATTCTGAATGATTGAAGCATTCTTGGACCCAAACTCAAAACTGCCATACCGTTTAGGCAATTTTTTTTATTCATAGGGAAAACGGAAAATGTATGTGGAAGAGGAAACAAGATAATATAAACTTTTTACTGTGCGGTTGATAAACCCTCCTCTGAAAATCCAAACCTTTTGTCAGAAACATAATTTAAGAAATGAAATGACAATGTATTACGTTCGTCTGGAAACTGAAGAGAGGATCCATTAAGAGATGGAAGGAAAGTCTTTAATATATATGTTTAATGAATAAGGTAATGAAATGTGCCCGACTGTCAGCCCTCGAAAAAAAGTTAATTATATCAGAAAGACCTACAAAGCACCACGAATCCGACTTCGTTATAAGAGTAATTTCGCTAATTCTCACTGGGAGATCTACTTGCACTATAAAAAGTTTTGATGAAATAAGTTTGGGTTCGGTACATACCAATTAAACTAGATATCTTCCGGTAGAAGGTTTTGCACGCTTGTTGCTTGGGGAACATGATGTAGTTTTGCAAAATGTCTGTGAGTTTCGAATTTGGAATCAAGAGCAAACAGTGCGGTTGGAATCCCTGAGGAAGGTCAACAAAAAGCTGTCAGGCCACCCATTCATGGACTCTATCTCCAAATGGAATGATCTAGAGAATCAATAGACTAGAGACTTGATAGAGTTTGTTTCTAAACTAGTTAACAGTTGTCGAGTTATGATGGGGAGTTCGTTTTTTTAATTTTTTTCAAAACTAAAGACTGGAAATTATCAGTTGATGATCCAAATCGATTGGATGGTTTTCAAATTATGGAGATTTTCACCGATTGCTCCAAAAGTATGAATCAGAAATCAGATATCGCTGATTAGTTGCAGTTGAAAAACAGAACGCGTTTGGTATTACAATTGTATTGTAGTTGTTTTAGTAATCTTTCGTCTAGTTTCTTGATTTTGTTTTGTTCTTCAATTCTTTGTGAAATTTGTGATAATAAAATGTCTGCTGCCTTTTTTTGTGTTGAGCGCTGTTTTCATGTCGAAAAATGAAACATCTCAACGCGGATTTGTAGAGGAATGTTACGTCAAAATGTTTTATTTTTCACTTGAAAACGGCGCCTCACAAGAAAATAATGCAGAGGAGATTTTTCGTCACAAATTGAACGAAGAATTTTATGTTATCCTTAGTTCAAAATATCTCAGTGGCGTACGACTTTTTAGGCAGTTTTCAAGTAAAACTTCATCACCCTGGGTATATTCCGTAAATCAACCGATGCGACCAGACCGGTCGATAATATTTTGACAGCGGTCATCCCCTTTTTGTTTTGTTTGAAATTTATATACAGAACGTATTTCAGTTGCTGTGTCTTTATTCAGGTTAGGTTCAACTTCAAAATAATTTTATTCATATAGAATTTAGTCCACTGGAACTGAAAGATGAAATGATAATCAATAGAAGAAGAGATCATTTGGGAAGGCAAAAAAGAAATGTTCTCATTCAATCAGATACTGTTCCCATGAAAATAATTGGGAATAGAGTACTTACGAATAATTTCTTTATTATGAGAAAAAATGCCTTAATAAAATATATATTTTAATACGACATATTCACAAGGAACAAATAAATCGCACAAAATATCAAAAACTCCAAATTAATGAAAAAAACAATCAGAAAATGAATCGACACGACATAAAATGAAAAAAATATTCAGTCTAATTCAGCAACACAAGTCTCTATACAGAACATGCAATATCACAGCTAGAGCACAACGATTTAAGTCTGAAATAACCTAAATCCCAGGAGACAAAAACAATAACGAATCAAAAAACCAAAAAATATCCTCGGTTTTTCCGGTAGCTGAATATTACAGCTTTTTTCTGTAACTGGGTTCCGTAAATAAACTGAGTCGCAGAAACCAACCGAGAACAGAAAAATAACAACCAAACCAACCAAGTTTATTTACGGAATATAACCCCTGTATCTTGGAAACAATGAATTTCTGGGCCTATATTTATAGAATCTTTTTTTGATAAAATGATCTGAGGAATCAACCCTTTCATTTTTCCGGTGTTATTCAAATACACTCTGTACACTGAACATGCAACGAAAATCTGTGTATTGGTGTTTAAATGTTCAAATAACTTTGCTCGAAAAAAATGTGCTTCTAGCTATTTTTAATTTCAAAAATCACGTGGCTGAAAGAGTTAAACCATTTATAACATTGCCAACGTTACCCTATTAGTCCTTTCTCAGGGCTGCAATGACATAACTCAAAAATCTATTCAAATGGGCCGATCTAACACTCACCTCGTTATACTGTAAGAAATATATTTTTTTTGTAATAAATTTTACTTCGCAGTTTGAGTCAAAAGTAGGGTTATTATTTTATTCGTCTAATCAAACTTGACTGCAGGTCAGCAAATCATCTTTGTCATAAAAAATGGTCCCGGCAGTCACAATCAACATTCATTTTTCAAATTCTTGTACTCATTTATATAGAATATTGAATGAATATAACTACAATTACTCAACAGAATGCTCCTAATGTCGTCACATGAAAAAACCCTCTGTATTTAGACATACTGTAAATGCCCTTTGAGCATTCTGAAACTGTGACGAGCGAGAATAATCATAAAATTTCCCTTAAACGTGTATGAAACATCCCAAATTCACCCAAGCATCTAAACCCTCGCATGTTCACAGCTAATGATAGGAAACGCGTGAGGAGATAATTGTTTAGTTATGTTCCAAGTTTCGGAACATATTATCCAGACCGTGGAATAAATATATTATATCCAGATGTTGAGGCGCCGAAATTATGTTCCAAATTTTCCTTCGGGTGTAATGGGCAAAACTTTCCTCATAAATGTTTACCTATCTCTCCAACCATATTTTAAACACGTTTTTAACACTCCCTGGAGGTTTTACCCATACTGATTGGAATAATTTTCAATGAGTTTCAGATCAATTCTTGGTACTTACATAATAATTGATGGAATATTAAATCAATTGAAAAATTCTTTGATATTGGTATCAAATTCAGGATGAAGAACAATTTGAAAACTAATTTGGCACTTTTCACGTAACTCTAAATTTGAAAGATAGAGAGAGAAGCCCAGGCTTATTCATAACGATAGAGTCGCTGAAAACAAACGCTAGATTATTTATAATTTTCAAGTGCATTAACTTATACGGTTCATTAGAACATACAAGTTCTGCCTATGATTTCCTAAAATTGGAGAATCTTCGTATAGAAAATTTAAGAAAAGCCCAGAGCAGGTACTAGTGAGCGCTCGTTCATTGGTGGAGCAATAATGCTATTACCTCAAAATTTTGCATGGGAATTGAGATTCATGCAAGAGTATATAAATGCAGACTCTCAGCTCAATCGGAATTATATTCTGGAAATTATTCAAGAAATGAAATATGTAAAAAAAACCAATAATTAAAAAAAATAAATTCAATGGTTCAGATGATGCTAACCTTTTGAACTTTCGCATAAACATTCAGTATATCAATCTTCATTCACAAAAAAAATTATACTTGAATCGAATATCTTGTTATGGAAATATAAAGATTCTTCTTTTCAAAATTCCAATTGAATTTATCATGGTTTTGTTTACACTATAGTCACAACATTTTGGATGAGGCTTATTATGAGAAGCTTGGGTGTGGCCGCAAAATTTGATTTCGATTAGTTTTGTTTTGTCTGAGATATTGAGGAACAGACATTTAGAATGGCTATATTTAATGAAACCATTTGGCTGTTTAACGAACCTAACCACGCCATTAAGGAACTGAACTCACCCTGAAAATATCAAGTCTTTAGGGTAAGTAATCGCTTCGAATGTTATTGTGCTTACAGTCGGCAATTTTTTAGTATCTTCCTGATATTCCCGAAATCTGATCAATTCGAAATTTGGTATTAGCAAAGAAAATGATGATGTGCTAAATGGTTAACTCTCGAACGAAAGGATATCTCAAAATGTTCACGGTTAGATGTGAAACTTCCATATGTTAATATTCGTGTGTAAGTTGGCAAAATCGGATGATGGGTTTCATAGTTATTCTGATTAGTCGTTGTCTTTGGTCAAATCGGTTGGTTTGTTTATGGCCACTGGTATGTTTATCAATATTTCTAAAGTAATCATCTCGTAGAATTAAATTAACTATTTAGGTATGAATTGATGATGCGCTTGTATCTGAAAAATTGATGTGAGATCGTATGATAAACGATTTATTTGTTCGAACTTGAATTTGTTTCTCACAGAAGATAAAGAATTTATTAATATGAACCATATAAATATTATTCGCAGATTTTCTAGTTTTACTGTTAGGTATTCATAGTACAAATACAGATCGGGGCAAATTTTTTTCAAGGTGACAGTTCGTTCAATCAAATCAAACTCTTGGGTTGGGGGAAATAGTATGGTACCCAGTTTTGCACTAACCTAAGTTAGAGATTTTTGTTTTTGTTTTATGTATTGTAATATTGTTTTATGTTAGCTCTCGATTTCAAAAGAATATATGTATATATATATATATATATTAATATTTCTGTTAAAACCTCCAACACTCCTCGAAAATTTCCAGATTTGATGTTGTTCCTATCGGAAGATATCGCTGTTTACGGTCGGTGTGGGTCTGCCACGAATCACGATTCATTTCCAGTAAAAAAGAGATCACTTTTCATTATTTTCTTCACTGCTGTATGAGACAAAAATTCGAGTCACAGAGGTCGGCTTTTGCACAATGTATTCCTGAGCACTCAAGCTACATTATCTAGAGAAAGAATTGTCAAAATCGGCCAAAAGCTGCAATAAAAAAACAAACCACAAACTCCACAGAGATTCTGTTCGATCCAAAACCTATAAAACAAACTTTCCGAATGCTGCCGGAGCCGGAACATTCAATGCTATATAAACAACGTATTATCCGAACTTATAACTTCCAAATAGGAAGGAAAGATCCCATATCCAGCTTCACGCTGCAACAAATCGAAGTTGAAGTTATTTCTCTTCCGGGAGAATGTAGTAGACAGAGCAGCAACCTATCGCCCTTTCATCGAACTCGTGAAAAATAGTCTCACGCCAAATTGAATCTGGAAAAAGTTTCCTCATCAACAATAAACCATTAATAATAGCGTGTGAAAACTGACCGGTACAGCAGGATGTCCAGAGAGTCGGTAGAATGCAGACGTTCCTATTAGACAAGAATTAGGTGAAAATTTTGAAACGTTGCCAATACATGTGAATTTAGCATAATCGAGAATTATAAATAATACAAAACAGATGCCGATTGTGAGAGTTTCGGGACCGTTTTAGCTCAGTGGTCATTGTTTCTTTTATTTTGTTGCTGTTCTGTGATTATCCAAAATTATACACGGTGTTTCATTGGGAAACGCAAATACTTAACAGGTGTATAGGTGGCACCAAGGCGGTTCTGGAGATACCCCATTTATTGGATGTTACTGTCTTCGTAGTCGAGATACGGGGTGTTTCATGAATATTTTATGTTTCTTTTTGTATCAAACGAACATATTCGGCAAAAATGTTCCTAATTGAGAGCCCAAACATATCATACTTACAATAACTGCCTTGAAAATCCAGGTCCGGGTTAACAAAAAATTATGAATTGTTTGAATCCTCGAAACAACACCCTGTACATCGGAATTTTGCCCTAGTTTTCGAAAACACCACTAGAAACTTAATTGAGATGTATACTTTGAATTTTCGCGCAGACAGTTTTAGTGCACAAATTTTGAACGTAGAAGTGAAGTTTTTAAGAACTTGGATAACCGTAAGTGGTTTGAAGTGACTTTTAATAATGAATTATCAACAGAATTGAATCCATAATTATTTCAACATTACTCTGTAATTCATTTTCACATTGGTTTTTTTATTGAGAATTGAGTTGCTTTGAGTTGATATCGTATATTTTGAAACAATTATGAACAAATGAACATAATTATATAATAATCAGAAAATTAACTACAAAAACTGCTCGAAATGTCCTCCATTTTGATCTGAACATTTTCTTCTTCTCGTTTAAGAATATCTCGAACTGCTTTCCGAATCACAAACCACTTTCAGGTATCTTTTCAAAAACTTCACTTTTACGTTGAAAATTTGTGAAGTAAAACGGTTTCGAATATTAAAACAGATTTTCAAAATTCCGATATACAGGGTGTTGTTTCGAGGATTCAAACGATTCATAATTTTTTGTTAACCTGGACCTTGATTTTCAAGGCAGTTATTGCATGATAAGTTTGGGCTCTCAATTAGAAACATTTTTGTTAAATATGAAGAAAATATACCGGTTGGTTCTTTTAAGACGGCCTCAGAAAGATACGGGCAAAATTCATAAAACACGCTGTACCTATCTCGGCTACGAAGACAGTAAGACCCAATAAATTGTCTATCTCCAGAACCGCCTTGTTGCCACCCATGCACTTGTGAAGTATTTCCATTTCCCAATGAAACACCCTGTATAATAAAGGTTTGACGCGGAAAAGGTTAGTGAAAATATGATAGTAGAAAACAAAATCATTCGATAAAAATCAACAAATAGGTATTCAACTCACATTTCGGTCACAAGTAGGTGATATCATTCAGACGGACAACTGTTTCCACCTATTGTTGAAGGTTCTTGCAATGGAATTCTCTTTCTGGAGAAAAAATTCTCATAAGCGCCGCGACGCCTGGTGTCTTAATTCTTTTCTCTGACTTTTACGCACATCTTAAGCCAATATGACTTGTACCAAATACCGTCAACAGAATGAAAAAATATTCATCCCTTTTCGAGAAAAATTAGGTATTTCGAATGTATTTACTAATTTTCGATTTGTGGCTTGAAAAAATTTCAATTCATAATCACGAACTATACTCTCATGATCACGAAAGTATGCGTATTTTAAATTTCTTTATTCAAATTTTCTTTATATTTCCAAATATACACATCTGCCTCACCTAACATTAAAACAAGCTTGAAAAGAAGAATCTAGACATGTTTAATTTCCTTATTTTGAGGTTACTTTATTTTACTATCAACAACTTTGGCCTTTTAGTGGATAAGAATAAAAGGTTTTCTCATGTAACAGCATCGAGAAAAATGTTAAATATACAGGGTATCAAGGAAAAAAGTACCATGATATCATCCAGACGGACAACTGTTTCCAACTATTGTTCAAGGTTCATGCAATGGAATTCTCAGAGATGGCGTAATTTCGGTTATAGAATGAGACTCATTATGTGGATCTGGTGATATTACCTCCTTGAAGATTTTTTGAACGTTGACGAGACTAACTCCGAAATATGGCCTTAATATTTGTTGGTTCTTATCGAATGGTCATTAAATAAGGTTAATGAAGTAACCAGATCAACAAACACAAGGAATGTCAGCTCTACAGTCTACACATTAGTGAGAATTTCACCTCCGTCTTTACTAGTTGGAAGTGATATAAATAATAATAAACACACCTGGCCTGTTTCCAAAGACAGAGTTCATTAGAAAAAAATGTTGACAAATTCACTAAATAAATATTGAAATTAACTGTATACTGAAAAACAGATATGATATTCACTACGTTAAAATAACATATTCACAATTTTTGGCACTGAATAATCATAAAAGCATAGGTACGAAAGTTTCGCGTTTTTCCTCACATTCCGCATACAGGATGGAATCTACCTCTCAGAATATAATGAATAGTGAAATTTACATGAATACGTTCACTAAAGTTTCAGCGGGATACATGTTACTGTAAAATGGATGCTTGAAAACGCCTCCACCGAGAGGGTTGAATTCGAATACGGAACAGGGTGTCGACTGATACCTTTTGTTTAGGGATTTCATTTTTCTTTGTAAAAATTACCCATTCGATATTTTCAGAACAGTGTGTCAGACAAAAAAACGAAAAACTGTTTTTTCATTCGCAGAAATTGTTTTTTGTTGGCTCAGCTCTGCCACTGCTCCCAAAATATCAACTAGGCAATCTCTAGAAGAAAAATTTTAAGCCCTTCAACATAGGGTGTCATTCGACCCCCATGATTCGCTATACCTACAGTAAGATGGGCCTCCTGCTGAAATAAGTAACCACATTCGTGCGAATACCACTATTTATGTTTTAAGTAAATTACATGTAAGTACGGCTTTTTTTTATTGCTGTCCCTAAAATTTGATTGGGTAGGCGTTTTCGGAAACTTACTCAGGTTTATCAACTTGATCCATTGAGTCACGTGACGGATCTACTCGGATCATGGACCTGGGTTCTAAGTTTACGAACACAGCAGATTTAGGATTTGAAGTGTCAGACGTATCATCAACAGAACCAAATATTTCTGAATTTATGTTTTCAGTCCAGGTCTATTTTAGGATTGTCTCTAGTTCTGCTTGCATTTATTGGCTTTTGTAAAACCTTTCTTATAATTTCTGGTGTGCCCTTCCATGTTACATTTTTGAGGACCTATTTTAAAGAAGTTAAGAATTTTTTTCAGTTCCAGTTTATTTTCAGATTGTCTCTAGCTTTGATGCATTTATGAGCTTCTGTGAAATCTTTTTTATAATTTCTGTTGTGCCCTACCATGTTTAATGTTATCTTCGAGTAACCATGAAAGAAGTAAGGAAGGCTGTAGCTTAGGCCCATGAAAACGTCCGTGCATTTTAAAGATCCGCATACAAAGTTGTAAAAAAAGAGTTTTACATTATTTTCTGGGCTCATTAAACCATACATTATACATTGAGCCAAATTCTCTTCTTTTTGCATAATATTTAGGAATATAATATATGAAATTACTAATGAAAGAGTAGAAGACTGATTTCCGACTTTTTCAAATACAAAAAATTCAGTGCGCATGCTGTGACCTTACGACCCTGCTCTGGTGTAGGGTTACGATAAATCAACCTGAGTCAGTGATCGAGTTAATAGCACCGTACTTTCCGAACACGGGTTGAATGTTCGGGTTAGGTGAACGAACGCGAAGGTTTGGGATCGAGTTAACCCAAGTAAGTTTCCGAAAAGGCCTATTGACTATCTTTCTGGAACGTGGCCAAAAGGATCCTTTGTGCTTCGCCATGCTTTATTTACAATTGCTCAAAGTAAAAAAATAAGCATAGTTGCTTATATTCCTAGGAGACTTCAACTTCACTCTTTTATAGGCTAACCCTAGGTTTATGCCCATAACATAAGTTTTGGACAATTTTTTTCTTCGGATTATTCATCATGAGTCCAATTGACACGCAGGCCCATAAAAACGTCCGTGAAATTTTATCTCTAATTATGTCCAATAATTCATATATGATTCTTCATTATTATCAAATTGCTAATATCCGATTATTCATTCCATTAATTATCATCCCTTCATTAACAAAATTGAACAAGAAATTTCCGAAATGTGCTAACGTGTGTAGCCAAACACGTAACAAATTGCGTATTGATACCATCCACGGGCTTCATTTCACCCTAACTGATACTCAAGGGTCAGCACGATCATCGAAGCCATTTCCAACTCAGTCTCCAATATTTTTTTCAAAGCCGAAGCCTAAATAGATGTGGTTCCAACATGATGGCGTTACGTGACAGACGCTGACCGCAGTCCTATAAAGGGTAAAATTTGTTGAACTGTTGATTCCTAGAACCCGATGGGACACCCTGTATAATGAGAGAAATCTTCATCAATAGGAATTCGTTTCATCATTGTCTGAAACATAGAGTTGATCGCGAAACACATATCTGTTACCGCTCCTGTCTAAAATCTGCATCTGAAAATGAGGCAATCCTGTAGGAACTGAATCCAATTTTAAATGAGGCAACCCTATACAGTCGAATTGAGAATAAAATAAGCTCCCATTTGACACTAGATACGATCAAATAACAGATGAGGTGTAACGTGGTTTTCTCGGTGAAACCTACCTCGAGCGCCACCTATTCTTTTTTCTTATAAGGGAGAATAGCAAACCTACCAGGGCAGCTGCTAGTCAGAGACAGAGTTCTTCGTTGTCTAAGATATTAGCGATAACAGAGAAAATCAGAAATAGAGTAATTTACACAGTTTATTCAAATAGCGAAAATAGTTATACAAAAAAATACAGTGAAATAAGACGCTATATGAAATCAATACAAAATATAAGATTGGTCAGTTTTGTCTGACCGCGAGCACTTTCATAAAAAGTAAATATTTTCCCGGTACGAGTCAGCCAGAATAGAAAGTAGGTTAAATTTAAACGGTGAATTCAAATATATGATGATATCAGGAAAACAGGGATAAAAGGGGTCAGTATAAGAGTGCACAACGGTTATACTTGTCCGATATTCTTTCAGTCCTAGAATTCACCACGTTGTCTACCACTTTGCTTGTGTCTCGTATAAACAGGTTGGGTTTGGCCAGGTGAAATAAGAGGGTTGAACAGGATATGTCGAACTTGCTACAGCATTGGTTCGGTTATGCCTTCCGGTCTGACCATGGGTATACACGCCATGAAGGACAGACTAACTACCGGCACTTAGGATCGGGACAGAGCAGGATTGTTATTCGGTTGAACGTACTATAGCAGTGGTTCGCTTGAGCCCTTCGGTCTGACCATGGGTATACACACCATGAAGGACAGACTAACTACGGGCACCTGGACAAACTAGGAAAGGTATGTTACGGAATCTGACGGAACAGTTATTTTAGGTAGACTCAACGAGGATTAAAAATAGGACTGTAGTAAATCGGCTCGGTACTTACAATTCGGTTGCACTAGCACTCACTTTAAAAAGGTAGCAAAAATGGGAAAATTCGAAAGCTTAGAAAACGTTTAGATCAGAAAATAATTCAGAACTAATTAAAAAGGTATATGTCTGAAGCAGAACTAATTCGGAACTAATTTAATAAGGTATGCGTCTAAAGCAGAAAATAATTCGGAACTAATTTAAAAAGGTATATGTCTAAAGCAGAACAGATTCGGAACTAATTTAAAAAGGTATATGTCTAAAGCAGAACAGATTCGGAACTAATTACCGATGGAGGGAAACCCCGCCTTTTATAATCTTCCGGAGGGGGGTAGAAAAGGTAGGCGCAGAAACGTTAAAATTTGCAAAAGAGTACCTCGGTAAAAACATCTTAAAACTGGCTTATCGTACGTATATGCAAAAAACGGCGTTATCGGCGATCGGCGTTGTTCTTGCGGACGGTTCTACGATGTTTTCTGTATGAAAAACAAAATCAATCGCTAAATGTTCGGTTTTTCGATTGTTTTGAATTAATTCTGAACGGAATAAAAATTCACGAATTTAAAAATGAAAACTCGGATAAATTATTTTAAAATGAAGATCAATTTCTCAGTTATGAAATTGAACTTCATTACAGAGGTTATTTTCACCTTGGACCCCTGGCAACCCTACAGTGGTAACCGAAAAAAAAACAGGCAACCTATACTTTTTCACTTATTTAGGGTATATTCCCTTAACTGGTTGACGATTTGTTCAAATAACAGATGAAGGAAATATACTGAAAATTTTCAGTAAATTTTCAAGAATTTAACATATTCCGCGCCAAATTTAATTAGGCAATTCATGTGGAATGTGTCGATATAAATGTTATCTATCATTTATTTCTTATCACTAATGGATAACAGATGAGTGTATATATTTCTTATACCGGATCTCATACTAGTACGGCTCCTTTTTATTGCAGTCCCTAAAATTTGATTAGATAGTAGTCGATTGGCGCAATGACTACTTTTCAGTAACGTGTCCGAAGAGATCCTTTGTGCTTTGCTATGCTTCAACTACGGTTGACAAAAGTGAAAAAAAAATGTCCACTCATAATTGCTTATTTTCCTTGGAGACTTCAACGTCACTCTATTATAGGCTCTAGCTTGGATTATGCCAAAACCATAAGTTTTGGAGAATTTTTTCTCTCAATTTTCCATTTGCGAAATCGTCGCTATTGAGGTTTTGATGAAAATAAACGAAATCTTTGAAACTCAACCGATATATTCTAAACCAACACATTCCTTGTAATTTCAACTCTAGCTGTCATTTACTTCGGATTATTCATCATGAGTCTAATCGAGCTCACAATAAATACTGACACGCAGGCCCATGAACACCTCCGTGAAATTTTATGTCTAATTATTTGCAATAATTCATATCTTATTCTTCATTAATATCAAATTTCTAATAGTCGATTATTCATTCCATTAATTATAATCCCTTTATCAACAAAATTAAACAAGAAATTTCCTAAATTTTCTAGCGTGTTTGGCCAAACACGTAACAAATTGCCTATTAATACCATCCTCGGGCTTCATTTCCCCATAACTGATACCCAAGGGTACGGCACGATCATTGAAGCCATTTCCAACCCTGTCTCCAATATATTTTTTAATGCCAAAGCCGAAATAGATGTGGTTCCAACATGATGGCGTTACGTGTCAGACGGGGACCGCAGTCCTATAGAGGTTAAAATTTGTTGAAATGTTAATTCCTAGAACCGAATGTTGAACTGGACTCCAGATCGAACAATTTGGTCATTTCCGATGATTTCCTCTGGGAGTACGTGGCGCCTGCTGATGTTAAGGAGTTTTATTTTTCTTTGTAAAAATTACCCATTCGACATTTTCAGAACAGTGTTTCAGCCAAAAAAACCAAAAGCTGTATTCGCAGAAATTGTTTTTTTGTTGGCTCAACCACTGCTCTCAAAATATCAGTTAGGCAATATCTACAAACAAAATTTTAATCCCTTCAATATGAGAAGTCAATGGACCCATATGTTCGCGTTTTCAAGAATGCGCTTTTCGTACAGTGAAATGTGCCTCCTGCTGAAATAAGTTACAACAATCGTGTGAATACCACTATTTATGTTATAAGTAAATTATATGTACGGCTCCTTTTCATTGCAGTCCCTAAAAATTTGATTAGATAGGGGTCGATTGGCATAATGACTACCTATCTGTAACGTGGCCGAAAAGATCCTTTGTGCCATACTCCAACTACGGTTGTCAAAAGTAAGAAAAGACTTCCACGCATATTTACTTATTTTCCTAGGAGACTTCAACGTCACTCTTTTATATGCTAATGCTTGGATTATACCAATATTATAAGTTTTGGAGAATTTTTTCTTTCAATCGTCGGCGTCGCGAAAATAAACGGAATCTTTGTAACTCAACCGAGATATTTTAAACCAACACATTCCTTGCAATTTCAACTCTAGCTCAGTCATTTACTTCGGATTATTCATCATGAGTCTAATCGAGCTCACAATAAATAATGACACGTAGGCCCATGAAAACGTCCGTGAAATTTTATGTCTAATTATGTGCAATAATTCATATCTTATTGTTCATTAATATCAAATTGCTAACAGTCGATTATTCATTCCATTAATTATAATCCCTTTATTAACAAAATTGAACAAGAAATTTCCTGAATGTGCTAGCGTGTTTGGCCAAACACGTAACAAATTGTCTCTTAATACCATCCTCGGGCTTCATTTCACAATAACTGATACCCAAGGGTACGGCACGATCATCGAAGCCATTTCCAACCCTGTCTCCAATATTTTTTTCAATGCCGAAGCCAAAATAGATGGTGGTTCCAACATGATTGCGTTACGTGTCAGACGGTGACCGCAGTCCTATAAGAGGTAAAATTTGTTGAAATGTTAATTCCTAGAACCGAATGTTAAACTGGCCTCCAGATCGAACAATTTGGTCATTTTCGATGATTTCCTCTGGGAGTACGTGGCGTCTGCTCATGAACAAGTAATAATGAAGCTTTGAGAGCTTATGTTCATTTTCTTCGTGACTTAACCAGAGAATTTCCGAGCTGACTGAACGGAAATTTGACTCCTCAATGAGATTACATAGTTACTAAGTTCCAATGTATTCACGAATTTTAGAGTGGAGGCTTGGAAAAGTTTGAATTCATAATTACAAAATATACTCACATGATCACGAAGTATGCGTATTTGATATTTCATTTTCCTAATATTTATTTCCAAATATACGCATCTGCCTCACATTCAAATAACATCAAAACAAGCTTGAAAAGAAGAATCTAGGCATGTTTACTTTCTGGTTTTGAGGTTACCTTATTTTAATATCAACAAAAGGCTTTTTCAGTGAATAAGAATGAAAGGTTTTCTCATATGACAGCATTGAGAAAATTGTTAAATACACTGGATGTCAAAAAAAAGCACCATACATAATACCACTCGATAATGGGTCATGAAATATGAAAAAAAGGTCCCATGAATATATCTCCGAAATTCTTGCTTCAGGAAATTCAGGGTTTCGAAGTTCATTTTTTCATTTGGTTTTTTTGATAACTTTGGACAAAAATTAAGAATCGATTCCTCTATCTCCTTTCCTTCAAAAAGGTATACGTTGTTGAAGTCACCAGGATCAACGGTTTCCAATAAAAAAAGTTATGATTACTCTATTAGTAATAAAAAAAAATCGAAGGTTTTTTGGATTCTGCATCATACAAAATCCCCGCATATCACATTTTGTTCAATTCTTACCTCTTTGTCCGAAGTTATTGAAAAAAACAAATGAACAAATAAACTTTAACACCCTGTATTTTTTAAAGGAAGCAGTTCTGGACGTATTCATGAGACCTTTTTTTATATTTTATGGCCCTCTATCGCCTGTCACTATGCATGGTATTTTTTCCTTGATACCCTGTATATTCCCATCAAATGATAAACTTAAAGTTTGAGCTAACCAATTTTCAATTAGATATTGAAAATGCGATGATTTCGAAAATTTTAATTTCATAATAATAATAATGATGTGAGATTTAGTTATATTTTCACTATAATTTTGAACTTTTGACGTTTCCATGCATGTTGAAGGTAAACAAAGTAACAACTGAAATACTGAGTTTGATTAGTTAATTTTTTTTTATGTGAAGTACCTATGTATTCCAATAAATTCTTTTATAAATGGCAGCAATTCAACTTTCAAGAATTAATAATTATAATTATATAAATATTATTATAATTAATAAGTCTATAAAGGAAAATCTAGGAAAATTCATAAGTTCAAAAAAAATTCGAATTCGCATCACATTTGAAAAGCGGTGAATTTTAATGAATTATGATTGGAATCAGCTGAAGAATATAGAACTATAGAAAAAATATCCTACAGGCACCTAAATTCGCAATAAAAGACGAAGATGTAATGGTTTGAGTATTTTTTGTCTCCATATATTGGTTTTTGGATAATGTAGAAACTTTGGAATATGCAATAAATTGTGTGGTTTCATTTGACAAAAAATCTTCGCCTCAATACAAAACACGCTCAACAGGTTTGCGACGAAAGTTTCGTGAAAATAAATTCAATTACGTATTCTTGATATATTCAAAAACAATAAGGTTTACGAAACTTTCACTTTCAGATTGCCATGCTTTGGAAATTATGTTTATTCGAGATGATAAAGACATTATACAGGGTCTGGCACTCGAAATGTAACCAGTTTCAAGCCATCGACGCAACTTCCACAGTAACATCATTTTGAAATTTGATGAGTCTTTGTTATTAGTATTGTTTACAAGCTCACAAAAGCATGTTGATAAAAGTTAAGGCAAAAACAGTCTTGAGAGAGCTTAGGATTTGCTCTGTTCGGCCGAAATCGGTGATTTTCCGAACATCGTGTTTTCTGACGACATTTTTCTACTTGAGCAATTTGTACACTTCCAGAACGATAGAGTTCACTGAAAAATTGTTCACATGATTACGAATGTACTGATTTGGGAAGCAAACCTTCAAAATTTATCAATACAACAAATATTTATGACAAAATAGAGGAATGGGATGAAATCTTGCAAGCTCAAGCTGAACAGAATGAAAACAAGTATTATGTGATTCCGAACTAAACAATCTAAAGAAACAATACCTGAAGAATAAAATATTGATGAAACAACTTTCAAATTCCAGAATACTACAAAATTTCTTGGTATAACATTGGACGCACATCTAACATGGGGAGAACACATAGAAAAAACCAATAACAGCTTGAATTCAGTATGCTACACAATTAGAGTACTAGCCAAATACTTGAACATAGAAGTATTGAAAAGTATCAATTTTGAAAACTTCGATTCCAAAATGAGATATGGAATACTCTTTTATGGAGCAAATAGAAATATAGACAGCATGTTCAAAACTCAGAAAAAAGTCCTAAGAATCATCCTCGGACTCGGGTATAGAGAGTCTTGTGAAGGTTTATTTAGGGGTAATAGGATACTATCATCATACGCTGTTTATATTCAGGAAGGCTTTTCTGTTTTTCGGAATGAACACCTTTACTTTTTGAAAACGAATTAAGTCGAAGCAAATATATAATCAGAGATCCACATTATATATATCCCAAACATCGTCTTACAATAACGAAAAAAAATTGTCACTATTCTTGTCTAAAAATCTACAATAAACTACAAAATCAAATCCGTAAAGAATCAGAATTTAAAAATTTCGAGAAAGCAGTGTATCAATTATTGATGGAGCTGGACCCCTACGATTTGAAGGAGTTCCATAATATGAGAACAATTTCTTGTTTTGACACTATTTCTTTCTACTAATTGTAGTATCTAGAAATAAAGATATTTTTTATTCTATATTCTATTCATCGATCATTGGCTGGCCACCAGGAACCAGCACCCGACACTAATAATGATTTGGACCGCTGTAACCAATCGATTTCAATGAGCCTGGCATTGAAGGTAATGCAACATATTATCAGGAAAGAGTTATTGGCGCTTTGTTGCTTTGAAGCTGTGTACTAACAAACATTGCGGTCGCAGACCAAAGATGTTCCAAGAAGAGACTGCAGCGGCTCACAAAGCGTGAGTGAACCAAGAATGCTTGGGAAAGAACGTTTCGAACTTTATTTCGACTACACAGTGGTTCTCAAATTGACCAGACGTGAATCCAATGGCTTAATTCCTCTGAGCCATTTTGGAAAGCATGGTCCAAATAAATGAATATACTAGCGTCGAGAAGCTGAAGAAAGCTATTGTCCGTGAGTGGGCTAAAATGCCGGCAAATTATCTATCAATCATTATCAAATGTCGTCTACAGCGGGAGTGTTGTAATGTCTAGTACTGTCTTTGGAGTCAGACGTCTATGTCAAGAGTCACACGTCATGGTCATGTGTTACAAACATGTAACAGTTACTACCATCAAGATCTTATATACTATTCTAACCCTATGGTTACTACCCTCTGGAAGTTTAAGTATTTTGAATTATTGTTTTTTTAATGTGAGAAGTGTTAAATATACACCTATCTAATTATTATCTTAAACATACAAGTAATTAATTTTCAATCAAATAAAGAAAATATGATTTTCATACTCGTGAGTTTAAACGTCACGCCATGATGCCGAGTTATTATTATTAGTGGGGATAACAATTCATAACAGAGTGGCCAGTTCTTATCGTTGTAATTGTAAACTGTGATTCAACATTCAACCAATTGAATAAATGATAACGCGTACGTCGCACTCAACCTCTCAACCACTTCTTGTCGTTTAAAATCGCTAGCTTATTTCGATGATTCATTTTTTTCTCAAGAACTAAACGACGAATTCAAAAGGGTATAATCGCTATGATTTTCTAAGGATTTTTGAATGATTTTTCAGGAAATCTTTGCGAAGACCTCATTGTAAGAAGTTGTACACTATCTTGACCTCACCGCTTAAGCTGAATCTTAACATGCTCTACCTAACTCGAATTAAACTGAGAACCGTTTTATATATTCAGTTGAAAACTTTATATAAGTAAAACATAAATGTGTATACCGTATGGAGAATTAGTACAGTATCAACTAACTCATGAAGTCATTGGATAGTAAAGTAGCCTAGAGGTACTTTAGCCTATGAACACATGAAATGTCATTATATTTGCTCGAAATATAATTTCAAATATCCATAAAGAATATGAATAACATGAAAAAAGGAAAACCAATCATTGAATTAAAGCAAAGTTATCGTAATTACGAAAGTCAAAAGCAGAAAAAAGATAAGACGGAGACATGGATATGGCTTAGAATTCATATACCTATATAATGATTTTAAAAATTCGAACAATTTTGATGTTGTAACTATTCTTCGAACAACCCTTTTTTACTTTCACAGCTCTTTAGAGTTTAGAGACGAAATACTGAATGTTTCTCTTCTGATATCCTTGAAAATGAATTTTGTATATACTTTTCTTCCAACTGAATTAATTATCCTGTAGGTGGATAAAAAAAATTTTATCTTTATGAGTTATTTCTCAGTTTTTTTCCTATTTACTAACAGAAATTCTTTATTTTTTATTTATCATTCACATTGAGAATGGAGTTCAATATCATGGTTTAACATCTTAATTCATTAAATTATGGTTCCTATATTACCTACTCACTTGAAATCGGTAATCGGTAAAATTATAAATTTTTCGAAACTTGCTGTTTCTATTCAAAATTGTGTGCTTTTCAAATTCAATAATCATATTGATGAGACAGAGACATGAATATGATGATATGGCTTAGAATTCATGTTAAGATATCATGAATTTTCAAATTGAAACGATTCTGTTGTAACTATCCTTGGAACTTCCTTTTTCCCAAAACTGCTCAGAGAAGAAAATAGTTCGAAAAGATTCATTTTCTTGAAAATATGTAGATAAACCTACAGAATATCTTTCAGCCCTTTTCTTTAACTGAATTATGTAAGCGGATATTTAGAAACAAATTTATAAGTATCTCTGTAAGTTGTTTCTGAGTATTTGTTCTGTTTAATTAAGAAAATTTTTCATTTATTCTTTATCATACACATTGAGCGTGAGGTTCAATGTCACGGTTTAACATCTTAAGAATAATCATAATGAAATTTGTCAGAAGTTGTTTTCTAGTAAAATTGGAACGTTTTCAACTGAACGCAATATATATTACGTCACTCAACATTAATTACCGATACACAGAAGATCGAAATCCACTCGTTTAAAAATACATGGATGCACAGTTCATTTGTCAACAATATTTAAATAATTCATGAGCAAGGTAGAAAAGTGATCTTAAACTTGAAATTTCGTGTTGTAAACCCATAAATCTGCCTATGACACCACAAAAAATGTGGCAACGAGGCCTCATTATAATAAATTAAAATATCAAAGGAAATATTATCCAAGATATCCCACCTTCTAACTGAAAATTTGCTCCGAGTTCAATCCAAATTCCTCGACCAGCACAATTCACAATTGAAAAAAGTACCAATCGCACTTTTTGGGCGCCACGAATGCACAATTCGACCAATCACATCCAATAAATCGTGTCTACTATTCTAAATTGAGTCCAATCAACGCCAAGATAAGATCCGAGTGTCACACGAGAGCCATGGAGGTCAAGAATCAAATTCGTTTAAAATTGCCGAAGAGTAGCGCGGGAAATCTAGAAAGCGGGGCGCGCATATGCGCTCGGGACGTTGATACGGATCTGATGGTGTCGTCGCGACGGACGATGAAAGCGCACTGACGCCGGTCCTTTGGATCTCGGAAAATTGGATGCGGTCCATCTATTGGTAAGCGAGATGAGCGACCATTTTCCAACATTTTCCGATGGGAAAGATACCAACGTATGAAGGTCTTTTCACACATTTCAGTGACATTCAGTGAAAAAATATATCGGAAAATACAAGTGCCTATTTGAAGCAAAGGAAAAGACACACAAGTCCGGTGCATTGATATTCCAGCGATCACGTCAGTCTGACAAATCTCAAATGGGATGTTCCCAGTGTCTTCTTTTCTTTTCTTCTCCATCGTCCAAGAGCAAGGTCTTCAGAGCAGCAATTCATTTCGCGAGACAATAACATTCTAGGCAGATACTAGATACAAACATAGCCCATAGAGCGGACCAATCAATGGCGGAAAAACACTGACACGGACGACACCGTACGTTGCTGTGTGAATGGTGAAAAATTCATAACGGATTACACTGAAGGGAGTGTAGCACTGACAGCAACGTTGCCGTCACGTCACGGAAATACGGTCTGGTATTCGGAGTGTAACCTGTTTCAAGCCATCCAGGCACCTGCCACAGTGACATCAGTGATTTAGAAATTTTCTGAGTGATAGTATTGTTTACAAGCATATAAAAGCATTTTGCTAAAAGTTAACGCAAAAAAAATTAAATAAACAAGACTTGTGGAAGCGAAGAATTAGCTTTGTTCGGCCTAAAGCGGTGAACTTCCGGACATCGTGTTTTCTGACTAGAAAATTTTTCCAGTTGAGAAATTTATAAACTTCACCTGACAAACCGTGAAGCCGTGTGCATACAAACATTTCGATAGCAGATCATAAACGTTCCAACAAGACTTCAAACCGGCTCACAAATCGCGAGTGAATCAAGAATGGTTGAAAAACCATGTTTCGAACACACAGTAGCTTTCGAATTGACCAGACGTGAATCCAATAGATGATTCTCTCTGAGCCATTCTGGAAAGCAAGCTCCGAAATGAAAAATATACAAGCTACGAGACACTGAAGAAAGCCATTGTCCGCGAGTGGGCCAAAATACCGCCAAGCTACGTTCGGGCTGTAACGAGATAAAGTGAATTGATTCTGAATTTGGATTATTTTCATATGCTATGTGCATAAAAAAAATTGAAATCATTTTCCTAACAGAATTTATGTATTATGTATGTATTTGGTATATGAGTCCACAAAAGGGTGCAGGAGGGGCAACTTCAATATACGAATTAAATATAAAATTCTTCGGATTATCAGATTCGATACTATTCATTTCATAAGGTACCATTAAGAGAAATCAAACAAATTTTGCATCTCTGACCTCTGTTTTATTCCTCCGACATGAATTACTTTGGAATGCTTTGAGGTGCACCAATAAGATAACACAATTTCTACCCTCATTAATCTTTCACAGTTAAACGGAAGATATGTACAAAAAGGGGAGTTCCTATTCGTCAGTTTCACTGAGTTTTATATCGGAATTCTTTAAGGTCGAATCTCATATTACTGGTGATTCAACTAAGGAATTCCGATTTAAAAGCTCTCTAAAATTATTTTGAGAAGGAATAGGGAAGTGGGTATGAACTTAAAGAAAGGAGTGATTCAATGAAATTCAGTCGCTATGGTTCGCTGGTCGGGTGAGCAGCGTTCGTTCTGTATGCCCGCTTATTACCAAAATCAAAATTTTTTTCTCTGATGAAGCCCATTTTTATCTCAACGGCTATGTTAACCAACAAAATTACCTGTATTTGTCTTCAGAAAATCCCAAAGAGAAACTTGAAACTCAATTGGATAGTCTGAAGGTCACAGGTAGGTGTGCAATACAAGCACAAGGCATTTTTCGCCCGTACTTTTTCGAAGACGGACGCGGCCGAGCAGTAACAGTGGGTTCTGAACGTTATGTGGGCATGTTGAACAATTTTTTTAAACCAGCTCTTCACGACTTTGATGGACACAATCGGGACACTTTCAGCAAGACAAGGTCACTTGTCAACTTCAAATCGGTTTTTAACTGTTATTCAGGTGCTTTTTTCTGAAAAATTGATTTCTCGGCGTGGAGACTTCCCATGATCCCCCCAGAAGCTCGGACTTGACACCTTGCGACTTTTACTTATGGGGATACCCCAAAAGTGTATTCTACCGCAACAACCCCTGCACTCTAATTGCGTTGAAGGAAAATATCCGCCAAGAAATTCAAGCCATCGCATCGGTCCAGAAACTTTGCGACGTGTTTTTCTAAAATTGGGGGTTCGACTCGAAGAGCAGAAAAACGGTGGACATTTGGACATCAGCGTAGTTTTTATAAGAAATGAATTCTCAAAGTGCAGAGAACTATTTGTAGAACAAAAAATTTAAATTGACTTGATAGTTTTCGTTTTATTCCTCTTTCACATCGGATCCTTAGTTGACCACCCAGTATATGGAGTGGTACAGATCTGATAGCTGGCGCCGGTGGCTAGAAGGAAAGAGCCATCTCGGTAATAGGTTCGAATCGGGGCGAGGACATGGATGGTTGTGTATGTCCCTAAAATAAATCTTTATGTCAAATCAAATTGTTCAATATCTAGGTAGTAAAAGGAATGAAAAAATTACTGGTCTGATATTGTCATTTCTTAAATTTCAAAATATCCAGTCCAATTCAGTGCACCATTTATATTTTATTTATTAATCTTAGAAGGAAACACACAATTTGTAACACCCTTTACATACTAGATTCTGTTTATATGGCCTCATTCTTCCTTTCAAAGATTTAAAGGGTGAATTCTTCTTCAGGTCTGATCAACATAATAGAAGTCTTAAAGGTTATAACATAATGAAATACTTTGAAATTCGTGGCTTCCTTTATTCCACACTTAATTTATATGGGGAAATTTCTATCCCAAGGGTTGGCCCTTCATTAAAAGGCATCTCCCTTTTGGCACTAAATACGAAATATGTTTGTCCCGTTGTTATCTCTCGATTCAAAGGTTGCTCATGGGTTTAGGGTCTACTAAGCTCGGAAGATGAAGCATTCGTTTCTGGTGATGAGGTTATTGTTGCATATTTTATAAGTCATTACCCTCCCTGTGCGAGAAATGCCCGAATTAAATCAACGCAAATTTAATGAGGAAAAGATTATGAAAACTGAGAATATAACGATTGAGTTCGTGAGTCCAGAAAAAGATGAATATGAAACTTAATTTTTGCCTGCTTGTTCGCAAAAATAGCTCTTGCTATCATATTGAATTCCTTCATGATCCTCCAACTATTAGAAGGCTAAAATCTTTTCTAGCGCTCGTTCTAGTTAAACGAATGCAATATCGGTTTGCTCTAATGTCTGATTATTCTCGAATTTTGAGCCGAAAATGGTCTCAAACTATAAGGTTAGACTCTCTGATGACTGACGAATTCACGGTCAAATTCAATTCTGTCCGTGGAGCCATCTGGTCGTTAGCTGTGTTAGATTTGAAATTTTTAGGATGAGTTCGGGTCTCAAATGCCTCGGTTTAGTTGGTTAATCAGCCAAATCGTACAGGGTGTTTCATGAAATATGGCCATTCAAAATTTTTGTTGCTCAATATCTCAGAAAAAAACGGAACCAATCGAAATGAAAAAAACTTCATATTTCCATAAATATAAATCCGATTCGAGTAACATCTTTTTGTGAATAGAGATCGATACACTGAATGTTGATCCAGAATTTTGTGACCACAGTAGGTATGAACAGAACTATATGAAATTCAATTGGAATGTTGAAAAAAAGAATATTTATATATCCATAACAGGATATCCGATTCGATTGAAATATTTTGAGAGTGAAAACTGACACACTGAATGTTCGTGCAAAATTTCGAGAAGATCGCATCATCAGAACCATAAAATTGAATTTTTTTATTCAAATTTCTTACATATTTCAATTTTTGAATAATTTCCAGAATATAATTCCGAGTGTGCTGAGATTCTGCTTTTATATATTTGGTATCAATCTCAAGTACCATAAAAATTATGAGGTAATAGCCTTATTGCCCCACCAATGAATGAGAGCTCAAATATTTCTGCTCAGGGCTTAAATTTTTTATCTTCAAGGTCCTTTATCTCTAATTTGGATGGAGTTACGAATTTTTGATATTAAACTAACACCAATTACTCTGAGTTTTCTATCTATCCTAAAGAGGGGATCACCTTTTTGATCGCTCGTTCTACTTGAACGAATGATAACTTTCGTAGGGATTGTCCTAGAGACTTGAGATTTTCAGGAGGGTTCGTTTACCAAGTACCGCGTTAAGTTCATCATTAACCACCCAAATCGTACAGGGTGTTGCATAAAATATAGCCATTCAAATTTATCAATATCTCAGATCAAAACGAAACCAACTGGAATTTTAAGGTCATATGCAAGATGCTCTTGATAAACCTCATGCAAAACTTGTGGCCATACTAATAACAGAACCGTGGAAAATTCAATTGGAGTATTGAAAAAAAGAATATTTATACTTCCATAGAAAGATATTCGATTCGAGTAAAACTTATTATGTGAATGAAGATTGATATACTGAATGTTCATGCAAAATTTCAAGAGGACGGCATCATCAGAACCAAAGAATTATTTTTTTTTATTTTCGAATTTTTACATTTTTTATTTTCTGAATAATTTCCAGAATATAATTCTGATGGTGCTAAATTTTTTTTAACATGAATCCCAAGTCATATACAAAATTTTGAGCATTATTGCTCCACCAATGAACGAGCACCTACTCAGGGCTTTTCTCAATTTTTTCCTTGGCGTTTTTCTCGGCAGAAATGGAATTTCCTTATTTTAATCGAGTTCAGTAGCAACCAATATTCAATTTACATCTAAAATGCTCCACCGACTGGCTCGTAAAGCAGTTTGGTATAGAATAACAATATTTCGAATGAAATCGCATGTTCTCAGAATTCAATTCCAGACCATCGCATCCTTTACAAAATATCCTTTATTATCAATTAACTTCCATTTGATGTATAGGGTACTGTAGTTAATTTCTCGATTTCTATCCTTCGAGTTAATGTACCTCGAATATATCTGAAATCGATTCAGTTTTTTGGGGAAATATAGGAATTATACCGTAAAATACGGTATAACTCCGTAAAATACGGTATAATTCCAACATTTCCCCAAAAAACTGAATTCATGGGAGATGCTAATTCTAGTCGTATCAAATTCAAGATTCAGATTCTTATGCTAATCAAATATACAGGTTTGGAAATTCACATCTGAAATATACGATATACAATGCATCAGACAGAGAATTCTTCCCTCCAGTTGCACAGATGAATAGTCGAGACAATCACTTGCTGTAACACACTGAATTCAGTTGTCTTACTTCATTAATCTAGTCTTGTCTCTCTCTTATCGTTTAGAGGAGCGTAATTCTTTAGTATGGTAGGCAACAGTAAATACTTGAATAGAGTATTACGGGCAGCCTGACAAATTAAAAATTCTGTTCGTGTAGTGCGGGTTCCCTACCATACTGCGATAAGAGAGAGACAAGACTAGATTATTGCAGTAAGACAGTTGAATTCATTCAGTTATCGCACTTGATTATCTCGCATATTCATCTGTGCAACTGGAGGGAAGAATTCTCTGTCTGATGCCTTGTATATCGTATGTTTTCGATGTGAATTTCCAAATCGGTAGGTATGAGAGAAACGGAATGGAAGAAGTCAGAGATGATTCCTCCAAATTGACTAACTTTAATTTATATTAGCAAGATGCGAATGAATATCGTAAATTTAATGTATTCTCAGTTTGTCTCAGAATATACTCACTATATAAGATACTAGCAGACCCAACAGACGTTGTTCTGTATACACAAAAATTCATTCAATTCGATCGAGCCGTTTAGTTGCAGAGTAGATGAATAACCTGAATAACGACTTCAGCGCCATCTGTTGATCTGATTTGTGGTCATAAACATACGGGCATAGGCAATCCAAAATACATTCATACAAAACATCCCTCACACTTCGGTACCTTCTCCTACCCGCCTAGTGCCTACCTCGGAGACATTTTGGTGCGATTTCATCTTCAACCTGCCATATCTTTTGATGTATTCATCATGATTGAATGAGGCAATTTCGTTCTATATTAAATACTGGATATGAACGACGTATTTAATTGGATAAGGATCAATAGCGTATTCATAAAAAAATACTGCCAAATAATGCATAATTTTGAGAAACATTCGGATTTCCATGTACGTCTTACGGTTTTTGCAGCGCACCTTAAAATAGCTGATCATGGCTGATTTTGGTACTCATATTTATTATCACTGAAGTTATAGTAGGTTTCCTCAATTTTCTCGGGTGAAAAGTATAGCCTATGTTACTCAGGGATAGTGTAGCATTCTAAGGGTGAAATAATTATTGAAATCTCTAGTAGCTTATGAGTTAACTCGTATCAAACCCACAAACATACAAATCTTTCCTCTTTATAATATAAGTATAAGTATAATATTAGTAAAGATATAGATCAGTTCTCTACAAACGCCCTATTGACCACTTTTTTCTATAACCTATCGTTTTGAAAATATCTCGAATAAACTTGGGAGGAGATGGAAAATTACATTTTTTCATCTTCTAATGAAAATAAATCGGTCTGTGCTCATTCGATCAGGACGATTGATACCTCATTTTATAGGTTAATTAATTCTCTACAAACGCCTTATTGACCACTTTTTTCTAAAACCTACCGTTTTGAGCAGAATCCGTACCAACTTAAGACACCGGGATCTGAATAAGAAGATCAGTTTTCAGAATATGAAGAAAATAATGGACAAAAAATTTTCCAAATTCACGAATTATAAATGATATTCATAGAAATTTCCTAAACATGATAAAAATATTTTCATTTATTCGATGTTTTTAAATGAAACTTGAATAATTTATTCTCTATTAACAAATACTCGTAAATACTTAGCACTAACATCCATATTTATACAACTTCATTGATATATTCCAGGATCAACAAACAAAGACATCGAAGAAATTTCATTTGAAATAGTTAGTTGATTGCATTTTCAATGAAACTTTCGATTGATTGCATTATTCCAATTTCCAATCATTCCCTCGAGTTCTTCCATCCTGCAAATGCAATGGAAATTCTCCGCAGTGACGTCACATCTCGATACGCGTCGGCATACCGGTGTTTGTGTATCATGCTCGGAGACGCAATTCGATTTTGGTGCGATTTCATCTCAACCTGACATATCTTTTGATGTATTCATCATAATTGAATGATGTAAAAGGCAATTTCGTTCTATATTAAATACTGGGTATGAAGGACGTATTTAATTGGATAAAGATCAATAGCGTATTCATAAAAAAATACTCCCAAATAAGGCATAATTTTGAGAAACTTTCGAAAAACTTTAAAAGGTGATACCGAGTAAACATTGAAAGATAGATATATGCTATCGCGGACTTTTTTGTAGAACTATTAAAGAGGTACATTTCCGTCATACATTGTTTCCACGTACGTCTTACGGTTTTCGCAGCGCACCTGAAAATAGCTGATTTTGGTACTCATAATTATTATCATTGAAGTTATAGTAGGTTTCCTCAATTTTCTCGGGTGAAAAGTATATGTTACTCAAGGATAATGTAGCATTCTAAGGGTGAAAGAATTATTGAAATCGGTCCAGTAGCTTATGAGTTATCTCATATCAACGCCACAAACCCACAAACCCACAAATCCACAAACCCACAAACATACAAATCTTTCCTCTTTATAATATTAGTATAGAAGTATAGATTCACCAAAGACCCCAGATGGCTCTCTACTCGACTTAAAGGTATCAGGTAAAATTATAATATATATAATATATAATAAGATATATAATGATAATTCATTTATCATCAAAGACAATTCAAGAATTGTAGATATCCAATGTTTTATTACCTTTCACTCAAAGTTCAAACTGAAAAAGCAATTTTGTTTGATATAATGAAAAACTAATTTCTGAACTGACTTGAATATCAATTTGCATAAATTTATGATTTCTTTGTTGAAACAATGACTATAATTATTCATCCAATGCCAAAAAATATGTTCTCGAGGATGATTATAAATAAAAAATTAATAAAAACATAAAGAGGTCAGTATTTTGAAAAATAGAAAACAGTAACTCCACATATTAAGTAAATGTTTATAGAGAAATAGAAGAAGTTTCTGAATTTCAAATTATGTTCAGAATTAGGGGCACAGTCAGAATATAATGTTGAGGAGAGCCGAACGATCGATAATATATAATGTTTTGGAGAAAGAAGATGAGATATTGTAGTGAAAAATGTTGAATTGTTGGTTGTTCAGATACATGCTATGCAAAAAAATCAAATACAATATGTTGTTCATTCTTGAATCTCCAAATCTGAAGGTTGACTTATATAAAAAACAAACTACTCAGCAAATATATTCCTTGAAATTTGTGATATAATTAGTCCTAGAAGTTCGTGGAAAAAATTCTCAATGATTGAACAAACATTTTCGACGTGCGAAAATTTGGAACGTTTTATGGCTTCTCTGAAAATATATGTGAGGGTTACTCTTCGTTTTCATTAATTGGATATAAATGAGGGAAAATTTCTAGTGATACTTCCTGTTCTCAACTAAGCAATTGATGATTGCTATCGCATCTGAGCCACAAACAACAAAATGTTAATTTTGTTCGATTAGAAAACGCCTAAACGAAAAATTATTCCTAGAAAACTTTTCAGGTTTTCACTCCCAGTCTCTGAAACAGAAATAATTAAAAATTTTTAATCAAGATGAAATGCACCTGCAAACAAAAAATACACAATTGCAAAGATTTTACAAGTTTGTCTGAAGAAGGTGTCTGATATAGACACCGAAACGTTACATTATCCTTTTCATTCATTTCCTTTTTTAGTTATACTGTTAGAAAACAATTTTTTCACAACGATTTTGCTCCTGACAAATTATTGTAAAGCTTTTTGCATGAGCATTCCATCTTAATTAAAAAAATTAAATTTCTGTTTCAGAGACTGGGAGTGAAAACCTAAAAAGTTTTCTAGAAATGCAGAATCCTCCCAGATTATATTTCAATCGATATCTGAAAACTAATTCATTTCGATGGATTTAATTTTCTGTTTTTCTCTCGAATCGAAAAAGTGAACTTAAACAATCGAAATAAGTTCGAATTTATGAAGACGTGGAGAACCTCAGGTGTTTTAAATGAGCAGATTCGTGATGGAGAGGAAAAATTCGATATTGACTTTCTAGGCCAAAGTTGAAGATGATTTGTGTAACAAAGTTGATTCTTTATGTGGGTTGGAAAAATATTTTCCGCAGATCATGCTGTAAAATTCCGCCTCAAACTTTGGGGTTGTATGCTCATATTAAAACCCGTGTTAAATTAGTTTCAAGAAAACGAATTACAGTTCGATATTCCTGCGAAAAAGGGAAGTTTCGCTATGAAGAAAATTTTCTCACTCTTATATCCTTCGTATAGAGTCGTTTTATGATTTTTTTTTTAGAAGTTATGGTCCGTCCTTGCCGCATTTCCTCAATAGAGTTGTGGTTAATGGTTTTTAAATGCGAGTGATAAGCTTTCAGTACGTTGAATCTTTTTTGCGGGTGGAAAATCGAATCGACTGAATTGTGCCTTTAGGGATTTTTATTTTTGTTTTATGTATTGTATTATGTTAGCTCTTGATTTCAAAAGATATATATATATATATTTATGATATATATATATTGATTTGGTATCGTGTATTTCTGTTTCGATTTATTTGTTATTTCAATTATATGAGAAACTACACGACTCAAACAATTTCTTGAGCTAATTTTTATTGAATTATGATACTCTTTTCAGGGTGGATTCATCGGAAAAAACAATTTCGTGACTTTTCTCTATTTTATTCATTTCTAACTGTCAATAAACTTTCATGGTAACACATCTTAATTTTTAAATCCTGCCTACTTACAAACTCTTAAAATTATAAATTCATATCAATTCCCCTCAATTTTATTTGCATTTTGTTAAATTTTGAATACAATTTGGCAAAATGGAAATAAATTTCATATTGCACTGCTAATACTTCTTTGGTCTCCATACAATAAAATTATTTTAAATATTTTTTTTCTTAATCTATTTGATATTTTTATATCCATAATATATGCAATTCCCCTCATTTGGTTGAAATTCCCATCAAATTCCCTTTGTAATTCCTTCAATTGTCTGATGAATGATCTCTTTGTGATTTTTTTTATGTTTGTCATAGACTTCTTCAACAATTTCTAGATCTTCATCAATTTCTGACACTTCAACTAATTCCATTTCTTCTTCATAAAAAAATACCATACTAGGAACAGGCCTTTCAACTAACACCACACTGCAATCTGGATCAACAATATTATTCTCCATTTCTATCAATTCTGTTTCGGTTGATTTTCCTAAATTAATTTCATTAAGATTTTCATTTCCAAGTTTGTTCCCCTCAGCATTATTTTGTATTTCACTTTCTATTTTTTCTGTAAATTTCTCAAACAACTCTCTTGAGTTATTTTCCATTCTTTGGAACATTTTTCTTGAATTATTTTCCATTTTCCTCTCCATTCTTTCGAATATTTCATCCATGTTCTTTTCCATTCTTTCTTCACTTTCCTCCATTTTCCTTTCTATTTTCTTTACCATTGTTTCTAATTTTTCACTTATTTTTCTTTCTATTTTCTTTTCCATTGTTTCTAATTTTTCATCTATTTTCCTTTCCATTTGTTCCAAATTTTCAAATATCATTTCCAACATATTATTTTCCATTACTAGAATTCCAGCCACTACGTTGGGCGCCAATTGATATGGTATCGTGTAATTCTATTTTAATTATTTTGTAATTTCAATTATATGAGAAACTACACGACCCAAACAATCTCCTATATTAATTTTTATTGATTTATGATACTCTTTTCAGGGTGGATTCATGGGAAAACACAATTTCGTGACTTTTCTCTATTTTATTCATTTCTAACTGTCAATACACTTTCATGGTAACACATCTTAATCATAGACATAGACCTAATAATAGTAATTATAGATCTATGATCATAGATTATAGAGTATATAATCTTTGATCTTAATTTTTAAATCCTGCCTACTTACAAACTCTTAAAATTATAAATTCATATCAATATAGAGTTATATTTATGACACTTGCTCTTGAACATGGATGGCATGTGTTTTGCCTAACGGTATGTTATTTTATCAACAGTAAAAACACAAGAGCTTTTTTTTTATCGGATAAATTTCTCTTTGCAACGAAACAGTTTTGCTAATCACTAATTTTACGAGAAAAACTGACATGATAAAATCGCGACACCGAAGGTGGAGCGATTTTATCTGATGTCAGTTTTTCGAGCAAATTTAGTGATTGGCAAAATTTTGAGTTGAAAAAAGTATTATGAACTCGGTGAACTGCTTCGTTTTTTTTTCAAAAAGGTAATAGGGGATATCAGAATGACTCGAAAAAGTATTTTACCTCTTTAGTTTTCCGGCTATAATTTTTGATTGCATGGAGGAATTATTGATGCATGTACCCACCTTTTTGATAAGTTAATGAAACAAAAAAAAATTCCTTACATTTGTTCGCCAAATTCATAATACTTTAGAGTAATTTCTGATTATTTCATCAAGATTTCATGAGGAAAACAACAAACTAGTTGAAAAATCGCCATATCTTCGTAACCATAGATTTTCGGACCATGCTTCACTAGACGCTTTCTGCTGCATATACATAATACTGATGGACAAAATTAACGCACCACCTAAAATTTCGTTAAATTTTAACAATTGATATCTTCCCAATCTTCAGTCGGATTTCAACGTTTTTTTCTTTCAATTGTAGCTTTGTTATTGTCAAATTTCCTCCATTAAACAGAAGTCCAAAAAATAAAATCTTCATGTTGTACAGGGAGTTTAAATAATGTCACGTTTTATAGTCAAATTTTAACGTCTTCTGTGGGCAATGCCAGATTGGTGAGGTATATAAAAACAATAACGCGTTGTAGGCTAGTATCTTTTGAGTATTCTGCTTTTTTAAAAACCAATTTATCTTGAAATCTTCCAGAGATATTCAACTTTTTATCAACTCTTGTATTTTATGCATTAGCCATGAATTTCTTCGCAACCATTTGTCCAATTTGAATGTTTTTTTGTTGTAGCTCTTTTATTGGCGAATATCATACTACAATGAGATATTCAAAAAAAGAAATGCATCATGCTGAACAGGGCGTTTAAATTTTCGGGTTTTTTTCATTACAGTTTAACGCCTTCTGTGGGCAATACCATCAGATATAAGGGGCTTCTAAAAACTATACAGTTATGTAGCCTAATGTTTCCTGAGTATTCTGCTTTTTAAAAAGCAATTTAACTCGTACCCTTCCAGAGATATTCACATTTTTATAACATCTTGCATTTTTCTGTTTTTCTTAATTTGTTTTCGTTTATTTTTGTGTTGAAAGTTGATAACTATTTATTTTTCTCTGGTCGTTGTCTCCGTAGACTTATGGAAACGGGCTCTCACGTTAAAAGACCAGATCAAAGTAAAAAACCGCCATCGAGTTGTCCGAAATGTTACAATTTCATCAAAAGCTGCAAGAAGAAGACTCAATGAATCTGGATTGTATGCAAGACACCCCGCAAAAGGCTTTTTTCACTTCACTGAAGACTTCAGAGTAAGCTTAAAATCATCCCATGGATGGGTATTTATCTGGAGAAGACAAAGCATTTCCTTGATTACTCGTATGGATCTTGTAGCGATCCGGGAAGGGGCAATAAATTCTGAGAGATACATTGGCGACAATTTTTTGCTGATAGACGATAATTCCATATTGTGAATACCTTAAAGAGGTTGGGATTCAACATCTACAGTGGCCGGCTTGTAGTCCTGACCTGAACGTAATCGAAAACGTTTGGGATCAGCTTAAACTACGTATTCAACGTCGAATGAAAAAAATATTAAAGTAAAGAAAACTTTAGAAATTAACACAATTATTAATTTCAAATGAATTTTATTAATTAGAAAAAATTATGACAATTGTAAACCCCAGTACCTACTACTTGACTGAAAATATTCATTGTCAATATATTGTATGAAATGCAAGATGTTATAAAGATGTGAATATCTCTGGGCCCGTATTCTCGAGAAGTGATATTCGAAAACGTATACGAACTTCATTGCGCGAGTCCCTGTTTTACCTGCAAAAATGCACACCGCGCAATGAAGTTCGTATACGTTTTCGAATATCACTTCTCGAGAATACGGGCCCAGGAAGAGTACAAGTTAAATTGCTTTTTAAAAAAGCAAAATACTCAGGAAACATCAGGCTACATCACTGTATAGTTTTTAAAAGCCTCAGGTATCTGGTATTGGCCACAGAAGGCGTTAAACTGTAATGAAAAAAACTCTTTTTTTGAACATCTCATTGTAGTATGATATTCGCCAATAAAATAGCTACAACTAAAAAAAACATTCAAATCGGACAAATGGTTGCGAAGATATTCATGCCTAATGCATAAAATACAAGAGTTAATAAAATGTTGAATACCTCTGGACGATTTCAAGATAAATTGATTTTAAAAAAAACAAAATACTCAAGAGATACTAGGTTACAACGCTTTATTGTTTTTATATGCCTCAGCAACGTGGCATTGCCCACAGAAGACGTTAAAATTTGACTATAAAACATGACATTATTTAAACGCCCTGTACAACATGAAGATTTAATTTTTTAGACTTCTGTTTAATGGAGGAAATTTGACAATAACAGAGCTACAATCTAAAGAAAAAAACGTTAAAATCCGACCAAAGATTGGGAAGATATAAATTGTTAAAATTTAACGAAATTTTAGGTGGTGCGCTAATTTTGTCCATCAGTATATATACCAAACACCCTGTATAGTTCTTCTCAAACAACTCTGAAGGCTCAAGTGCCGCCTTTTTGATTCTACTAAAATTGATCTGAACAAAAATCATATTGAATCCCCCCACATTCTGAAAACTCGTTTGCTGAATTATTACTTCATTATCGCTTGCTAAAGACCACTTACTGTTTCATTAACGGGCCCCTTAACGTAGAGAGGTCATTGACAATATTTCCAACATCGAAGTAAATTTCCACGCTTCAAAATTACTTTTGCCCAATTGGATCCTGTAGAGTTTGGATGAGAGGAAGATGAGATAGTACTCAATATTTGGACACTGTTACAGCATTCGGAAACGAACTATACTTTATCCACGAATACTGAATATACAGGGTCTTTCACGAGGAACCTCACCCATATTTATACGGGAAACTACTGAACGTATTTTCATGAAATTCAGCACTTATAAGTATTTCACGATGCTGATGAAATCTAAAATATTTTCGAGGCGTGAGCACCTCCGGTTTTTCCGGAAATGACGTCAACTTCCGTTTTTCAAATTAGAACACCATTTTAGAAAATTTCAAGTTATTTTGATGTAACATTTTTCAGTTTTGGTTGGAAAATTCTCTCTGAGCGGGAAAATTCGAAAAAAAAATCGAAAATAGAGCTCCGCTGAAACAAGAATAACTTCGAGGTTTTTGGATGGAAAATTTTCATTTTTTGGATTTTTCAAGATGTAAGATTGATGTATCCACTTAAAATCGAAATCGCGATTCATGATACAGGGGGTAAAAAAAACGCTTTCAAAATTAGGGATGACAAAATCGTGAAAAATCAATTTTTTCAAATTAGAACCCCATTTTTTTATGGCAGATATTGAATCTACGTTAAAAAATAATGTGAGTGTATAGTAGATGTGCAACACGGGTTCGAGCCGGAATAGGGGTAGTTTTACATGTAAATTCCCATAAGAGAGAAAGCCACTCGATTTTGGAGAAATGGTCAATTTTGTCAATTATTCTAAGTCCATTTCAAGGTTGGATGCTGAGTGGTCCAGGGAGTCGATTTTGTCAATTTTTCTAAGTCACCATTTCGTACCTTTCGAAATTTTTTCCAAGTTCCACAGGGTTCGGAGGGGTTGGAGTCGATTTTGTCAATTTTGAATTTTTTCTAAGTCCCACAGGGTGTAGACGTGTACGAGGTGTCGGATGCTGAGTGGTCCAGGGTAGGGGTGAGAGGGTAAGAGGGTTGGAGATGACGTCACACTTTTGTTCACAGTAACACTAACATAAATTTTTTCACTTTCACTAGCATAAATTTTTTGCACTTCGTCAGGATTCGAACCTGAGACCTATGGATTATGAATCACACGTCTTAACCGCTAAGCTACCGGATCAGTTGAGTAAGGTGTGGAATAAGTGGTATAGTTGATACAGGGATACTCGATTATTTGAGTCATGCATCGTTGAACATTTTGAGTTGGGGGTAATGGGTAGTGAGAACGGGGAAGCGATGACAGGGTTGAACATAAAAATTTTTCCAAGTCCCATTCAAGGTCTTCGTTATCCTGTTGAACGCGAAAATTGTACAAGTCATATAAACAGCATTACCCGCGACCTGTCATTTTGAGTCGGGGGAGTTATGCATAGTAGCGTCGTTGAACATTTTGAGTTGGGGGGTAATGGGTAATAGGTAGTGAGAACGTAAAAATTTTTCCAAGTCCCATTCAAGGTTGAATGTGAGACAAGTTCTACTCTTCGTTGAAAAAATCCGAACGCGAAAATTTCATTCAAGGTTATTTATGTGGTTCATAGAAAAGATCCGAACGTAAAAATTTTTCCAAGTCCGATTCAGGGTTGAACGCGGAAGGGGTTAGATAAGTTCTACTCTTCAACGAAAATTTTTACAAGTCCGATTCAAGGTTGAACGTGAATGAGGTTAGACATGAGAATATAAATTTTTTCCAAGTCCCATTCAAGGTTGAACGTGAGACATGAGAACATCTGAAAAGATCTGTAAAAAATTGTACAAGTCCGATTCAAGGTTGAACGCGGAAGGGGTTAGATAAGTTCTACTCTTCAACGAAAATTTTTACAAGTTCCATTCAAGGTCTTCGTTATCCTCTTGAACGCGAAAATTGTACAAGTCTGATTCAGAGGGAGGTGTTGAACATGAAATTGGGTTGAACGCGAAAATTTCATTCAAGGTTATTTATGTGGTTCATAGAAAAGATCCGAACGTAAAAATTTTTCCAAGTCCGATTCAGGGTTGAACGCGGAAGGGGTTAGATAAGTTCTACTCTTCAACGAAAATTTTTACAAGTCCGATTCAAGGTTGAACGTGAATGAGGTTAGACATGAGAATATAAATTTTTTCCAAGTCCCATTCAAGGTTGAACGTGAGACATGAGAACATCTGAAAAGATCTGTAAAAAATTGTACAAGTCCGATTCAAGGTTGAACGCGGAAGGGGTTAGATAAGTTCTACTCTTCAACGAAAATTTTTACAAGTTCCATTCAAGGTCTTCGTTATCCTCTTGAACGCGAAAATTGTACAAGTCTGATTCAGAGGGAGGTGTTGAACATGAAATTGGGTTGAACGCGAATATTTCATTCAAGGTTAATTATGTGGTTTATAGAAAAGATCCGAACGTGAAAATTTTTCCAAGTCCGATTCAAGGTTGAACGTGAGACATGAGAGCATTTATTCCAAGATTTCACATCTTCGTTGAAAAAATCCGAACGCGAAAATTTCATTCAAGGTTATTTATTCGGTTTATAGAAAAGATCTGAACATGAAAATTTTTCCAAGTCCGATTCAAGGTTTAACGTGACAAGCCGAATTCCTTTTTTTCCCCAATAAAATGTCATGAATGGGGTTAGACATACGGTACCATAGAGTTCATAATTGACTCGAAAAGCGCATCCACCATTTCACCCCCTACTACAACATCAATGGTTAGATTTTAAACGAATGATCTTCTTTCCCTTTCATTTGTTTCTAATAAATTCCATTATGACACATGTTGATCTATTTTCCAAGTTGTCATCCATCAGTAATTGACATTTCAAAGGACAACAGTATTTCAAACCCCCTAGCTCTCCGCTCATCTGAACACATTTAGGGTGATTATTTTTCTCCAAACAATATAATACTAGTCCACAACTTATGCATTTCACATGATTGTTTTCAATCTTCAATGTATCAACAGGTAAAACCGATGAACATTTTTCATCCCAGAGTATCAACAACAATACAATTATAATGGCAGCTATCAAATATATCGAGATGAATATATATTTCGCTAATATTTCATTCAAAGATTCTTCCATATTGAAATAATAATCAACACTGATTACAATGATAAGTATGGAGTCTTATTTATAAAGGAACTTTGAATAATGACTCACTCAATCTGGACGTGAAAAAATATCATAGTATATAGATATATTGAAAATATTCTCGTGATAGATATTATTCAAAGGGTCGAGCTAATTACATGTTCAAATTCCTCTAAAAAGGTACAAAAATGACATCAATGATTCATAAGAGGTTTAGTGTCTAAAACATTTGAATGCTCTACCGTGGGGGACATTATCAAAACTTTTTATATTTCTGTCGCTTATAGAGACATAGGATTCGACGATTAATATATCATATATGCTGATGGATAAATCTATCAAAATAGAGTTCAACTCTGATTCAAAACGATGATCCGCCTCATTAACGATCAGTTCAAATTTTTGATCTCAGATCTCGAACCTAGACGGTAGGATATCAATATTATGAATAAATCGTGACAATGTGATAGCTCGAGACGTTGTTTTGAATGATAAAATATTTTCCTATTTCGGAAATGCAGAAAGAAGAGATAATATTCGATGTTATACGGTTCTGAGTTGGCTGATAGGATTTTCTCATCCAAGGTTATTATATCAAGTTCCTACATCATAACAACGTTTTTTAGTGCTTATCTATATTGCGGTTTCTTCACACGATCAGGGAACTCTACCTATTAACCGATGAAAAAATGTGTGGAAATCGAACATTTGTCGACCTATCACCGAAAATTTTTCCAAGTCTCATTCAAGGTTGAATTGAATGGGGTTAGATAAGTTCTACTCTTCGTTGAAAAATCCGAACGCGAAAATTGTACATCTGAAGATTATTTCAGGATTGATTTGGATAGCTAGCTGATTTAAAGCAATATGATAAATTGATAAGGATGATGTCATATTCAGGAGAGTTATTTCCTATCGGTTATGAATATACAGGGTGGAGGATGGAAACACTATAGGAAATCAACCATTTTTTATTATTTTCATTTCTTGATGTTACAAACGGAAGCGTTATGACTGCTAATTATGGATACACTCATAGAATCATCGCTTAGGTAATATTGTACATATAGAAATATTTTTTATTGAGAATAAGGTGAAGTTAATAATTTTTCCAATATAGAAATCTTTTTCCTTGGCTCATCCGGTTCTTCATTCTTCCGTTTATCGAGCGAATAGTGCCCCCAAGGTAGAGTGTTGAATGTTCCAGGTACCAAATATCGCTTGTCATCTTCTGGACTCAAAGCTATTTTTTCCTGCGTTAATGAATGCACATGATGTTCTTTAGCTTGAATTAAATTTTGTGAAATAATCTTATGCTCCCATGTTTCAAGACATTCTATGTAATCCTCAAAACAAATATTGTTTTTTACAATCGATTTCTTGATACCTTTAGCCTTCTTGGTAACACCATAATTTCGGCACATAGTTTCAATTTCTTCCGGATTATATCCTTCTGTTTCCCATTGTTGTTTCTTCACATCAATCTCATTATGTGAATTTTTGACTGCGTACAGTTTAGATCTGAGACCAACATAATCAGTCATCGGAATACCCCCATTCTCATCGGTCATCATGCCTAATACCTTCTTATTCACTTGAGGAATACCATAGGGATTATCCTTTGGGTAGTCGGAGGTATCAAATCGCGTATGGCAATCTCTTCTCATCACTTCATAAGGATCTTCAAATAGCTCATATATAAGCGAGTCTGTATCGGTATATAAGATGGTACAGCCCTTTCTGAACGCTTCATTCATATAGTCGTAATGGAAATCATATATAGTTGTCTTTGCCAGATCTAGAATGCTCATTCCCACATAAATTGGTTTGTTTAAATATACTTCTAGTTTCCGAAGTTCAACTGCAACCAAGTTTTCGTTGAAAATAACAGAATTCTTGAACTCTGGTTTTGCAATGTATGATTCGGCGCCATAACGACCTTCCCATTTCGTTAGAAGATGGACGTTGACTCTCTTTCTGATGTTTTCCATAGTTTTTCCTGTAACGATAGAATAATGTGTAAATATCTGTATATGAAATCTAAAGAATAGGATATCATATCAGTACAATTTAACTTTCCAAAAACAGCATTATTCATTAATTTGAATAGATTCTTCTCGAACTCATTCTTTGCTTTCTTCCTGAGGTTCGTATTTAGATCAATATAGGATTTCAACCAAGCGGACTGTTTAATTTTAGCACTCGATGTATTTTTCTGAGAACCAATCCACTCCTTAAAGCTTGCTTCAGATTGCGGTAGTGAATAATATACTTCTTCTTTGGATGTAATGTAGCCATAAGTTTTGCATTCTGTTGAGAAGCATAGCAAGGTGTCCTAGTTTTTGAATTATAATGTTCAGGACAGAAAGGGAGATTTTTATGTTTATCATGTAAATCCCTTGGATACTCGAGGTCCACTTCCAGAATATACCCCTCTGGAGCATCATCAGGTACGGAGGTAACATCTATATTTGTATCAGACCATTGAAAACCTCCATATGGTAGGTATTGTGACATTGCCCATCCATATTGATTGTTTACATCAAAGTACATCAGGTAATTCTCTGGTTTCTTCGTATCATAATTGGGGATATACTTGTTGTTTGCATGAGCTCTTCGTTTTCCACATACTTGACTTAGACCTCCACGTATTCCTCGTTCAACAAATAAAAACATATCAATATCGGTTAGAAGTTCCAATTCTTGCTTAGTATGTTTCAACATTGCATCCCACGTATATCCAGGTAAGGTGAAATAATGTGCTGGATCTAATCCATAAGTCTCATGAGTGCTTAAGCGAAATTGCTCGAATACATCAGCTAACAATAGAATGTCTGTTTTCATATATAGATCTGAATATTCGCCCAAATTCTGGCATTGAAATTTTTCCCATACAAGCTTAGCCCGCAAATAGCTTTTTCGAGGACATTTCTTATCTTCCAATTTATTATAGAAAGCAGTAATTGGTGGGAGAGAAGTTTCTCGGAAACGGTCATCAGAATCGATATAATCATAAGGCATTACACCCTTTTTCGTAAGAAGATTTATATGCTCTTCAGATTCGTCAGTGAATTGTGATTTCAAGATGGGAAAATCTTCTAAACCTGAAGATAATCGATCTAGTGAAGAAGCCATAAATCGGAAACTATCAATGAATCGGAAATTCACACAATAATCAGTATAGTGTTTAGTGAAGCTAATATATTTTTCCTTTGTTATAGGCAACAAATCAATTTTTCCTTCCATCCTTGTAGCGATATCTTTTATCACAAAATTAGCATCATAACCACTTAGGTTGTGAAATACTACAGGGATCGTATGACTATCTTTATAATTTATGTTACAGCCCTCATGAGCGGCTCCACGGTAATTGTTCTCTGCTATAATATGATTATGATCTCGTACTTTTTTCTCTCCAGGTTTGAAACTTTTTTCGCAGATATGGCAGTGGGTAGCCTTCTGAAATTCAGATTCCTGTTGCATCGTCATATCAATATCATAAGGACATAGGAAAACTGTTTCAACATCTTCAGCAAATTGATTCATTTCATCTGCAAACCATTCCATGCAATTAGGACCTCGATATGAACGATAAAAACTGAGAGTGTCATCATATGAACACTTTACATAGTATCCAACAGCTGCTGCTTTGTGTTCTTGATAATTATTCTTTATATTAGTAGGCTTCAAAATACTTTCCAGATCTGCATAAATAATAAAGGGAACCTTTTCCTTGTTTTTGTGATTTTTAAATTTCAGGATATTGTTTCCTATCTCAGGCATTTTGATTGCAGTTTCATTCATTTTCCCACAATCTTCCGAATGACTATCAAGTTTTTCTTGTGATCTGAAGTATCGGAGACATCTATCACAGAAGAATTTTTTGCTTTTTTCTTTGCTTAGCTGACTCGATACAAGTCGAGATAAATTTTTGATCCATACATAATGATATCGAGCTGGAGTATCATCATATCTATCTTGAACCAATAGCAAGTTGACGTGTCTTTCCATCTTGTTCTTAGTAAGATATGTTGGTAAAGTGATGAAGTTCTTCTTTTCCTTCTTCAGAATATAGACGTTGATGGATATTTGATTCTGTTTTTCAAAGTTTGGTATTTGCTTCATTGTCATTGGAAACTTTAGTCTCTCGAGCTTTAACACTTTGGAATAATGAGGATACTTGGATAATTCTTGAGGATTTTTCTCAACGGGGTATAATGCAGCAGTCACAGCCCAAGCAAAACATGCATCATCATCGTTCTTCACGTTGATACAAGCTTGTTTCTTCAGGATCTGAGGCGGTAGTTCTATGTATGAAGATCCAAGTTGGGGTGTAAACTTGTTTATATTCACCCCAAGGTTAACAACATTCACCAAAGCCCATCCACTATCCCTTTCTTGAAATTCTTCAAGTTCCTTCAAGATGGGTATCAAGACATTCCTATTGAACCAATCGGTTATGTTTGTATCTCGGTAAATAGGTGAGTTTGATGTAGTAAAATATTTATATTCCTTTGAACTTTATTTGCAGTCATGATCTGAAACTCTCCACAAAACACCATATTCACTTTAACAGCGGCATCTTTTTTCAGTGCGTTTAGAATTCTTCGTCGAAATATGGCTTCACAATCCAACAGAAAATCTTTAGGGTCTTTGTGTTTGAGGTTACTGATAATTCCTGTTCTTATACGGCTCTCGAAGGCGGATAATGAGTCATCCCAATGAACTCTATCTCGAGCAGTTTCCTTTCGCGTACTCAGTCCTGCACCAATTCGTTGTTGTTTGAATTGATGTTTCAATGATTTTATTGAACGGATCTGAGCTTCAAGTTGCTGTTTTCCTCCAATAGAAGTCAAACTTCGCAATTCCCGATATAGTTTTCTAATTGCTCTAGTACATTCCTTACACCTTTTATTGCATGCTCATTATCAGAACTAGCGATGAACAAAGCCACTAACGACTTTATTAGGCGAAGACAATCCTCTATGTTGAACATTTTGCTGAAATGTAAAAACTTTCGCTCAACTTACAAAAAAGATACTTGAATAAGTTTTATGAGTACTATCTAGTATTATATTATCACTAGCGCCATCTCTACGAATATAAGATAAATACAAAAACGGAAATGTAGTAGATATAGAATAGAATGAGATGAGAAATCTGTAGAAAAAAATTCACTCTGTTATATACCGTTATTAGGATACGAAGATAACCGAAATTAGCAGAAGATATTTTTTTCGAAATAGACGAACGTAACCGAATATAGCCGAAGATAGTCGAAGATGCAAAACGGATATTAAAGTGGATACTTTCATATAAAAACGGATATAAAGCGGATACTCATCAATAAAAACGGATATAAAGCGGATACTCATGAACAAAAAAACGGATATAAAACGGATACTATCAATCATAGAATTTGTAAAAAAAACAATCAGCTTAATCATAAAGTTATGATGGTGCCTCATGAAATAAAATATTATAGTTGATGAGCTACTATTGAATTCGGACACACCCGAAAGAAAAATTTATTGATCATCTTTAATAGGGAATATTACTCACCAGATCGAAAAATCACACTAAAAACAACACTCAGGCGAGGTATATTTGTTAACGTTTCAGACTAGTTTTCGAAAAATATTAACTAGTAGCCTCTTTATATTATAGGTAATCAAAGGAAATGTAACCGCAGCATTGTGATAGGGACACTAATTAGAATAGATTTGAGTTTTTCAATCTAGACATTATGATAAGGATTAGACAGGTTGTTGACAAGTCTGGATTCGCAAAAATGGAGAAAAACGTTCCCACGATGGGATCAACAGGAAATGTAACCACAGAATAGTACCTATAAATGAAAATTGTTAGATCAGTTGACTACAAATAATCAATCATCATATTTCGTCTTCGAATACAGGTATGTTATTGTTTTTGAAAATCAATAAATCGAATGATTTTCAAAAACAGTAACATACCTGTATTCGAAGACGAAATATGATGATTGATTATTTGTAGTCAACTGATCTAACAATTTTCATTTATAGGTACTATTCTGTGGTTACATTTCCTGTTGATCCCATCGTGGGAACGTTTTTCTCCATTTTTGCGAATCCAGACTTGTCAACAACCTGTCTAATCCTTATCATAATGTCTAGATTGAAAAACTCAAATCTATTCTAATTAGTGTCCCTATCACAATGCTGCGGTTACATTTCCTTTGATTACCTATAATATAAAGAGGCTACTAGTTCATATTTTTCGAAAACTAGTCTGAAACGTTAACAAATATACCTCGCCTGAGTGGTGTTTTTAGTGTGATTTTTCGATCTGGTGAGTAATATTCCCTATTAAAGATGATCAATAAATTTTTCTTTCGGGTGTGTCCGAATTCAATAGTAGCTCATCAACTATAATATTTTATTTCATGAGGCACCATCATAACTTTATGATTAAGCTGATTGTTTTTTTTACAAATTCTATGATTGATAGTATCCGTTTTATATCCGTTTTTTTTGTTCATGAGTATCCGCTTTATATCCGTTTTTATTGATGAGTATCCGCTTTATATCCGTTTTTATATGAAAGTATCCACTTTAATATCCGTTTTGCATCTTCGACTATCTTCGGCTATATTCGGTTACGTTCGGCTATTTCGAAAAAAATATCTTCTGCTAATTTCGGTTATCTTCGTATCCTAATAACGGTATATAACAGAGTGAATTTTTTTCTACAGATTTCTCATCTCATTCTATTCTATATCTACTACATTTCCGTTTTTGTATTTATCTTATATTCGTAGAGATGGCGCTAGTGATAATATAATACTAGATAGTACTCATAAAACTTATTCAAGTATCTTTTTTGTAAGTTGAGCGAAAGTTTTTACATTTCAGCAAAATGTTCAACATAGAGGATTGTCTTCGCCTAATAAAGTCGTTAGTGGCTTTGTTCATCGCTAGTTCTGATAATGAGCATGCAATAAAAGGTGTAAGGGAATGTACTAGAGCAATTAGAAAACTATATCGGGAATTGCGAAGTTGTACTTCTATTGGAGGAAAACAGCAACTTGAAGCTCAGATCCGTTCAATAAAATCATTGAAACATCAATTCAAACAACAACGAATTGGTGCAGGACTGAGTACGCGAAAGGAAACTGCTCGAGATAGAGTTCATTGGGATGACTCATTATCCGCCTTCGAGAGCCGTATAAGAACAGGAATTATCAGTAACCTCAAACACAAAGACCCTAAAGATTTTCTGTTGGATTGTGAAGCCATATTTCGACGAAGAATTCTAAACGCACTGAAAAAAGATGCCGCTGTTAAAGTGAATATGGTGTTTTGTGGAGAGTTTCAGATCATGACTGCAAATAAAGTTCAAAAGGAATATAAATATTTTACTACATCAAACTCACCTATTTACCGAGATACAAACATAACCGATTGGTTCAATAGGAATGTCTTGATACCCATCTTGAAGGAACTTGAAGAATTTCAAGAAAGGGATAGTGGATGGGCTTTGGTGAATGTTGTTAACCTTGGGGTGAATATAAACAAGTTTACACCCCAACTTGGATCTTCATACATAGAACTACCGCCTCAGATCCTGAAGAAACAAGCTTGTATCAACGTGAAGAACGATGATGATGCATGTTTTGCTTGGGCTGTGACTGCTGCATTATACCCCGTTGAGAAAAATCCTCAAGAATTATCCAAGTATCCTCATTATTCCAAAGTGTTAAAGCTCGAGAGACTAAAGTTTCCAATGACAATGAAGCAAATACCAAACTTTGAAAAACAGAATCAAATATCCATCAACGTCTATATTCTGAAGAAGGAAAAGAAGAACTTCATCACTTTACCAACATATCTTACTAAGAACAAGATGGAAAGACACGTCAACTTGCTATTGGTTCAAGATAGATATGATGATACTCCAGCTCGATATCATTATGTATGGATCAAAAATTTATCTCGACTTGTATCGAGTCAGCTAAGCAAAGAAAAAAGCAAAAAATTCTTCTGTGATAGATGTCTCCGATACTTCAGATCACAAGAAAAACTTGATAGTCATTCGGAAGATTGTGGGAAAATGAATGAAACTGCAATCAAAATGCCTGAGATAGGAAACAATATCCTGAAATTTAAAAATCACAAAAACAAGGAAAAGGTTCCCTTTATTATTTATGCAGATCTGGAAAGTATTTTGAAGCCTACTAATATAAAGAATAATTATCAAGAACACAAAGCAGCAGCTGTTGGATACTATGTAAAGTGTTCATATGATGACACTCTCAGTTTTTATCGTTCATATCGAGGTCCTAATTGCATGGAATGGTTTGCAGATGAAATGAATCAATTTGCTGAAGATGTTGAAACAGTTTTCCTATGTCCTTATGATATTGATATGACGATGCAACAGGAATCTGAATTTCAGAAGGCTACCCACTGCCATATCTGCGAAAAAAGTTTCAAACCTGGAGAGAAAAAAGTACGAGATCATAATCATATTATAGCAGAGAACAATTACCGTGGAGCCGCTCATGAGGGCTGTAACATAAATTATAAAGATAGTCATACGATCCCTGTAGTATTTCACAACCTAAGTGGTTATGATGCTAATTTTGTGATAAAAGATATCGCTACAAGGATGGAAGGAAAAATTGATTTGTTGCCTATAACAAAGGAAAAATATATTAGCTTCACTAAACACTATACTGATTATTGTGTGAATTTCCGATTCATTGATAGTTTCCGATTTATGGCTTCTTCACTAGATCGATTATCTTCAGGTTTAGAAGATTTTCCCATCTTGAAATCACAATTCACTGACGAATCTGAAGAGCATATAAATCTTCTTACGAAAAAGGGTGTAATGCCTTATGATTATATCGATTCTGATGACCGTTTCCGAGAAACTTCTCTCCCACCAATTACTGCTTTCTATAATAAATTGGAAGATAAGAAATGTCCTCGAAAAAGCTATTTGCGGGCTAAGCTTGTATGGGAAAAATTTCAATGCCAGAATTTGGGCGAATATTCAGATCTATATATGAAAACAGACATTCTATTGTTAGCTGATGTATTCGAGCAATTTCGCTTAAGCACTCATGAGACTTATGGATTAGATCCAGCACATTATTTCACCTTACCTGGATATACGTGGGATGCAATGTTGAAACATACTAAGCAAGAATTGGAACTTCTAACCGATATTGATATGTTTTTATTTGTTGAACGAGGAATACGTGGAGGTCTAAGTCAAGTATGTGGAAAACGAAGAGCTCATGCAAACAACAAGTATATCCCCAATTATGATACGAAGAAACCAGAGAATTACCTGATGTACTTTGATGTAAACAATCAATATGGATGGGCAATGTCACAATACCTACCATATGGAGGTTTTCAATGGTCTGATACAAATATAGATGTTACCTCCGTACCTGATGATGCTCCAGAGGGGTATATTCTGGAAGTGGACCTCGAGTATCCAAGGGATTTACATGATAAACATAAAAATCTCCCTTTCTGTCCTGAACATTATAATTCAAAAACTAGGACACCTTGCTATGCTTCTCAACAGAATGCAAAACTTATGGCTACATTACATCCAAAGAAGAAGTATATTATTCACTACCGCAATCTGAAGCAAGCTTTAAGGAGTGGATTGGTTCTCAGAAAAATACATCGAGTGCTAAAATTCAAACAGTCCGCTTGGTTGAAATCCTATATTGATCTAAATACGAACCTCAGGAAGAAAGCAAAGAATGAGTTCGAGAAGAATCTATTCAAATTAATGAATAATGCTGTTTTTGGTAAGTTAAATTGTACTGATATGATATCCTATTCTTTAGATTTCATATACAGATATTTACATATTATTCTATCGTTACAGGAAAAACTATGGAAAACATCAGAAAGAGAGTCAACGTCCATCTTCTAACGAAATGGGAAGGTCGTTATGGCGCCGAATCATACATTGCAAAACCAGAGTTCAAGAATTCTGTTATTTTCAACGAAAACTTGGTTGCAGTTGAACTTCGGAAACTAGAAGTATATTTAAACAAACCAATTTATGTGGGAATGAGCATTCTAGATCTGGCAAAGACAACTATATATGATTTCCATTACGACTATATGAATGAAGCGTTCAGAAAGGGCTGTACCATCTTATATACCGATACAGACTCGCTTATATATGAGCTATTTGAAGATCCTTATGAAGTGATGAGAAGAGATTGCCATACGCGATTTGATACCTCCGACTACCCAAAGGATAATCCCTATGGTATTCCTCAAGTGAATAAGAAGGTATTAGGCATGATGACCGATGAGAATGGGGGTATTCCGATGACTGATTATGTTGGTCTCAGATCTAAACTGTACGCAGTCAAAAATTCACATAATGAGATTGATGTGAAGAAACAACAATGGGAAACAGAAGGATATGATCCGGAAGAAATTGAAACTATGTGCCGAAATTATGGTGTTACCAAGAAGGCTAAAGGTATCAAGAAATCGATTGTAAAAAACAATATTTGTTTTGAGGATTACATAGAATGTCTTGAAACATGGAAGCATAAGATTATTTCACAAAATTTAATTCAAGCTAAAGAACATCATGTGCATTCATTAACGCAGGAAAAAATAGCTTTGAGTCCAGAAGATGACAAGCGATATTTGGTACCTGGAACATTCAACACTCTACCTTGGGGGCACTATTCGCTCGATAAACGGAAGAATGAAGAACCGGATGAGCCAAGGAAAAAGATTTCTATATTGGAAAAATTATTAACTTCACCTTATTCTCAATAAAAAATATTTCTATATGTACAATATTACCTAAGCGATGATTCTATGAGTGTATCCATAATTAGCAGTCATAACGCTTCCGTTTGTAACATCAAGAAATGAAAATAATAAAAAATGGTTGATTTCCTATAGTGTTTCCATCCTCCACCCTGTATATTCATAACCGATAGGAAATAACTCTCCTGAATATGACATCATCCTTATCAATTTATCATATTGCTTTAAATCAGCTAGCTATCCAAATCAATCCTGAAATAATCTTCAGATGTACAATTTTCGCGTTCGGATTTTTCAACGAAGAGTAGAACTTATCTAACCCCATTCAATTCAACCTTGAATGAGACTTGGAAAAATTTTCGGTGATAGGTCGACAAATGTTCGATTTCCACACATTTTTTCATCGGTTAATAGGTAGAGTTCCCTGATCGTGTGAAGAAACCGCAATATAGATAAGCACTAAAAAACGTTGTTATGATGTAGGAACTTGATATAATAACCTTGGATGAGAAAATCCTATCAGCCAACTCAGAACCGTATAACATCGAATATTATCTCTTCTTTCTGCATTTCCGAAATAGGAAAATATTTTATCATTCAAAACAACGTCTCGAGCTATCACATTGTCACGATTTATTCATAATATTGATATCCTACCGTCTAGGTTCGAGATCTGAGATCAAAAATTTGAACTGATCGTTAATGAGGCGGATCATCGTTTTGAATCAGAGTTGAACTCTATTTTGATAGATTTATCCATCAGCATATATGATATATTAATCGTCGAATCCTATGTCTCTATAAGCGACAGAAATATAAAAAGTTTTGATAATGTCCCCCACGGTAGAGCATTCAAATGTTTTAGACACTAAACCTCTTATGAATCATTGATGTCATTTTTGTACCTTTTTAGAGGAATTTGAACATGTAATTAGCTCGACCCTTTGAATAATATCTATCACGAGAATATTTTCAATATATCTATATACTATGATATTTTTTCACGTCCAGATTGAGTGAGTCATTATTCAAAGTTCCTTTATAAATAAGACTCCATACTTATCATTGTAATCAGTGTTGATTATTATTTCAATATGGAAGAATCTTTGAATGAAATATTAGCGAAATATATATTCATCTCGATATATTTGATAGCTGCCATTATAATTGTATTGTTGTTGATACTCTGGGATGAAAAATGTTCATCGGTTTTACCTGTTGATACATTGAAGATTGAAAACAATCATGTGAAATGTATAAGTTGTGGACTAGTATTATATTGTTTGGAGAAAAATAATCACCCTAAATGTGTTCAGATGAGCGGAGAGCTAGGGGGTTTGAAATACTGTTGTCCTTTGAAATGTCAATTACTGATGGATGACAACTTGGAAAATAGATCAACATGTGTCATAATGGAATTTATTAGAAATAAATGAAAGGGAAAGAAGATCATTCGTTTAAAATCTAACCATTGATGTTGTAGTAGGGGGTGAAATGGTGGATGCGCTTTTCGAGTCAATTATGAACTCTATGGTACCGTATGTCTAACCCCATTCATGACATTTTATTGGGGAAAAAAAGGAATTCGGCTTGTCACGTTTAACCTTGAATCGGACTTGGAAAAATTTTCATGTTCAGATCTTTTCTATAAACCGAATAAATAACCTTGAATGAAATTTTCGCGTTCGGATTTTTTCAACGAAGATGTGAAATCTTGGAATAAATGCTCTCATGTCTCACGTTCAACCTTGAATCGGACTTGGAAAAATTTTCACGTTCGGATCTTTTCTATAAACCACATAATTAACCTTGAATGAAATATTCGCGTTCAACCCAATTTCATGTTCAACACCTCCCTCTGAATCAGACTTGTACAATTTTCGCGTTCAAGAGGATAACGAAGACCTTGAATGGAACTTGTAAAAATTTTCGTTGAAGAGTAGAACTTATCTAACCCCTTCCGCGTTCAACCTTGAATCGGACTTGTACAATTTTTTACAGATCTTTTCAGATGTTCTCATGTCTCACGTTCAACCTTGAATGGGACTTGGAAAAAATTTATATTCTCATGTCTAACCTCATTCACGTTCAACCTTGAATCGGACTTGTAAAAATTTTCGTTGAAGAGTAGAACTTATCTAACCCCTTCCGCGTTCAACCCTGAATCGGACTTGGAAAAATTTTTACGTTCGGATCTTTTCTATGAACCACGTAAATAACCTTGAATGAAATTTTCGCGTTCAACCCAATTTCATGTTCAACACCTCCCTCTGAATCAGACTTGTACAATTTTCGCGTTCAAGAGGATAACGAAGACCTTGAATGGAACTTGTAAAAATTTTCGTTGAAGAGTAGAACTTATCTAACCCCTTCCGCGTTCAACCTTGAATCGGACTTGTACAATTTTTTACAGATCTTTTCAGATGTTCTCATGTCTCACGTTCAACCTTGAATGGGACTTGGAAAAAATTTATATTCTCATGTCTAACCTCATTCACGTTCAACCTTGAATCGGACTTGTAAAAATTTTCGTTGAAGAGTAGAACTTATCTAACCCCTTCCGCGTTCAACCCTGAATCGGACTTGGAAAAATTTTTACGTTCGGATCTTTTCTATGAACCACATAAATAACCTTGAATGAAATTTTCGCGTTCGGATTTTTTCAACGAAGAGTAGAACTTGTCTCACATTCAACCTTGAATGGGACTTGGAAAAATTTTTACGTTCTCACTACCTATTACCCATTACCCCCCAACTCAAAATGTTCAACGACGCTACTATGCATAACTCCCCCGACTCAAAATGACAGGTCGCGGGTAATGCTGTTTATATGACTTGTACAATTTTCGCGTTCAACAGGATAACGAAGACCTTGAATGGGACTTGGAAAAATTTTTATGTTCAACCCTGTCATCGCTTCCCCGTTCTCACTACCCATTACCCCCAACTCAAAATGTTCAACGATGCATGACTCAAATAATCGAGTATCCCTGTATCAACTATACCACTTATTCCACACCTTACTCAACTGATCCGGTAGCTTAGCGGTTAAGACGTGTGATTCATAATCCATAGGTCTCAGGTTCGAATCCTGACGAAGTGCAAAAAATTTATGCTAGTGAAAGTGAAAAAATTTATGTTAGTGTTACTGTGAACAAAAGTGTGACGTCATCTCCAACCCTCTTACCCTCTCACCCCTACCCTGGACCACTCAGCATCCGACACCTCGTACACGTCTACACCCTGTGGGACTTAGAAAAAATTCAAAATTGACAAAATCGACTCCAACCCCTCCGAACCCTGTGGAACTTGGAAAAAATTTCGAAAGGTACGAAATGGTGACTTAGAAAAATTGACAAAATCGACTCCCTGGACCACTCAGCATCCAACCTTGAAATGGACTTAGAATAATTGACAAAATTGACCATTTCTCCAAAATCGAGTGGCTTTCTCTCTTATGGGAATTTACATGTAAAACTACCCCTATTCCGGCTCGAACCCGTGTTGCACATCTACTGTGTATGCATCACACCCTTGCCCTAAAATGGATGTTTTCTGAGTTATTCACAAAAAACTGTTTTTCGTCTTGAATTTTCAGCTATTTCTTTTCCCTTCACGCCAAAAAGATGAAATTTTCAGGAACTGTTATTTGAACCATGCTGTAGATTTTTCACCACTTCTTGAAACCGACTTCAAGTTACTATTAGGAGAACCATGGCAAACTCTCGCAGTTATAACTAGAGAAGATGCTCAAAGTTTTGACCGTTAATTTCTAGACATTTATTTATACGTCTCAAGAATGCTTCGTGCGTTGCTCTTCTTATTTCATCGGGAGGAAGAGATCTGCAAAAGTGTTTAAAAACCAAATTGAGTTTCAAAACTATGAATCTAAAAATCTAAACAAACCTGAACGCATTTCTGACTCGTTCAATGCAGTCCTCTTTATCAGTCAGGGGAGTTGAGTAGACAATATTTTTTATCCTACCCCAAACATAATAGTCTAAAGGAGTTAAATCGGGAGAACGTGGTGGCCAAAGATGTGGACCATTGTTCGCCAACCATCGATCTTGAAATAGCCTGTAGAGGATATTTGACACATTGAGTGAATTGTGTGGAGGCACACCGCGCCATCTTGTTGCTACCATAAGTCATTATGGTTCTGTACTAGCGGCTCAATTATTTGAGACAATATGTCAGAATATCTATCTCCTAAGGGAGAACATTCTTTAAATAATGCAAACATGTGTAGTGTTCTATCTTACCAGTTAAAGTCCCATCATAAATGTAAACATCGAGAATTGCATTATTTTTGATGGCGCAAAAAACATTGAAACTCCAGGTCTCTTGAAAGTTCCATTGTCTGAAGTGGTGGTTGTTCTCTTCATCCCAATAATGACTGTTATGCCTATTGAAAGAACCATTATTTGTGAATTTAGATTCATCTGTCCAAATTATACAGTCCAAAAAGTTTTCATTCTCTTGAAATCGAATCATCATAGCTTCGCAAAACTCTGTCCTCCTGACGAAATCAGTTTCCTTCAAATGCTGTACCCTATTGAATTTATATGGGTGCATTTTATGTTTTTTTAATATTCTTCAAACACTCGATTGAGATAATCCCAGATCAATCTCAGCATCTTTGAGAGAATTTTGAGGATTCACACGAAAATATGCAAGAACTGTAATTTCGTTGTTCTCATTTTCTACTACACTTTTTTCTCTGTGTATAGTTTTCTTAACGAAAGATCCGACATTTCTCAAGTTTGTCATGGTTCTGTTAATGGTATCTCTCGTTGGTCTGGGTCGGTCAGGAAACCTCTCAATGAACAGTCGAATCGTTCTATCTACAACTTTATTACATTCTCCATGAAGTAGAATGAGATTTAAATAATCTTCATTGGTAAAATTAGGCATAGTGATCGATTTTATAACTTAATACGAATTATCACCAAATTAATAGTAAACACAAAATGCTACTGAATAAAGAGGAATTTGGCAGATGTAATTAATGATATATATCATTAAAGAAAAGAATGTAAAACATGGTAAGTTTTTGCATATGGTTCATAAGGAATTATTTATTTATCACTGAAGAGAAAACCGATGGCCGATTAGTTGAAATAAAGAGGTTTCCGATACAAATTCGAATCAAAATTCGCCATCTATTTAGGAACAACCTGTAACTTTTTTCTCTTGCATATTAGGGTAGTAAAATCTAAAACATGGTTTAAGTAACAGTTCCTGAAAATTTCATCTTTTTGGCGTGAAGGGAAAAGAAATAGCTGAAAATTCAAGACGAAAAACAGTTTTTTGTGAATAACTCAGAAAATATCCACTTTAGGGCAAGGGTGTGATGCATACTCTCACATTATTTTTTAACGTAGATTCAATATCTGCCATAAAAAGATGGGGTTCTAATTTGAAAAAATTGATTTTTCACGATTTTATCATCCCTAACTTTGAAAGCGATTCTTTCACCCCCTGTATCATGAATCGCGATTTCGATTTTCAAAGTGGATACATCAATCTTACATCTTGAAAAATCCCAAAAATGAAAATTTTCCATCCAAAAACCTCGAAGTTATTCTTGTTTCAGCGGAGCTCTATTTTCGATTTTTTTTTCGAATTTTCCCGCTCAGAGAGAATTTTCCAACCAAAACTGAAAAATGTTACATCAAAATAACTTGAAATTTTCTAAGGAATCTATTTCTGCAATAAAAAAATGGTGTTCTAATTTGAAAAACGGAAGTTGACGTCATTTCCGGAAAAACCGGAGGTGCTCATGCCTTGAAAATATTTTAGATTTCATCAGCATCGTGAAATACTTATAAGTGCTGAATTTCATGAAAATACGTTCAGTAGTTTCCCGCATAAATATGGGTGAGGTTCCTCGTGAGAGACCCTGTATTTCTTGAAGATTTTAACATTTGGCGACCGTGACAAGACCCTTCTTATACAAATGTGGGAAAAGTCAAGTTGACACATGAGAAATTTTTGGAGAACTTGTCATTGTATATTTTGTAATAAAAATTACTTCAATTTATGTAAGAATATTATACAGGATGTCTGTAAATAAATGCGAGGGACTTTGGGAGATGATTACTCGATGAAAATAAGCAGGGGTAGTTCATATAAATTCTTTTCGAAATGGACCTCACCCTTCTACGATAAAGCCTTGGGAAGGCGATGACGTGTTGACAGTTTTAAATTTTTTATTTTTCACTTGTACATTATATGTTTATTTTACCTTAGAAACGGTTGCTATAAATACACTCATTATGCCCGTGGGCATTTTAGCGGGCATTATGGATCATAACGCCCGCTCACAACGAAAACAGTAATGACATTCACTTAATAAAATGATGACAGCAATAACGAACTTCAAAATATTAACAAATGCCATGGTTACTACTGAAGCTAAATGGAAAAAAAATCATAGGAGCAATCGAATTTTATTGTAATTAAATGATATATTCGTGAAAAATAAAATCTTGTATGCACCACGAGCGTTATTAGATCCTAACGCCCATCGGGCAACATTCATCCCTCGGGCCAAAGGCCCTCGGGCCGAATGTTTCCCTCCGGGCGTTAGGATCCATATAACGCACTTGGTACATAAATAACTATTTAGGAGTCCTAAAAAACACTGACTCATAAAACTATACATAATATGATTCATCAAGTAGATGTTACACAAGCAATTTTTTTGATCTCATAACTTTATTATTAGGGGTTGAAAATAACAATTCCTTATGATTTTCCTTCAGAAATTGTTTTCGTGGGATAGATTTTCGAAAAATAAAATTTTCTTATGGTTTAATTCTGGAGAAAAAATTCTCTAGCAAAATTTCGATACAGTCGATTCTTTTCTTGGAAAAAATAAAAACATACAAGCAGTTATGATCACTGCTGATTCCATTTCATCGTAGCTTCCATAGAATGAATATTCTAGGATATTTCCCATGCCCAAAATAGTTTTTGACAGAAGAAAGAAGATTTTCTATTATTCTTTCTACAATTTTCAGTTTTAGAAGAGTTCGATTTTTTCAATGAATACTTTGCAGTAATAAAATAAATTACTCAGTAGTTTATTCGAATTTGCATTTGGTAGATAGGCACTTTTGCATAAACAGATAGTATATCAATCTTCATTCACAGAATAAATTACTCAGTTATAAAAATGGTAGTTTATTCGAATTTGCATTTGGCAGATATGCACTTTTACATAAACAGTTAGTACATCAATCTTTATTCACAAAATAAAATTCACTCGAATCGGATGTCTTGTTATTGAAAAGTAAAGATTCTTCTTTTCAATATTCTAATTGAATTTTCTATGGTTTTTTCAACACTATGGCCACAGTATTTTGCATGATGATTATTATGAGCAGCTTGCATATGGCCGCAAAATTTAATATCGATTGGTTTCGTTTTTTTAAGATATTGAGAAAAAAAATTTTGAATGGCCATTTTTATGAAACAACCTGTAAGATTGAGCTGATTAACGAACTCAACCGCTGCATTCGGGAACCGAACTCATCCTGAAATTCTCAAATCTCTAGGACTATCCCTTCGAAAGTTGTTGTGTTTACGGCCGGACGGTCCACGAGCAGAATTGAATTTGGCCACGGATTCGTCTTCAGATAGTTGAACCCTACCTTTTGAGACCATTTTCGGTTCAAAATTCGAAAATTACAGACATTATGGCAAAACGATAGGTTTTCGCAACAGACTATAGTGAAGTTAGTTTATTCCATTAACCACATAAATAATTGTAATAACTATGTGGAACCTCGTTTTAGTTTCAAGATAAAAATTCGAACACAAAAGTTGTATTTCTGTTATCTGTTTATTCTATTAAGTAGTCGAGAAAAAAATTCACTTTCGTTTCATTTTGTTACAGGTATTGGCGGGTTGATGTTCACATTCATAAACTGTTATAGGTCTTCTGGAAAAACAGTTATAGGAAAACATGTAAGTAAACAACACCCCTATCTCTATGGCAATATGATTTGTGATATTCTTATCTTTCATATTTTCTGATAAACAATTAGATAAACAGTGTACATTCTGCGAATTCATTTTAACAGTCCACTGCCCTTTTTTAATTAAGTATATTTTATTCCCGTAAAAGAACAACTAGGGTCCTACATTTTGCTTGTTAGTAGGAAATTAATCAGGAACTAACAACTACCTCATTCGCAGAAACGAGTCCTGAAAACAAGAATAATCTAATAAGTTAAGGCCATAAAAAGTCCATCAAGATTCCCTAAACCCCGACTGGCCCAGCAGCGTTCATACAAACCGTTGAGTCCTGAAATAATTTTCGGGAATTTCTGGCATAAAAAGATCGTTGACACTTGACCCCAGCATACGACCTTACAAGAGTAAAATCATAAAATCCAGCAGTAAGAGTCGGTCTTTTCTCAAATACTCGAGTGTTGTATCAACATCACGTCCTTTTTTAAAGGAAATCCCCTGGCAGACTTCGAGGGGAAACTTCGATGTCAATTGCGACACATTGAAGAATTTGTGATCGGATATTGCCGACGTGAAATCATCAGCTGTTAGTTGTTCCATTGGTTGGTCTTGAATAGGGCTTGTAGTCTAAATAATGAGCCATTCAACAAGCTCATTATCCGCGAGATATGGGGTAAAAGCTATGGTGATTGGCACCTTAAGGACATGGATACTTTCAGTAGGCGAATTCGGTTTCTTATTTTACTGTAACACCATGGGTATTATTACGGAACTATTAAGTTGAATGTTGCTGTTTTGATATTACCTTCAAACTTTCAATTAATATCGATTGAATATTCAAGGAAATACCAATTTCGTCGAAGCTACATATTTGATAGTCATTCACATACTTCGATATTAATCGACACCCAGTATGATAGCATCCTACTTACGCTCACTCATACATTCTTATTATATGGGTCAATGAGACATTCATACTAAAAATAAATAAGAAGTTTTAGGCAATGTTATTCCATATAAACAAGGAAATAACAAAAAGTATCAGTGATCTTCACATATACAGGGTGAATCAGTATCAGCGTACTTTCTTTTGTTCCACTTTCGCAAAATGAAATTCTTGTAATGAGGAATTTCGAAGATATGGACACTAATTTGTGACAACCTTTTTTTCAGAAAATTTAATAATCAGGCTATAATTCAAGAACCGCTTGAGTGGTTGCACATATCATACATCGAATCAGTGTAGAATTAAACGAAGAATTCGAATATGTATAAATATACAGGGTGTTGAATTTGAAATAACAAAGTTACATTCGTTTCCGGTGAAACCGGAAGTAGATTCCTCTTGAAAATATTTTACAATTAAAGTTTATGTACTCTTAAACAAAACTCCAAAATCTTGAATCTGTATTACAATTCGTTCCTCGAAAACGTCTAATGAAACACTTAAACAAATCACCCTGTATACCGATGTAGTAAACTTTTGGTACTATCTGGGGTTTTTCATCTGACTCCCCATATTTCAGAATGTTTCATTTCTATTTGAGTCCTCAGGTTATCATTCTGAAAACGGCATCATTAGATAGTTGGCGCGAGATTTTGCAGTAGTGTCAATAAGTGTATATGTTGGAGTTTACTTAAGGATAGCGACTGCACATAATTGCGTATATTTTTCGATTTATTTCTGTTTAAGTTAGAAGTTTTCTATTGTTGGAATATTTAATAGGTAAATGTTAGTAAGCCCTTCAATGGTTTATATATTGAGGTTGAACCCTATGTCAATCACTATTCGATGTAATATTATTGTCAGAGTTATTGACAAATGGTTAAACCTTAATATATAAAGTAGTGAAGGGTTTACTTACATCGATTAAATATTCCTTGGAATCTTCCAAACAATAGAAAACTTCTAACGAATATGAAACAGAACAAAATCGAAACATATACGCAATTATATGCAGTCGCTATCCTGAAGTAAACTGTAACATATACACTTATTGACACTTCTGCAAAATCTCACGCCAAATATCTTATGATGGCGTTTTCAGAAAGACCATCTGAGGAAATTGAACTTGACCCAAATTGAAATAAAACATTCTGAAATAGGTAGTCTTTTTTATCCAGGTCAGATTAGATTTTGTCTGAACTCAACTGTTTTTGCTCGCAGCGTCTAAATTTCTATTGTTTTGAACGTTTGTATTTTAAACAGTGCCCGTCAAAATTATGGAACAAATTCATTTTCTCAGAAGAAAAATATTTGGCAACAAAATCCTGAAACAGGTCATTTTTTTAAAGAATTTTGTTGCACCTTGTGCCATCCCCATTAACTCATCAGTTCCAAGAGGTTTTCAGTATGTGCACTCTGTCATGGCTCATTTATTTTGAGACGATGGTACCTGATGTAATTTGTCACCGAATGAAAGTCGACTATTACAGTTTTGTTCATGTACAAATTTCAACACTTACGAAATATATTTCCAACCTGAGGATCATTGTGCATTACAAGATAATTTAAATCAAACGTTCAAAATGACCACCATGGTTCTGGATGCAATAATTTCAGCGATTGACACATTCTTCCTGTACCTTCTGGAGAGTTGACGTAAATGGGTTGAAAGGGGTTGAAAGTTGTGCATGAATAAAACTGTTATAGTCGACTTTCATTCGGTGACAAATTTCATCAGAAACCATAATCTCAAAGTAAATGATCCATGACAAATTGCACATACTGACCTCGCCAAAAAAGTACCACATGACACTCTTTCCCTATTCAAAAAATTTAGAGGGTTGATGGGGATCGCATAGGGTGCAATAAAAAACCTTGAAAAATGCATAAAATTTGGTAAATGTGAAACAAAAATTGAACTGTTTCAGGATTTTGTTACCAAATATTTTTCTTCTGAGAAAATGAATTTGTTCCATATTTTGATGCACACTGTATAATGCTATTGGAATCAATAATAAAAATTACAAGTAAAAAAGTTGTTGACGTGGAATTCTGATGAAGGCCAGCAGTCGCCTGTCGTTAGGATGAATATCTTATGCTCAGTTGCAGGAACGTCCATTAAAATTTAAAGGTCCATTAAACCCTTAATCCTCCATTAGTTCCTTGTAATAATGGAGGATTAAAAGTTTAATGGACCTTTAAATTTTAATGGACGTTCCTGCAACTGACACATAGACTTTTAAATTTCAGAAAAGCAATGTTACTCTCTGATTTTATCAGTTCTCAAAAAACAATCATGTTTGATTTATTTATTTGTGAAAACTTCATTGGTTATTTTTTAGGCTGGATGTTATTATTGGAGAACAGATGTTTTTGAGATAAACAGACGTTTGACTGAAAGGGATTTCGGTCACCAACATGAAAGCTGTTTTCAATTTTCTACTAGGACAAGAATCAAGTTGAACTATCAAAGAGATTACTTATATTTCAGGTACATAAAAGGGTATTATACAAAGCATAACATCTTCAGTAAGTATCATATGGTGGCTGTCCGTATCTATTATACAGATCTGTCCAAAAATCCATAATTTTCTTTTTAGGGTCCGCTAGCATGGTCAAGTTGGAGTCTATCTTCATATAATCCAGTCGCTTGATATGTGGTGAAACTGGTAGCCATATCTGGTTCTGAAGGAGTTCATCAGGTTCAGGTGTTGGATTTCTGGAGAATATGAAAAAGTTAATAGAAAAATTAAAATGTTTCATTCATTCATTCATTGGAATTAAAGAAAAAATATCTAACTATGTCACAGAGATTACATTTTCAGTCACAAAACTGTTCTTTCCGAACGAATCGGTCTAAATAAATTTAAATTTTCATACACGTTCGTCTATTGTAAATAACAATGTGCAATAAATTAAAATGGGCGTGAATCAAAAGGTGCAGACGGAGCTGTACGTTAGTGTTGAAAATATTCCGTTTGTTTCCCATCAAGAAATACTGTTAGGTATTACACAAAAAATATAATCGGGGCTATTCACTAACTTGAGTGGTTATCGCAGTTGTTAATAAAAGCAACTTTGATAACAACCTTCGATAGCCACTGCTAACCATTTTCGGTATTCTCTTATAAACAGTTAGCAACTGTAGTTATCGTAACAACCAGATAGCAACCTTCGTGAAAATAGACGTGCCAGCACCGCAAAATAGTTCAATTCATTGACAGAGATTGTTGATTGTCAATGTCAAACAAAAGAGGTAGAGGTAGAGGTTAATATGAATTTCTGTTGAATTTGGAACTTTCAGCGATTAAAAATTCAGAAAAATTTCAGATCAGTTGTTGTAGATTAATTTTAATAAATTTCCACTTTCGATCAGGCTTTTTAAATATTTCTGTTATTGTCAATGTGGCTTCTTTGTATCATATTTTATTTATTCGGTTTTTTTAATTGTGTAATGTTATTTATGAAACTCACATATTTTTCATAACATTTAATTTTGTGGAAAATGTATATTTATAATCAAAATTCCTTTAAAAAACTATGTTAAGAATATCATCTTAAACGATCAACTCTGAAGTTCTTCTTGCTTTGCTTTCTGATGTTAAAATAGTATCATTTTCTTGCATTTGAATAGAGTCTGGAATGTTTAACTTTTTACATAAAAATGGGGCCCATACGAAAAAAAAGGCAAGACAGATGTCCTAAATTGAACGAAGATTAAAAAAAAATTGATAGTTTAAAATATCCCAGTGGTGTACTACTTTTTTAGTCAGTTTTTGAGTGAAATTCAACACCCTGTGTCTTGAAAACGAAACGTTTGCGACCCCATGCTTATGGGACTTTCTTTTCTTAAAATTACTTTAGGAATCTCCCCTTTTTGTTCGTACGTTCAATTTATGAACATTATGTATAACGCAGAACCCTGTTTCAGTAAACATCTGAAGCGACTTTCAAGAACACCAAAAGTCATTTTTATAATATTTCTGGTCGTTTTATGACACTCTGTATATTCTGCTTCGAGAGTAATACGCTCTGCGTCTATAAAAGGAGTCATTTTCTGTCAGTAAACGCAAATAGTTATCGTTAACAACACCTCTGAAGCAGTTGCCAGTGAACCACTTTTTATAGCCACTAGTTGCTATAGTTAGCAACTTTCATAGCGACCTTCTTGAAAAGTGAATACCAATTTCGCACTTAGCAACTGATCTTGAACATAACGACTATTTTCAGTTACAACTTTGCTTAGTGAATAGCCCCGATTATCAGTTGAAGTTGATAGATATTTGAATAGATAGATCACCTGAATTTTATGAAGTTTGTCCACATCTTAACCATTCTTCTTCTGATCAAATCATCAGATTCACTTGCAGTGATATTTTTTCTGAATAAATATCCCAATTCTTCAGTATGCCCAACACCTAGAAACCGTTTTATGTTTCATTTCAATTAACAGGCTGTTTTTAATTTCAATTTCATGAAGTGCTTCTGTGAAGTTGTCTCAAAAGATACTGACCTGGAGTTGTTCGGTCAGCACGTCCTCCCAAAGATCCTTCATAATGAAATTCGTAAAAGTATGTTGTCGTAAATCTGGACAGAAGTCTCACGAATTGTTGTATAGGTCTGACAAACTGATCGTCACTGAAGAACTGGAAATATGAATGGTTATAATGATGGGATTATTCACTGTTCATTCTTAAAAATCCAAGAAAATTTTGAGCAGGTATTCTGTTGAAATCGAGAAGAGCTTGAACTTCATCTTGATAAAATTAGTCAAGCAAAGTAGGTATTAAAATTTTCTTCCTCGACGTTTCCTCAACTTGTTTATGATTAAAGGTAAATAATATTTTATATGAGAGTATTGAACTATCACAAAGTTATAAACCAAATAACAATTTAAAATGATGAACAACAGCTCAGAATGGTTTTTGTTGGTCCATCAATCTGGCCTGAACTTTTTATACGTCACGTAACTCAAGATTTCACTTATTTCAGGTTCAGCAAGGATTCCATTGGAACATTCAGCAACAAAAGGAGATTGATTCTCCTGAATGACCATTATATATAAATTCCTAAAAATGTACCGAATTTCACTCACTTCTAGCACATTGAGATTGGATAGTGCTATGGGAAATAGTCCAAAATACTGGAATTTGATTTCTTGTCCAACGGAAGTTTTCACAGTGGAAGAATGTATTTTCATGTCGAAAGGAACTAAGCTGGCTGGATCTTGGTCATACTTCAACAAAAACAACCTGAGAATTTCTGAAAATGAAAAAAAAATCTCCTTTACACATTTAAAAGATGAAGAAAAGGTTTTATTACCCACACCTAGCAACTGTTAATGTCTTTGTGAAGCTGAATTAAAAGTTACACCTCAATCATTAAGACATCTACTTCCCCCCTCTGGCAGTTCAAAAAACCAACGAACTTGAATAAAATAAAATGGGTAAATGATCAGTTACGACAGGTGGAGGTGCACCGGGTTTTTCACTATAATTTGACCCCCCTTTAACTTTGTTACTGAAGGAACATGTTTCGTATAAAAGTTTCACGAAATCAACTGAGGTTTATTGATATGACTTCACAAACTGAAATATATACAGGGTGGCCGACATATTAATGGCAACTTCATTTTTTCAAATGGAACACCCTGTATATTTTTCCATATGTGGTTAATTTTTTTCCCTGATTTCGAATATGTAACAGATTTTGGGCTATCTTTCTTATTCTGAGCACCACAGAGTTTCAAATTTCAAGAACCATCTGGCATAGCGTTTTGGAAGTTCGTGGATATTTAAGTGGCCAATTTGATCTTTGGATTGGTAATGGCGCACCCATTTTATGGCCACCAAATAGTCCCGTATTAACACCGCTGGACACGTTTTTATAGCCGTTCCTGAAGGAAAAAATTTATTTCAGCAATAATGATAATCAATGAAAGCGGAGAATAATATAAATGATATAAAATCAACCAACATTAAACCCATTATTCAGAACTAATCCCGTTAACGCACAAAGAATAATGATAATATTGTAATGATTTAAAACAAATTTTGAAGCTTTAATTTCTGACTTGAATCAGAGCCATAATAATGCTATCAAAAATAGTCTAAACAACTTGAGACAACGATATGAACTATGTGTATTGAATGAAGGTGGTCATTTCGAGCAATTTCTTTAGTTGATGTTATTCTTACCATACTACCATAGTTTATTATTTTTCATTGGTTAAGTGATTGTTAAGTATTCATTCTGAAATAATAATTTTAAGTAGATTGTTTGGATATAAAGAATTTCGTAGGTATTTCACATATTTTTTTATTCGGTGTCATCATTTCAAAACTTTCAAACTCTGAAAATTGAAGAGACACATCCACATACGCATTTATATTCGAGATGAGGAGGAAATAGCTCATCAAAAAAAGAAGATATTACAGGACAGGGTGTCCAATTATAATAATATAGTTGCATTCAATGTGGTTTACCCTGTATATCTTCCCATTGACGTTATCATAACTCCAAAAATGAGCATTTTCAGTAAAAGCATTCTGCCACTTGTAAAATGATTCCACATATTGCCAGGTGGTTCTTAAAATTTGAAACTCTGTGGTTCTCAGAATAAAAGAGATAGACCCAACATACGTTACATATTCGAAATCAGGGGAAAAAGAGCTAGCCAAACATGTAAAAATATAAAAGGTGTTCCATTTGAAAAAATGAAGTTGCTATCAATATTTTGGCGACCCTGTATATATTCCATTATGTGAATTCATATTGTAAAACCTCAGTCGATTTCGTGAAATTTTTGTATGAAACATTTTTCTGTATCTCTCTTAGAAACAAAGTTGAAGAGTGGTCAAATTATAGTGAAAAACCCTGTACATGATGGTCGATCATCGGATGTTTTTTTTCTTCTTCACCTCCTTAATAAGTTTCATTTTTCTCTAAGTTCCATCTATTCTCTTTTGTTTTAAATACTGTAATTTGATATCTGATATGTTTCACATTGCCAATTGCATGCCTTCATTTTTTGTAAATGACCGAGTTTATATTGGTTCGTCCTGAACTCGAATCAATAATGCAATAATGAATAAATAAATAAATAAATAACCAAGAAAAATTTTAGTCTCTCAAATATGTCCTTAATTTATCAATGATGATTGACTTTATAAGGAACAAGTATTTTGCCCTACCTGGAAGTGAAAAGGATAGTTCCAATGAATTGTATCCGAGCAAGACTGGCACTCGTGAAAATCTTCCGGCACTAAGAACCTCATGGCTCATTCCACTGAAAAAAGCTCCTTTGTGGTTGGGCTCTTTCACTGGGGCGAATATCAATCCATCTCGTGGATTTGTTGAAACCAAAAGCTGTAATGGCATAGCATTTTTTGTTCAATGTTATTCTTGATGACTCAGAATTAATCTCAAAGTGAAAAGTAAACCTAGAGTTGCCTTCACGCATTTGTTATGTAGCCAAGTAGAATCTGTTTATACGCGCGAACAAGCTTCCGGCGTTGCGAAATCGTGCCTTATGTTTATTCCGTATTGGAATAATTGGTTTACTGCTTCCCTACTCTGATACTAGCAGCTTGCGTCTGTTACAGATAATTCTGTTAGTTTGCAACATTGTCTGTTGATGTTTAGTTTCTTGATGCGATCATTTCGATTTGACGTTCATAAACTGAATTATTTCAATGATTTGGTGGCAGTTTATTGTTGCTCTAGGCAATTCTGTTAATTAGAGCTAGGGCAAAATTAAGAAAATGTTGTATTATATCATTGAGTATACACGTATATTCAAACTCTTTGATTATATTGAGGAATTGAAGAAATGCGAATCTAACCAATTGTTTACTTCACTCTAGTGTGGCAGTGAAATGCTTTCCATCTCACTCTAATGCTTGGCTGATTACAATGCAGTACTATTCACGCGTAGGGGGATCTCTATGTTCATTTCTTACTCCAAGAAATTAATACTAATATATTAAAATCTTCATTGCAGTTAAATACCCATTTTAAGACATTATAGTGCAAATTGAGCTAATAATTTAAAGTTAAGATTAGAGGGCCTCAATTTTATAATCATTTTCAATTTCATCATCTTTAACACCAAACTACTACCTAGTGAAGTCACCAACTAGCAATTGAAGTGCCCAACCTATTGACTTATTTACTATTTTTTTTGTGTTTGCTTCTAAATGATGAGTTTCATCATAATGTAACGCCACAATAGATAAATTTTCACCGGCAGAACTTCTCGATTGTAATATTTAAGTTTTTGCTTGGCATTCGTATCCAAATCACTCGCTTCACGACTTCTGAAAAAAGTCTTGAAAACTTGAATTTCATAAGAGAGAAAGTTAACATGGCAAAATTGAATCTCTGGTGATATCCGGCATGGTTATTTCACGATAAAAATGTTCAAAACGTAGGTAATACCTATTCATTCATGTAATTCGGGTAACATAATAAAAAATTTGTATTCGACTAACATTCATTTTTTGAGCTTCTCAAATATAAAAACTGTCGCTGAAATACTATTATATTCATTTTGGGGTTATCAATAACAAACTATCGACGCTAAGCTCACTAACTATTTCTCGAATAAGTGGAATAGTCCCGTAAAGATCTCGTTTTAAGGATTTTTCCACATTGTCCTTCAAAAGCTTAGTTCACGAAATATAATTTTCGAAAGAAGAGTCAGGAGATAAAGGAGAAAAACTCACCTTATTTTGGATATCAGAAGCTACTTTCTCAAGTTCCATGCTCTCCAATTTCTGCAATCCGGAGACTATACCTCGGGTTGTATTTGTATCAATACCAAAGCTTGCTGCGACGTTATTGACAGCCTCTGTTCCTAACCTAGAAAAGGCCCAAAGACAAAGTGAAGAACCAGATTCTAAAATAGCTGCAGTGAAGAGACCTAAAATGAGAATTAACAATTTGATATTCGAAATACGGTTGTTGTTTGTGCTAGTTCTTGGTACTGTTCTATATGTAATTTTCCTAAATAAATAAAATCCCTCACAGTCTCAATTCAAAAGACCCAAAACGAAAATAGAAACGTTGACAATTTGGAAAGGATTTTGTATTCCCCCTGTACGATTGTACGAAGTCGGAATTTGTTTCCATCCAATCATTATGTATCAGGAAATAGTTATTTAATCGATTAGTTTATTAATGACAGCTATTTATGGTCGAGACCATTAATCGTTAGATTAATAAACGAGTTCGTGACAAAATTTTTCCTTTTACGTATCATGATTTGAGCATGAATTTTTTTTAAACACATTCTTATTCTGCACAAGATATACAGGGTGATTCACCTATCTTGGTAACCTGATTTTTCTTGAAAAGGGATGAATATTTTTTTTCTGTTGACGGTATTTGGTACAAGTCAGTTTTGACTTGAGATGTTCATAAAAATCGAAGAAAAGAATTTAGAAGCCTGGCGTCGCGGCGTCTTCAAAAATTTTTTCTTCAGGAACATTTTTTATTAGGTCATTCGAAAGATAATCTAATTTTCAATGTTTCTTCTGAATATCATTCAGCGTTTTTTATGTTAATTCAATTCCATTGATTTTTTTCTGTATTGTGGCAGTATGCCTCGATTTAGAGACATATACAGGGTATCCCAAAACTCGACGTCAACTCGGAACCGGGTGAAAAAGCAAGTAATGCTGGTTGTCGGAAAAATATAGAAAAAAACAAAGTTGCATGACTTTAAAATAATAGGCATTCAAAAAAACAAAACAAAATTCCACACCCTGTGACAGTCTTTTCACTCCTGTTGCTACAAATATCAACTTTTTCGAACTTTTTTTTGCTGTGTAACCCTGAATAATGCTTGTCTAAACTGTAATCAAAATTTTGTTACCAGCTGCTCTAGGTTTCATAAAAATAGGGCTAACTTCTCAGGAAAAAAATTGAAAATAAACAATTGCCTAGGTTCAACTAACTGTATTGAAAAAAAATCTACTACGCAAGTTTGGCATGTTTTGTCAAAAGTTGGCGCATTTAGTAAGGATTCCAAAATGGTATTAATACTTGGTAAATTGTAGCTGCCGTAGTTCAAATTCGCTTTCGATTGCCTTTGAATACACTTTTTCTTTAACTGTTTCCTAGTAAAAAAAGTCCAATAGATTCAAGTCCGGTGAAGGGGCCGGCCACGAGATTGGACCAGAACGTCCGATCCATCAACAGAATATAAAAAATATTCGACCCTTTTCGAGAGAAATTAGGTTACCAAGATAAGTGAATCACCATGTATATTTGACATAGGTATTATGAATTTCTGTTTCATTAGAGTTGTGACATTACTCGTATTTCTTCGGAATACTTTGTGTTCGGTTGCCCATGAGCTTTCATTTTCAGATCGACAGAAAAATTTGTTAATAAGCCTTCACCTACCCGCAGAAAGAGGCGACTCTAAATGATGAGCAACAGAAGCTGCTCCGGCACTTTGTCCCATCAGTGTAACATGATTAGGATCCCCCGAAAAATACTTTATATTATCTCTGATCCATCTCAAAGCGAAACTTTGATCCTTCAATCCATTATTTCCTGGGGCAACCAAATCATCCAAGCTCAAAAAACCAAATACGCCCAATCTATAGTTGAATGAAACGAATACAATGTCTTGATCTAAAAAGTAATCGGGTGCAGCGTCGTCATATTCTGTGTTGCCATACATGAAAGCACCTCCATGAATCCATACCATGACAGGTAAGGTGTTTTCCGTGGTGTTGAGAATCTACAGCAATACATACATCCTTGTTGTTGACGTGAAATTTTTTATGATGGAACATTCATTGAAATATTATTTGGGCTATTTCTATCACATTCCCGGGATTCTCTTCTATTCTATTCAGCGTTTCGGCCAGCATTCGCTAGCCGTCTCCGCAGAAAAACATTTTGGATTATAGACTTTCAGAAAAACAGCTTCAGTCTGTCTTTAAGTTTTCAGTTGCTTTTCTAGAAGTGTTTTTCCTGGCAACGCGACGCGACGCGCAGAGCTCTGAACAAAAGTGCTTCGAGCACAAAGCACTAAGCCATATTGAAGAATGCTTCGGAATCTCAGCACTAAGCCCTCATTTTGAGGAATGCTTGCGCACTGGCGCAGCTAGGGGGGGGACTTTGGGGCTGCAGCCCCCCCAAAGATTAATTTCTTCGTTATTCCTTTCTTCTTTATTTTTTTGCAACTTTCGTTATTTGTTGTATCATCAAAAATTGTTCAGTTCAGCCCCCCCCAAAACAAAATCCTGGCTGCGCCACTGTGCTTGCGATTACTAAGCACTTTTGGAAAGTAATTCAATTACACGAGCACCGATCACGGAGCACTTTTCAAAATGACTCGAATTTTTCTTTCTAGTATTATCGTGTTTTGAACTGGGCATAATTGAAATTGACAATAGGAACAACATTGTCGTTTAATAGTTATTTAATCAACTAGGTTATTGAAGAGATCGACTAATGGTCAAGATATTTTATTTAATAGTTCGAGACAACTAGTCGCTAGATTAATAACCGAGTTGATTACAAAATTTTAACTCCTACCTCAATATGAATTGTGTATTCGTACACACATTACAGATGTACACCTTTTCAGAACAACGGAAAAATTATTTTCGATTTAAAATTCCGTAATTAAAGACAGGTAACCATGGCGACATACCGAAAAAAAGTTATAGAGAAAGAGTGACGTCTTGTCAACAAATCAGATGAAAATGTTTCTTATGGTTTTCTGAGCTCTATATGGCATTCATTCAGTTAACAAACTGTGACTAAAATATTCTTCAATAAATTACTTGAAATCATTATAATAGCATTGTATACAATGATAATAGATACCCGAATTTCGCCATAACATCATAACCATTTGTTCTCCGTGTCAAAATAATGAGAACATAAAAACTTGTTCCATAAAGTCCATAAAATACTGCGAGATCTTTTTGGAGCGAAAAAAATTAATGTTTTAGTTCTTTGTCTATTCTAATCAAGCGAAAGTCTGTCATTTCCATGTTCCAAGAGGTCCATGGAAAGCTTAGTGCTTCGGAGCACTGCGGTGCTCGAATTACTAAGCACTAAGCCCATTCAAAAAGTTTGCGAAGCATCAAAAACTAAGCACTTGTTCAATCAAATGCGCGAGCACAGTGCTTACGAGCACAAAAGTGCTTCGAGTGCTTTCACGAGCACTAAGCACAAGGCTTTGGCACAGCTCTGCGCGACGCAAATACTGGCACATACTGGCCGATACGTTGACCAGAAGTAGCGACTGTAATGGAAGTACCTAACCTAAATTATATGTCAATACAATCACGGTACACAAACACCGGTATGCCAGATTCGTGATCTAAACTCGTCCGGCGCGAGCATCTACGTCATTGGGAGAATATTAGGAACAAATTTTAATCAATTCTCTGGAGTGAAACGTTGACTTTGGGGAAAGCCGGTTTCAATGCAATAGGCTCGCGACCACACTCAGTGGAGAAGGGAGTGAGTTATATATGATAGAATAAAATGGGCGCCAGGTAGAGTAATGCCTGCCTACTCAAGGTAAATGAACTGCTTACTCCTCTACCAGAGTAACAGTTAACAAAAATCCCTCAAAATTCAAGTCACAATAATTTATTAACAAAAATGAAAATATATGTGCAGTGGTTGATACAATACGAATAAAGATTATCCCCCACGGGGTAGTCAGAAGGAGAAAGTCACTAATAAACACTAAATCAAATAAGAACCAATAATCTAAGCTAACAATATAAACCGACCTAAGTCCATAACTACTTTACATGAACAATGGTTCCTGAAGGGAACACCGAACAATCATCCTATCACGAAATCCTAACCGACCTAAGTCAACAACTACTTTACATAAACAATGGTTCCTGAAGGGAACAACAATCAATTATCTTACCACAAAATCCTGAAGGGATACACGAGCACCCTGGTTGGTACCCAACGCAACTTATGAAGTGCACCTCATTATAATTGCTCACAATCATATACATAATTACCTTACAAAACAATATCACAATTTATCACAATAAAAAGCCAACAATTTACCATATTAAAGCCAGTGCTACACACTGGTTACCTTCACAAAATACTCCAGAACGTAGATAGCTCCAAGATAACAGGCAAGGGGATGCCAATCGATACCTCTAACTGGCAGGTTCGTGAGTACCTCTAACTGACAGGTACATACATAATTCAGCCAAGAAGACATGCCAGGAACGTGGAATAACAGCCAGATACGTGAACCCTCTGTTGTTCGAGGGAGATAGGTTCAACCTCCAATTCAGTCGAGAATTTGTTCGAAATAATTCCAATAATATTCGCTACACAACGACCTAGAGGTGCAAGACAGATTCCGTACGGACTCCATGTGGAAAAGTCTGTATTTCCCAAAATATTCCAAAATACTTCTCAGGGAACAATGACGCTCGAAGATATAATCCCTCACAACGAGGATGAATCTAGATTCATAATTCTCCTCGAAAACGCCTCAACTTTTCACACGTCCTCCGCACCACGAACCTCGTATCACAAAATGTCCGCCCTGACAGTCGCACAGAAATTTCCAGAAACCCAAAGTTCACAGAGCCTATCAGTTGTCATGGTTGTCATAGCGAAGAAGAAGAAAAACCAAAATATAAACGAATCTTTACGTTACTGTTGAATTTACGCAGTTTATAACAGAGAAGGGTCCCTACAAATCCATTTCTATAATTCTTCCACAATTTTCCGAAGTACTCTACTGAGGCCAAATATTCTAACCAGTTTTCCGAACTACCCAAAATGTCAACAATCACTAACCTCAAAATTTCAAACAATAATAAACAAACTGTTTTCTGATGGAAAACAATTCAAAAGGGTAAGTAAACGAAGTGAATAATTACAACAATAAGGAAATTTAGGAAATGAAACATACCAACAAGTTTACTAACCAATAATTTTCGGAAAAAGATGGCAAAACTACATTTTATGACAAAGTCAAAAATAATAACGTTACAATTCCCCCCTTACTTTAAAAAAAAAAAAAATGACTGACGGTCCATTTTTTTCTGGTTAATGGTTTTGCCATCCAGGCAGTCTCGGAAGCAACACCAAACATACAAACAAACAAAAAGGTCACAATAGGGGTAAACAGTAGGATGAGTAGTAGAGTCATGAAATATAAATCACAAATCGGGAAAACACCAAAGTCACGTTCATATCGTGATACCTAATCCTCCATTCAGGAGCCACGAAAATCACAAAAGTCAAAAATCGAAAAATACAAAATCGGAAAAAATCCATAATCCTCCACACGGGAGTTACCACATTAAGGTATATAAGTCAAAAAATCGGAAAATACCACAAAACCGACATTCAAAGTCGAGGTACTTAATCCTCCATCAGGAGTCACAAAAAATCACAATAGTCCAAAATCAAATAATCCATAATCCTCCACAAGGGAGTCACCATACAAAGGTATAAAATACAAGTCACCGTCATTTCGTCATAATCAATACTCCATATAGGAGCCACAAAAATCACCACACATGGCAGTCCTAAACAGAAATTTCACAAAAAAAAAAAAAAATCACCAAAGAAAGTATCGAAATCGGGAAATCAAAGTCACACTTTAATACAATATACTTAACCTCGTCACCAATTACTGAGGATGAAGTGCAGCTATGTTACTACCGTGAAACTGAAAATACAAACGATGTTGGTTGTACTTCAGCCACTGAATGGGGGTAGTGACCACCCTAGTCAATTTATGCTCAAGGCAAGGGACAGCCATCCTCTGCCCCATAACTCATTCACCTACTACCCAGCAAATAATGTAACCACATCCACACTAGCATCACCAAAAACATCTGATAAGAATCAAATAAACAAAATTGACCGAACTAATACAACGCAGCCCAAAAGAAAAATCTACCACGAAAACTAGAAACGCATCAGGCGAATCAACAAACCCAATGGACCACGTCAAATACTCAATCAACAATAAAAACAGACTGAAAATACGCTGCAGATAAACTAATCAATAAAACAATACCGACGCTACGAACATAGTCATAACTACCCTCAATTCCATGATAGGGAAGAAAAAAAATCAGAAAAAATACCACAAAAGCACCGATCAACCACTGCATGTCAGTTGTCATTGACTCGAGCCCCACGTTGGGCGCCAATTTGAAACGTTGACTTTGGGGAAAGCCGGTTTCAATGCAATAGGCGGCACATACTGGCCGATACGTTGACCAGAAGTAGCGACTGTAATGGAAGTACCTAACCTAAATTATATGTCAATACAATCACGGTACACAAACACCGGTATGCCAGATTCGTGATCTAAACTCGTCCGGCGCGAGCATCTACGTCATTGGGAGAATATTAGGAACAAATTTTAATCAATTCTCTGGAGTGAAACGTTGACTTTGGGGAAAGCCGGTTTCAATGCAATAGGCTCGCGACCACACTCAGTGGAGAAGGGAGTGAGTTATATATGATAGAATAAAATGGGCGCCAGGTAGAGTAATGCCTGCCTACTCAAGGTAAATGAACTGCTTACTCCTCTACCAGAGTAACAGTTAACCCTCCGTTAGTCGCGCACGGTCTGTGAGACCGGCCAGACACTTTTTATCCTAATTTTCAGAAATTCAGGGGGCATGACATCTCCGGCTCCGTCTATCTTTCCGTAAGGATGCGACAGAGATTCCTTGCGAATCTCATCGTGAAACGTGCTAGTACGAAAAAAATATATCGTGACACGGTCTGAGAGACCGGCGCGACTACTCCCGTACCCTATTTTTTCATATCTTGATAGTTCGATTGTGCGGTGAGTTTCAGTTGTTTTTGTTCTGTATAACTTATAACGAGGTAAATTCATAGTTTTTAGCCATGTGGTCGTACGAAAAAGAGCAAGCTCGACTGCAGAAATTACTAGAGGTTTTAGATGAGGAAGAGGATAAAATAGCAAATGACGAACATTCAGATATTGATCAGTCTGAAGAAAAATTTGAATATTTAGAACAACAACTTGCGAGTGATGACTCAGAGCAGAATATTTCTGATGAAGATGAGGAAGAAAATCAAAGTAATACACTGTCGATTTTTTGGCAAAGATAAAGTGACGCGTTGGAAAAATTTCCCCCCACAACAAAAAACTGCCTAGAAAATGGCCTTCATTAAGCTAAAATATTTTTGAAGAATCATTTTTATTTGATGAAAGGTGTAACTTTTTGTTATTTCTAGTCTTCAAATCCTTAGAGTTTGATTTTTTCTTTTATGACTGAATAAAGTAAGGTGTATGAATATATTGATTTTTTTTGGAATTTTCCCAATATATTTGCATCAATTCGAAATATGTACCAATCTTGCATTTTTCTTGTCACTCAGTTATGTTTTGAAAGACATCCATTTGAATTTTTAGGCAAAAAACTCATTCCACTTAGCATTCAGAGCTCAATGAGTAAGCACGGTCTGTGAGACCGGCGCGACTACCCATGTTAAAAATTTGGACGCGACTATTCGAGGGTTAAAGGGTTAACA